>JARPRH010000410.1:606783-647548 GCA_031763665.1 Calameuta haemorrhoidalis | reverse complement strand
GTTTTGTATGAAACATTTTTTGAAATTATTACAAACGACAGAAATATTCCAGGTGGACAAAGTTATTGGTCCACCCTGTATAAAAGAAACTCGGATCCGTAAACTGGAATGTACATTGAAATGAGACTTTTCAAATGGCGAAACCATCAGATGTCCTTGGCGCGAAATCTTGTACGGAAATTAAATTTGCAAATGAAAAAGGAACGAATCGAGCATCCATACTCGCACTGGACGGATGTATTGAGCGGAATTGTTAACTTGCAAATATAATTGCACCTTACGCGCAATTACGTGGCGAATGAATAATTCGCGACTCGTGCCCGTAATATTTGCAATTATTATTCGCAAATAACAGCGCGTACACTGAGCTCCATCTTGTACCAATAGATGGATATTGGCACTAATATACACAGTTTAGATAATACATTGTTCGCAAATCTTACGACAGTGCAAAATTAACTATGCGAAATTTTTCGCGAATTTATACAGTGAACAATACATAGGTATATCAACAAACGTTAAAAATTTATTATCTCTTCACCTCATAATCCATTGATAACACGATAAGCGCCATTAAAAAAAATCTGATCGAACCAATCAATCACTTTAAAAACCATGCCGGTGTATTCCGGTACAATGTAAAAAATTTGGCAAAAAATTTTTTGGCAAATTTTTCAAAATTCTTTCTAACATTTAAATACGTCTCATTGGTCCAATAAATAGTAATAGGAACTTGCTTCGAGAGGACAATAGAATTCCAACGAGGATCGAATTATAAATTATAATACTGAACGTCCCCCCTCCCACCCTCCCTCCCGCCGACGCCCAGCGTCCCGACGACGCTCGCTAATGTAATATTTGACCGTACCCACATGTACGCACTCGGACGCACAGCCGTTGCTTATATTAGCGCACACGCATCGCAACCAGTGGCTGCCCGACCATCCTCACCGACAGACGCTTCTCGCGCGACGCTCAAGACTTTGGCGAAAGTGCCATTTCGCGATTTTGCCACTTCGCGAGTTTGCCACTTCGCGAATTTTGCCACTTCGCGAATTTTGCCACTTCGCAAAGTGCCCATTAACGTCACGAGACGTACGAGGTGGGTCGCGTTGAGTCTAGTGAAAAGTTCAAAGCGGGTTAAAGTTTTGCCGAGAGAAAAAGAAAAGTGACAGGTGAAATCGAGTCGAGAATTTTTGGATACTTGCAGAGTAGTAGATACATTTAAAAAAAAAGAAAGGAATGGAAAGAAAGTTTATTTTGAAAAAAGTGAAAATTTTTTTTTTAACGACTACCATACGTTGTTTGTGCTTTAGGGATCGAGCCTTTATTTTTTTCTTTTCATTTTTTTTCTCTCTTTCTTTCTAATTCCATCCTCACGTGTCTCGATCTTTTGGGCTGACTCACACGAGACTGCTGCTGCATGCGACTGTCGCTGCCCTGTATAGCAGCCCACAATCTTCCTCTGTCGCCTCCTTCTCGATCTCGAGGACTTAAACTCTGTGCTATTTTCCGGTCTGAGCTGTCGCTGGCCTCGAGCCAGTATCGAATTACTCTTGGGGACTGAAAAGGGACCTTCTTACACTTGATATAGAAATATTCTATGGAAGTATAATCAAATATTATATATGTATATATATATACACACCAGGAAATCCATAGCTCTCAGATATACAGATCGATATACGATTTTTTAATCAAAACCAAAAAATTTCAATTTCTATAGTTTTTCGTTGTATCAATTTCTAAATTCGTCTCTGCCATTTTTTACTTTTGCGCAGACGCAGTATCCGCCATATACTTGTATACATATATATATGCTTACCCATGTGAAAAAATTCCACAAAAAGTGCATCCCCTAATATTATTATTATATCTAAAAAAATTTTGATTTGATCAAAAATAAAAATAGTGTATCGATAGACCAAAGAAATGACAATTATGACGTAATTAGATGAAATAATCCAAAATTGTAATTAATAAACACCGAGTATATAAAAACAATAAAATTTCGTGTCTGTATACAAATTTTATTTTATTTCTTGCATAAGAATCGGTTGATTATAGAAAATACAGGGTGATTCACCCAAATTGATTTATTGGATTACGCGAATAACGTTATAGGGTCCCAAAGACGTTTCCGTGAACGGAGCTTTAATTAACACTTAAAGAAAATCGATTCTCCTTTAAAGTTGCGTTCACACGATTTCTTTGGTATTTCTAAGCTTTATCTGGTATACCTATATAGTGCGTACACGTGTAGACCGGAAATTAGCAACATAGGAACTTGGTAACGACCTACCTTATATCTGCTTATCTGCGCGAAAGAAAGAAAGGAGGGGAGAGAGGGGGACGAGAGGGGAAGTTATCTACCGACTCGGAACGAAACGATGAAACGACTATTTGGGGCAGAACTCGTTTCCCGTTTCGTATCGCTTAATTGTGAACGGGACGCGAGTCGCTCTTGTGCGGAGCAGCCAGCAGGCTTTAGTCGTTCTTTACCGATATTGGATTATACATACATCGCCTACGGACTATAGACGGACTATAGGTTAATTTAATATAGGGAATTTATCCTCTGTCCAAGTTTCTCTAGGCAATCTGGATGGACAGTGTGCACTCGGCTTTACGAATGTTAACAGTCGAATTGGCTCCTGGCTACTGGTGATCTTTCAGGATTTTTGAAGTCTTTTTTTTTTCATTTTTATTTTATTTTCAATCTCTCGACTCGATTTCTGCTGGATTTATACGGGATCGATTTATTTGGAATAAGAAATTTTTTTTTATTTTTAGATTCGTCCTTTGCACGGTTATCGTTTTTTTTTTCGAAATGTGAAGTGGATCAGGAGGAACTTTTGTGAACTTTTTTTAAGACCTTTTTAGGGTTCTGTTTTTTTGGATTTTTTTTTTCGGTTTCTCTTTTTGGAGGTGGTGGAGTTTATTTATGTGGTAGAATGTCTATGTGCTCCCTGATGCCGGTGTCGCTGCAGGATATTTTGGTAATTATTATTATTTTTATGCTTGTTCTTATTTTTTTAGGATTTTAGTTCCGATGAGAATTTTTTTATTTTTATTTTTTATCGATTTATTTGTTATTAGGAAATTAATGTGGACATTTACTATGGTCATGGGTACAGATTATTTTGTGATGATCAATTTTTTTTTTGAGCTCATTACGTGGTATTGAGAAATCTAGAATCTCATCACCTTGTTTCGTTGTCTTGCCAAAAGTCTTAATGGCGTACACTTTGAAAAAAAAAATCGTTAGGTATTTCAAAATGTTACATCTGCAATTCCACCTTGGCTATTTTTGAATATTCTCGCCGGGGAACCAGCCAAAATAAGTTTTAAACTGTTTTCACGATAAATTAGGAAAGTCTGTTTTTACAGATTTCAAGATACGGTAAAAAAACGTGCAAAAATTTTTTTTTAGATCACAGACAATTTTGCGAATCTACTAACGAAGCGTTTTCGCATCAATATTTTTCCACGCTGTACAAACAGCCACTAATACCACATGCAAAAAATATGTGAACAATGAAGTACTAGGTAAATACGCGTCGCGAGACCATAATACGTCTGCGTTCGTAAATGCAGTCGATTTTTACCTGAAAAGTATAAAAACGATGTAAAAGCTATAATCGAATATTTCCAAATTTTTTTTATTAAAAAAAAATTAATGACTCCTCCAGTTCCATTCAGAAAGGTCCAATCATACATATGTGAAAAATTTCACATATGAATCCACGCAGCATGCATATACCTGGAAGTGGCCACAAAGCATGCAAAAAAGATCCCAGTGGCTTTGCGATTGGGATCGGCGATCGCGGACAAACAGGTTTTGCGAGAGAAAAAAAAATACAAAAATCGAACACATGCGAAAATCACGGGACGATATGAAAATTCGAAAAGTCGTTTCAATCTTAACTAACAGAAGCGAGAGCACCTGCTATCGGAAAAATTGCAAAAACATAGTATATACATATATGCTCAGTTTTAAAACTACAAATACAGTCACAGCCAAAAGCATTCAATAAATCCGTTTAGACAATAATATTTGTATCAGCTGTCGCTTCTACCGCGTCATTAATATACATAGAAACGCGTCACGCCGTCAAAAATGTCCAATAAAACCCGTCAGATCGATTAAAAAAAAGTCCTCAAAATCTCCCTAAAAACCAAAATCTCATTCATCCACATCAGCATAATAAAGTTAACAAAGCTGCGAGGAAATCCAAAAAAAAAATTACATAAAAAATAAAAAAAATAAGCGGAAGTGGCTGTAGCAGTAACGTCGAACAGACTATACGCGTTTCGGTTCACGTATGGTTTCACGGTTAAAACTGTTATCCAGTAGGAAGGATGGCAGTGGTGTACACAGAAAAGGGGGATTCCCCTCGCCACTGTCAAGCAGTATAGATAAAACATATAACTCAATTACAGCTTCTTAAGTATTGTACGAGTTCCTTATGTCAAATACAATGTCAATAAAAACTATAATAAACGCGTATCGCTTGTAATCAATCGTCGCGTGCAGTTCTTAAAAACGGCAAAAAAAAAACCTAATTTTCAAAATTTCCCGCCTAACACGTCGACTCCGATCCGCCTAGGATCAACGACCTGCACTTAACGCTCTACGCTCCTGGCCAACTTGATTTGGTATTTTCGCTCGCGGTTTCGCATGATATTTTCGTTTCTGGCACAGGGCTGAGACCTATATTGCTCGTTGGCTTGCATTTCCGTGCGTTACGCAACGCACGCGGAACTTACTTGAATTCGTAGAAAACCCTTAAGCGGATTTTTAGCCGCATAACAATCGTTTGGGTTCGACCTAAGTGCCGGCTGTATAGTCAATAAAGGTTGGTACACATGGTAGGGATAAATCGAATGCGCGACATACGAGAGAAAGATATAAGAAAAAAGTTCGCAGTGGCGTAGAATGAAAAAATAATAATAACAATAATCGTAAAAATTATTATTATTATCATTATATTTTTCATATTCACAGATGATAAAAAGTTTCAAGCAATCACTGTACGTATGTTTTTTTTTCCTTATGCCTTACTCACAGCACCTCTTATGCGCCGGGTGTTCACCAATATGATATTTCATGTCCGCGTAGTATAAAGTGACTCTTTTGTTCTCAACGAAGCGACGCAGTACGCACTCGTGAAATTGCGTAATGGGCGGTATGTGGCACGCACGGGAATGCGTGCACATCCAAGTCGACGATTCTCATTAGCTTCAGTCGCGGGAGACGCGAAACAAAGGCTGTTTGCGTAACGCAATGTTACTCGGCCAATCAGCTGTCACCAAACGGTCGCACATTTACTTAGTCGGAATTCGTCCGGTCGTGGCTGCAGTACTGTAACAATAGAGCACAGTCCCATTGGAAATCGATAGATCGCTGATCGATCGATCGATCAGCTGATACGGGACAAAGCACGTTAGGGGTAGACGATAAGCAGTGATACGAATTTTTGTCGATTATTTTTTAAATTCGCCATCTCTCGGTTTTCGTACGAAACTACGTATAGTGGCGGGAAATTTGATTTTTTAATATATTTTTTTCTTTCTGCTTTCAGTGTCTTTTTTCTTTTTTACGTGTTTAAAATTTTTTTTTTTTCGATACCTTGTTTCTCGAATTTTTTTATCTTTTACTGCGAATCTTATTTTGGAAAGCTTACGCGAAATAACTTTCGCGATTAGCGACGATAATTTAACGTCGCGTCGACGAAAATTTATTTTTCAGGATGATAATGAAATTTTTTGTGAAATACTGTGAATTCTTCAGCGTCAAGTTTTCCTCGGTGAGAATTCTTTGGTATTATTAGTTTTGGGTGTAAAATATATATATATACACAGACTGACGCCCATGTAAACCTGCCCATTTGATTTTCTAAGGTAGAACCGAGTGATGCTTTGATTTCTGATTAACCCTATATGTAGTATTTACAGTGATTTTCATAGCGGCGAATAAGGCCGTCTAATTATCTAACGACGATTCGTAAACGCGATGATCGATTCGCTCGAAATGGCGCGTGGATTCAATTAGCGTGATTAATGATACAGGAAATTGATAACGAAGTGAGCAGCTTCTCGTGTCTTTGGAAAATTTTATTACCACGATTTTATGTTTTATGCAAAAAAAAGAGGAATGCATGCACATAATTTTTTACAATTTATACATGTAATTTCCACGTGGTTCGTCGGCAGTTTTGAAATTTTATTCAGCGATCTGTATATTATTTAACGTTAAATAAAAAACGGGTAAAAATCAAGTGCGTGGGGAATTAACATTAATAAAAAAATTTTTTCAAAATTTTCAACGTCGTCAAAATTTTTCACGCTCATTTAATTTCTCCTTAAATACACGTCGTTATTCATTCGTTAACTCTTAACGATCAGTCAAGAAAGAACAAGCGATCCGACCTCGAGCCGCGATGATCCCGAGCAGGCGTTTCCTTATCGCCGAACGTAATGCCGGGTTCACAAGAAATAACGAGGCGAAGTAACTAAGGAAAAAAAAATGGTGTCCGAGGATATTTAAAGAAAAACATTGACCCTCCAGATGGAATCGAAATGAAAGAAGATCATTATGCGAGACCGTCGCTCAGCTATCTGTCGCGCGTGCGCGTTCACAAACTGCGATTAAATCCTCCTCCGCGAAAGGTCGCCGCACGTGCCTCCTCGCTGATTAACTAAATTAATATCGTCGCGATAATTCGTTCGATTGCGTCAATTATCATGCTCAGAGAAATTCACGCTCCTTTTATCTCCGAGGGCCAAGGACCTCGAATTACTGATAAGAGTATCCAGTGGCAGAAGCCGTCATTGTGTCCACATCCAAGCATGGGAAATATTTTTAACTTGATTTTGAAAAAATTACTTTTAAAAAATTACTTTTAAAAAATTTTTTGTATTATCACACTATACAGTGTAAATGGCGCTAATGGCTATATATATATATATATATATTATCAATTTATCACACGAATTCCATACGCAAAGCAACTCCATAAAGATGTCGTGCTGCCTGCATAAAGTCGATTCGCCATAACTCGACGATTCGTGACTTCAAAATGAGTCACGTGTAGGCGCGGGCGCACGTGCGTCCGGATTTTCTAGAAAATCTTAATCAGAGCAGAACCGATTCTTAATGCCGGTCAGTTCCGCTGCACCGATAATACGATTATCATTCGCCGTGTAAATTCGGCAGCTGATAAATAAAAAAAATTGATAAAAGATTTGTCCATAAAAAAATTGCAAGTAGTAAAACCTCGTAAATATGGACGTTTGAGGCAAGTCAAATTTTTAATACGATTTTTATTGGATAATGGCAATTTTCATAATTACGAATTATAACGCGCAATGAAAACTCAACTAATAACGAGTTCATGATAAACGGTCATTCGATCGATCGACCATGATTCATTGCGCCATAGATCGATTAGTAATCGTTGGAAAATTCCAAGAATTCAATATTCTACATAAAATGTGTATGCACGTGCTCTTAATTTTCTTTGTTTTACTTAACTCATTATTATTTAATGAAAAAAAAAAAAATCGGACAAAGGATCTCGCTGGTTGCGGAATTACGTCAATAAATTATTTTCCAATTCGCACGTCTTAAAAACCACAATGATCGATATTGACATGTTAAAGTATCTATATAAGTATATATATATATACGTATACTAAAACAAATGGTATCTATGATTAATGAGGCTAATTAAATTATACGTACTAGGCATTAATTAACGAACCAAACAGATGCGGCGTTATCAGGTGCATTCAACCGATAGTCATTGAAGCGTCACAGATTTTTCTTAATTTGAATATATATATATATATATTCAGTTATGGGTGTCCCAGGAGACAGATTGATTTAACAATAATTAAATTCTGAAACTGATCGTTCCGATTGGCCAAGATCCTTACACCCTGATAACTCTTATCATTTCCCTCGAGTCGTCCCTGTAAACCAAATCGAGAACATTTCTTGACGAATCGGTACGTAACTCCTGGAGATCCTCCACGGCGGCTTCCCCAGGGCATCGGCCGACAGCTGAGCACCAAATCCTGAACCCAGGTCAGGGTCAGTCAGGATGTTCCTCCCCTGCCAAAACTGTACCTCCGCCACTCCGCAACCCTTTGCCTCCCTCCAGTGGGGCGTCGGAATCTCAGCCTGAGCTGTGCTGGTCCGTCGGGACGCCTCCGTCGGTTCTCGATACGTCGAGCCTGCCTCTACGCGGCAGATTCGAGGACCCCGACAATAAAAAATCTTCCGAGAGCTCCGACGTAACTGTACGAATGGACCCAAGAGCGCAGCTTCCGATCAGGATGACGACATGAAAGGAACCAGAAAGCAAAACGTCATCGAAATCGCAATATATAATCGTAATCGTTAAGTGTGAATGAAGCTTTATAAATTGAGAATTTAATCGCGCGACGAGTCACCAATGAGAATCCATTCAATAACGTAGTTGGACTGGATTGCGTTTCCGTAAACACATAATTCAGGGTCAACGTCGATGATCTCTGCAGTCGAGATGCGGTTATCATTTGTATGAAAAATATTTTTCATTTTTGGCAGCCACTATCGACCCTTGCAAATTATCAATACAGGTCAAGGTAGGCCATGCTCGTATACGCATTTCAGTTAAAATTCAAATTTCCCGCCAATTATTATCACACCGTTAAATTGGTATTTCTTCACGTTGAAATCGATCACAGGCAGCAAGGTTATCCTTGGTACGACGTTAACCGACCTCTTTGACTACAGACGAATTGCGAAAATAAAGTATTTAAGATTTGAAAAAAAAAAGGGTTGAGCAGTACAAAGAAAAAGTGAAAGTCCCAATGAGAATAGTGGAAATGTGAACAATGAGCCGTTTCATTGAAACTGCCAGGTGTGTAATAATCTTTATCTAGAATCGCAACGTTGAGCAATCTAGATTCTCGTTGCCCATTGCTCGTTGCAGTGTAACGAGCATAAAAATTTTTGTTCGACATTATTCATACTTACCGCCATTTTTTTTTTAAATCCTTCCTTCTCTCAATTTGTTTTCACCAGTCTCAAGCACTTTCGAACGCTGCCTTGACCGTATTTACGGTTTACTAATCCTTGGTCATTTTCAAAGGAGCCAATTGATTCCCCTGTTCTCCGTCTGCCTACTGGGTACCACTGGGTACGTTTGCATACAGTCGATCCACTTACACACACTTCGCGACGGATACATGAACTATACCTTGAAAGAAGCACGTTTAATCAGTCAGGGTGACCGTCAGGAACTTAAAGCGCTTTAAGCGATAAGACGAGGCTGCGACGTTAATCCAATGCAGGTGGGCAGCTCCACGTTACCAGCTACGCTTTAGGTTAAGGCGTACGTAGAATATGGTAGAATGTTTTTTTTAGAGTCGTGTAAACTCGCCTTTGTTATTAAAAGGGCCAGTTCTCAATCTCAGGGTCGCGTTGCGACGAAATGAAAAGAAAAGATGCCGTGAAATTACCGTAAGGATGTAATTTCTTTGGTGGACAATTTTTTACGGAGAATTAACCTTCGGCGGCTCTGCCGGTAAGGCAGCTTGGATCCTCGCTGTTTTACCGACGGTTTGCGGGCTGCAATGACACGTGATGTTTTTAACTGCCTGTCTGATTATTCGTTGACTTTTCGTCGGTTCAGTTCGCCTAACTACCCGTAACGAGGTAGACGCGTAAAAAGATGAGACGCCTGGACAAAGGACCGCCGGTGAGCCTGAGCGTCGCGACGCGTCTTATGCGGCGCTGTGCATCGATACGATTCTTACCGACTTGCGGCTGGATAAACCGTGAGAAATTGTGATGTGGGAAAGAGAATGAAGTAAAATAGAAAGGAACGCGTCAAGTTGACTGGCTAAGAAAGAAAAGGGAAACGAAAAGGATTCGTATCGAAGGATCGCGACGCTGCTGCCACCTCTGTCTCTTTTTAACAAGCGAATAATAAGAATCCAACCGACGAGAGAGACAAGGAAAAGACTAACCAAGTATACGTACGCACGGGTCCATCGATCTGGACTCGTTGACCTCGAATATTCGCAAGCTGGAACGGAATTAACCCGCTCTGCGAAAAAGGCAAGGCGAGTCCTCAAACGACTCAGGTTCGGGTTCATTGAATCGAGAATGGAGTTCGTGGAACTGGCATGCGCCATTAGACAGACGGGAAATCTAACCTAACATACCGGACTGTGATAATTTTCATCGTAATTTTGAAATATTATTTTTTCATTCTCATACATATTTTTTTTATTTTTTCAACTACACAAAAAATTATTCAAGCACATTCATAAGGCCGTAAGGGATGTTTATGTTTTTTGTACGCTTGACAGGGGTCGTTATTTATGGTTTAATATATCACGTAAAATTGGTTTATCGTATACAGGGAAAACTGATAAAAAACTTTATAACGAAAGATCTCGAATATTCTAACCCCGTGTGAGCTTTGATTTTTTTTTTCTTTTTTTTTTATTCACACCAAAAATGAATTTAGGTTAAATGTCGGAACACCCGTTGTTAAGTACACGATATCCCTACTTCCTTTCGCCATAGGGAGTTACATATCCTGCCACTCGGTGCCCGCTATTATGATCCGGTAAATATTTATGCCCGATCCACACGACGCAACCATCGGTCGTTACGTCGTAAGAGGGAGTAAGTGGCGCCCCGTTCGTTACCAGAGTTTAAATAAATAAAACGTCAAGGAGGTATCGCGTAATATAAATCTATTATTTCTCATTGGTCTTACTTGTGGAGTCACCTTAATGAGCACGATGAACTTTGTTACCAGTTAGAAATACAAAAAAAAAAATAAAAGTCAATTTACGGAAAGACCGGGAGCAATTGACACGGTGGTGATAGGAGGGACGGAGGGGGGAGGTGGAGAATATCTCGTTAAAAAGTTTCCTTAAAGGCTGCCAACCCAACAAACATTCAGCGTCGCACTGCTTGAAAATTACTAAGTTTTCTTTTTCTCTTTGTTTCAGGTGAGTCTTACCTATGGAAAATCCTGGCGGTGGATCTTGGTACTAAAAGGATACTCTTTTACCTTTGAGTCAAAAAAAGTATTTGGATGTTGGACGATGGAATTTTTTTTTTTTTTATTACCCATTAGCTACCGCGAGAAAGGTCGTCTGGAAGTCTCAGGTATTTTTTGACTTTTTAATTTTATTGGGGAATCTTGAAAATCCTTTTGAGAAGCACTGCTCAGCGATGTGATGTTTTACACGAGCACGCAGCCTCCCACGCGGCTGATGTTGGTACATCAAATCCGTTTAATTACCTCTCGTACTTTGTGTCAGGAGTTAGCAGAAGAACTCTTTGTCGATAATGGTGGCTTGTGAAGATTTTTTTTATCTGTCACCCATAACGCGTGTCCTTGTTTAGTAAATCGACTGAGCTTTATATCGCTCCAATGGAAATACAGTAAACCTTGAGGTATGGACGTCGTTAAGAGGTCTTGAAAGAGTCATTGAAAAAACATGGAAAAATTGGATCCTCCTATAGGCAAACAGTAAATTTGATGGGCAGATCGAACAATACTTGGCAATTTCGGAAATTCCTATACCTACCGTGAGTGCGAGAGAGACGGACTTATCCGCGCTTACGTGTGAAAGACAAAGACACGTATACTGCTTCTCGAAAATCAGGGTTAAATTTTATCATTTGAAAAATTAGCTGCGTTATCGATTAAAAATTTGAATGATCGTAATACTTCAATTATTTTGAGATAATCGGGTGATCTGATTGTACGTTTTGGTTTTTGATCTTTGCCGTCGAATTAAAGTTCACAGCCTGGTGGAAATTGCGGATGCCAAAGGACGGATAGGTCGTTGTGGCTTGAATTGGGTGCAGGAAAGTGGGTCAGAAAAGTCCAGATCAGAGCGACCAGCCAGTTTCGCTTAGACCGCTTAAACGGCTCTATAAATAAAACGTAGAATCAATTCGATTGAATTTTCACTGGGCACTTTTAACTGCCTTAAAAACGGATCTTAAAAATACCTTTTAACTGGGGATTCTATCTACCTACTAGATACCTATATATGTCAGTTCGTAGGTGCTTATTCGTGGAGTTGGGATACGGTTTGGGTCTGTAATATAAAAAAAAAATTTTAAATCGGCAATTTTCGAAATTGAGATAACGCATGTATCTATTTCGCAATGCTTTTGTTCATTTCTCTCACATGGAAACTCGACTTGCTCGCGACTGCGCATCTGGTGCAAAGTGCATCTAGTGCCCGGATTCCGGCTTTCTCTTATCTCTCAATTAATTAATTAATTCCCACATGTATAATTGCGACAGCAAACAGTCGAAGTATTTTAAGATAATGATTAACGCTTATAAAAAATTTTTTTTGAAAAAAAAATAGAAAAAAAATTATTTGATCGATCTAGTACACAGTACTGCATATAGTATATATACACATATATACGCCGATACTTATCGGTATCGATATATCGATCAAATATTTTTTTGCGGCGCGGTCGCTGCATTGAAAACCGTCTGGAATTTTGGCGAATTCCGTCGCAGCTGTGCGAAACGAGTCCAACGAACTCCGATCGGCGTCGATTCGACGAAAAACAAGAAAAGTCCAAACGCGGAGAGAAGGACGCCGGTTCTTAACCACACTTTCGCAACGACGCCACTCGATGCAGACGGGCGTCGACGTCGGGCGTCGCTACGTGAATCACAGCTCTTCGTGTAAACCGTGCCATGAATGTTATTCAAACAAGTCCCAGGTATACGTTTAAATAAAAAGAAGTGGGTCGTTGAAGAGGAGAAAAAAAAGCTTGGATTTTTCCATCTAACGAGGGGACCGACGCCCGGCGTCGTTCTTCAATATTCGTCCGATGCACTTTGGTGCTCTCTGGCGTCCCCCCAGTGCCAGCTAAAATTTCTTTACACTCTTTTCATTATTCTACTCTCTTGCTCTTTCCTGGATTTTTATCTACTACGGCACCTGACATCTAAACCCACTATGTATGTTATTTGTTTGACTCTGTGCAAAAAAAAAACAGAAAAGAATTTATGTCGACGTCGCCACAGAAGGACGCGCCTAGTGTTTTACATTGTAAAACCTGAATATCCGGACTTGGGGTACAAGAATTCCGCCATCTTGGCTACAGTAATACTATCGCGCGCTACATTCGCTGTAAGGTGCGCATGGAAACAGGCCTTGTCGTTTGTTTCTCTCTCTCTCTCTCTCTCTCTCTCTGTACACTTTGCGCGATAAAAAGTCTTCGGGTTGGCAGTACGTAAAGTACGTAAAGTACGTGGTACACGTGTGACTACACGGCAACACATGTCACTGGTAGTTGTATCGCAAGACATAGGCGTGGAAGTATGTGGATTTTTCAAATTTTGTTTGATACGTTAAAATTTTCAAAAATATTTTCTCTAAGGATTTTTTTTTATTAATTGCACATTTTTATTGAACCCAATTTTTAATTGACTGTCTTGTGGCTCCATATGAGTAACTGGGGAATTATTAATGACCGGTTGTATTTCAGCGTGGAATTTGTAGTCGGCGGTGTAATTAATTATCATTCTAATCAGTCGCTGTGTATAGGAAGTAAGGCAGAAATTAACGAGCTGGTTTAGCAATCATATGTGGTGCATGTGATATGTGCGGGGTTCAATGTCCGGTTTGTTGGAAGTTAATTTTTTAAATTGGCTTACAGGAATTGAATTTTGAGATGGTTGAGAGAATTTTGAATGCTAAGATTTTGACTTTTTTTTTTTTTTTGCGAGTTGAGAATTTTTCGCACGTTATTTAATTCATTGAATCTGGTCCGATCAGTCACTGTGAATTAACTGTGTCAAATTGGCTTAAATCGACTAACGGAAATCGATGCTATGAAAGTAATAACGGCGAATCATTGCGAATAAACGAAGAATTTCGCGATAATATTTTACGAGTTTCCAACAGAACTCTTGCTTTTTTTCACATACGGAATCTTCACGTGCTTTTTGCTTTGCGTGGCGCGGCGAATATTTTGGTGCCGTTATTCACGTTCAGGATTAAATTCGCGAATTCTTTTTTTGGCACATTGGCGAGAAACGAATTTCGTGCATGCGAATCAGTTGTTTCGCGTTACCAGAAATACCGTTACACCAACGACGTTAATAATAGAAATCAGTCTGAATGAAAAAAATTTCCCAATCGTAAAATTCGCACGTGCAAAATCCTAATATTGGCGAAAATAAAAATTTCTAAAAACCCTTCAAACGTTTCAAATTTCAATACACACAATCGCAAACCCTCGCAGTAACATCTGCCTCTTGCGTGGGACGTGAAAATTTTTGCAAATTCGCAAACGTGGGCGACACGCCCAAATACGGTCCCACGTGCACCTACGTGCAACCTATTAGCTCCTGAAAAAGCTCTTTTGTTACATGGAGACGCATCGCTACGTTAGAAAGTATACCATTGTAACAATACGGCATAGCGAAAAAAAATTCGCAACTAATGGGGTTAATGGAAAGGTCAAACTCGTGTCAAAACTCTTATTCAAATTGGCAATTACCCCTTACAGCGAAAAATCGCGAAAAAAAATGGCTTTGAATAGAAATCAATATTTTGGCAAAAAATAATCCCCAAAAATCCACTATCGATTCTGCGAATAAAATCCGCGAAGAAATCATCGCGAAATTGAATTCGCAATATTATGCGTAGGCTGCAGATAAACATGTGTAACGTACGACGTATAGGCATAACATATGCGCACACTGTGTTATTCATTCATAAAAAGCAGCTTGCCCGTAAGTGACGTCTCATATGTGTACGTTCGTTCCCCGTACCTGGTAACACGTGGTTAACCGTTACGTCACAATTTTTCATTCATACTTTTCTGTCGCGCTCATTAGAGATCTGCCCATATATACAATCTGCATAAGGTGACTATGACTCACGGCGCTCGATCTCGACGCTCAGAAAATCATTGGGATTCTGCGCGAGCGACGAATCGAATGATACATCGAGCGTTTCATGGAAACCTGACATTATCGAATGACGAAACGTCAACAGTCATCGAAAATGACTTGCGTAGTCATTGGAGTGTTAAATAAATTTTTCAATTCCAAATAGTCATTGGTATAAGAACCGGAAGTGAATTCCAGGAGAAATGATAAAAAAATATCCGTTTCGCCGTTTAAATGCAAAATAACGTAAACGTGCAATTCTTACGCGTAACTATGATTCACTAATTAATTTATTGGCTAATTGACTTCCGGTTACCCAACATTGAATCAGCTGACAGGTTATCGGTAACGTCACTGGTGAATTTTAAACAGCAAGATTTACTCTTATCATTCTTATCTTTAATGCCGTGATAACGTTACACGTATATATATGTATATTCACGCGTATCGATAACTCGGTAATATTTGTCAGAATTAAAATTTTTTTTTTTATTCACTTCCCGGAAGTTAATTGCAGGATTATGCAGTTCGTGCTAGATAGCGCCACTGTCGCGTAATTTCTTAGATTTTATTATTAAGATTTTCGCGTTTATCGTATCGTAATTTTCGTCTTGTTAAAAGTTTTTATGACGCTTTGCTACGTAAATACCGGAAATGCAGGAAACGAAGTCGTAAATATTTTAATGAACCTTACATCCGGTTTGGTGATCAGGTTTCGAGTTTGAGCATATAGTCGTGAGGCTAAAAAAATTTATGAAAATATTATTTTCAAAAATTAAATAATACATGGAATTGTTGTAGGCGATACCAAGTCGCTCTTACGAATCTTGGTTCAAATAGTCAAAAATGAAAAAATGAGTGTCGCGTGTAACAGGATTAAAAATTAGGTTAGGGAAGTCAGTCAATTAATTTTTTTCTCTTTCTATTATTTTTCTCTATTTATCCTACTGTGCTCTATTTCGAGCACGTGAGATTCGTGCGGTCCATAAGCCTCTCCTTTTTCGAGGTTCCTTTCGGTCGATATCTTTCTTTCTTTTTTTTAATTTTTTTTCTCTCTCTTTCCTACTTTTCTCTTTGCCTTTACAACGTGGAATGACCTGCGACGCACGTATCTATTTTTCCACCACGCACGTGTCTCTTAGGGAAGGAACAAAAAAAATCTCAGGGAATTACGTGTGCATGTATTCTACGCATTATATATATACATATATGTATATATAACATATGTGTATATATACATATTGATTTCTGTCGTACGGGATAAAACGATAGAGCATAGAAAATTTCGCACGGACAGCAGTAGAATTCTGAGAGTCCGAAGTCGCTCGTTGTGGATTCACCGTAAAGTCTCTGCTAAGTATTCAGACAGTAACGGGCACGGGTTTAGATATTTAAGAAACTTGGGATTTCCTATCTTTTTTTTTTTACAATCTTATTCCGTCTCTTGCCCACGAGTTACTCGACTCCGATGGAATCTTCGTTTCATCTGGTCCGATGCAGCGACTGGCAAATTGCAGCTGCGTTGTATCGTAGATACGCGATTAGAGTTACAAAATGCATTTGTCACGGAATAAAAAAATATTTTGAAAAAAAATGCAAAATTTGAAATTCTGTCATTTTGGATTCTGTGTGGATCCTGTGGAAACGTCAGAAACAAACGATACTGTAATAAATAGCACAGAGATATCTGAGAATAAATAATACATAACCTTGAAACTGTGCCAGTATCATTTCTTTTCTTCTCTTTTATCTCTTCAAATTACAAGAGCCTTTGGGCTGACTTTCATTTCGCGCAGCGAAACGTATCGAATTGCAATAACGTTAAAATTGCCCTGAACGATGAGCCCAAGTACGTATATCTATATCGGACGACTTTCAATGAAATTGCCAATAGAAAAAAAACGAAATTGCATTTCTTTTTTACGTCATACATAACAACGTGTTTACTATTGAATCTTTGTATTATTATAGATTTACTTAAATTACAATTTTTGAATATGAAAAATAAAATTTCGTGAAAAAAATTGAGAGAAAAAATCTGGTAACAAGAAATTATGAAAAATTTCCAAGATAGTGCTCTCCTGTTTCACTGATAACAGAGACTTTCACTTTATACCGGGTATCTTATCTCGAATCACTCCGAGTATTCGGACAGGACTAAAAGCTGTCAATTCCTCTCGAGCTGTCATTGTGGCATACCTGAAATTCTTAGGCAGGATATGACGTCCAAAAATCAGGAGCGGAAGCCGCTGCAATGAAACTGATGATAAGAGTCAGTGTGAAAGATAAGAAAAAAAAATTCATCTATACTCCACACAGTATTCAGCCAGACATATATAACATACTATAGTATCTCAGTCAATTAGCAGTTGAGGTTATGTCAAGTCGGCCATCTTTAATCTGCCATCATGTTCCGTCAATGCAATTACATTTCCTATTTCCTTTACTGGGTTTGGCCACAGGTTCGCTGTAGCCCGTTTGTACGTCCATAAAGATCGTAATTGTCCCAGGGCTAATTTCTTTGCTAAAACCTGCCAGGACTGCGGGTTCTTAAAGACGCCTGAAGTCAATGCCACTGTGTCACCTTGTCTTGCGAAAGGAATAACATTTCCTATTTCCTTTCCGAGACGATGCCTCGTTATGGACTCGAGCATGAGTCAGCTCGTGTTCCGTCTCGCGACGAAAGTATTCTGCTCGCAATCACGTTCTGACATTCCTGATGTACCGAGGAGTTGCGCGTACGGGGATGCTGCGGGTGAAAAAGAAAAAAGAAACAGAGAGACGCAAGCATGGACGAGAGACAGAAGAAAATGTCTAAGTAACATGAAATGACTCAAGTAGTAAACTGCGGGTCGATTGGATGATTATAGAAAAGACAAGATAAAAGAAATAACATTGCAGAGAGGTACAAGAAAAATGCTCACCCGGTATATTCGTAACGAGTGACTGTAGATTTCTCGTACCTAATTTGCAGGTTATACGTAGCGTCGTCCCGACTCGTCTTACAGCGCCACGGGAAGACAGCGGAAATTACGGGAGTTAGATATTCGTTTAGTGTCTGTATTCGGGTCACACCGTATAGATATACATATACCGTTGTAATTCCTGAGGGCAGTTGCTCTTACCGGTCTTCTTTGGTTATTTGCTTTTATCCGAGTCATCGCGAAGCATAACAAAGCATAACAAAGGCCGCGAGGATGTGCGCATGCGCAGTGGGGCGAGTCCGCACACACTGACCATGGCCAACGCGACGGTCCTGGAACGTGCGCCGATATAATGGAGGATTCGCGCTCTTCCCATTGTCCACTTACGGTCAAAGTCCCCGAGCGTAACAAGAGACAGAAAAAAAAAAAGAAAAGAACGTGTTTTATTCTAACGAATGGAAGTAACAGCGAGCACGCACGGAATATAGAGGCGTGAACTTACTTCGTTTGTGCTTCAGGTAATTTTCTTGTTGTCTTCGTCGCGGAATATTCTGGCAGCGTCACGATTCTTGTGTCACTCTAGCGGCACTCGGTGTAACTAATAATAATGGCGGACGGCCCGTTATAAAGGGCCTCTTGTCAATACGTGACCAGGAATGTGCATTGAGAATTTACGTGACGATTCTTCGGAGACCCTGCGTGTGCACAGAGAGAAGCAGTGACAGTTGGCCAGAATTTATAATAGTTTTAGGTTATGAACATCGGGAAACCCGGTTAACACGAGGCATACGAGATTTTTATGGAAAACGTTTAAAGCCTGGTTTACAATGGTCTTGCTGGAATCTGCCGACGGCGAGAAGTCGAGCAACGAAGCGATCGAATTTTCTGCGGTTTCCAATGGAGTCTCGCGGTCGCTAGATTATGTCTCGACGCCGATAGTCGTCTACGCGCCATAACTTCGTAACATCGATCTTAGAGCCGATAACACACGAGAACCCATGTACACGAGCAGCGAGCCACTGAGCTGTTACGTGCGGTTTCGCGCTCGCGGAACAAATCAAAAGGGAAAAACATAAAGGAAACCGACGTATTTCAAAGAAAAAAAAAAAGAAGGTGTAGACTTCATCGAACAGACTCTTCCGGTTTCTTACGTGCGTCTGCACTTATTAAACTTTCAAAAGTTGGAGATAAACACACGAAGCCCAACACATTAGATTCCGACGTAAGAAAACGAAACAATAGAAAACAGTCTCGCTCGTATCTTCGAGGGAAACACGACACCGGATTCGACGACCTTTCGATGACTTCCACCGCCACTCGCGTCGCCACTCGCGTCGCCACTGTCGCTCGTGCGACAAACCTTTAATCGAACTTGAGACAAAGTCGTCGCACCCAACTCAAAAACTACATATTAAAATTGTCACGATAACCCTAGAAAATTATTTCCACGTACCCACCTTTTACGTTGTTTCCAAGAAAGCAGTCAACACTCCCCTCCCGCCCTCCCCCATTGCCACAGACTCAACAATCCACCCCGAGTCGGCCCTCTATGTATATACGTCTTCTATGTACGAAAAACCTGATAAGAATAAAGCACTACCCACGTAACCAAATGTGTACGTACACGTTAAGTACTCCACACATGTCAAGAATACCAGTTGAATATCGTCCTAACCTCTTCGTATGGGTTCAACAAGTATAATACACATACATCAGTGCGTTCTAATACAGTATCAGAGAAACACACACACACACACACACACACACACACACACACACACACAGATAATTCCACTCGTAGATCGTCGAAGCACACACGCACACGCACTCAAGAACTCAAGAACTCAAGAGATAGGGACTCACGGACGAATTGACCTGAGCATCCGAAGTGTGTTCGTCAGTCAGTCGGTTCGTCATAGTAGTGGGGAGCGGTAAGTGGTAGAGAGGACGAGGACAGGGAGGTGAAAAGAGGAAGAGGGGAGGACAGTCGTTGGGATACGTAGAACAGTCCTGGAGAAGAGGGGGGGAGGATTGGTTGCGACTCCACTCGGTTTCAAAGTGACTGAGTGAAAACCAGTCAGTCAGTCAGGCACGGTGAGGCGCCGAAGCGCCAGCCAAAATCAGGCTCCTACGTTAATTTTTCTTACCCGGGTTTTCGATTTGCTATCGGTCCAGGACTTGGGAGTGATTTATTATATTCACTTTGTCGGGAACGAAGATCCATTGTTTTGATTTGATCAGTGTATAGGGAGCTTCTTTACCGACTGATTTTCTTATTTAAATGCGCGAATTTTAACGGTCGCTTTTAAAACTGACGCGTGCAAAAGGTACAAGGTGCGTGCGCATGCGCTGTCAAAGTGTAGCAAGGCATTTTTTCTGTTTCGTGGGTCCTTTGGGAGACTTTATTATTGTTTAGAACTTTTTTTCCTTGTTATTCAGAGCGAAATGTGCGGTGCGAGACTTTTTGTTCGTTTGACGTGTCACTGAGCGAGACTTTTAATTTTTGTCACTTTTGGTGCATTCTGTGATAATACATGGGAGCTCGAGGTTCTTTTTTTCTTAATCGAAGTTACTTGATCGTTCGGCAACGATGCCCAGTCAGACAACGACTATTTTGCTGAAATGTTCGATGGTGGATGTGCCGGCGCTGAATCACGTCAAACTGAAATCTCTATACGGGGTGAGTACCTGCGCTGTACGGAAATTATTGCACGAGTATCGATGTTTATTGCGTATAAAAAAATATTTATTATTTTTATCTCGAACGAGAGACCCAGTTACATTTACTTCGCATCGTCCTCGATACTCGGAGATTTCAAAGTGTCAACAAGAGGAAGCAATCGGACCGGAAGTGTAGTAATCATATATCTGTGCACGATAGTCAAAAAAAAAATGAACGCTAGCTTCCTCTAAATATATATATGTATATACTGCGTACTGTATTCTATAAGTGCATTCACCTCCCACCAACGTGTCTAGCATATATAAGCTCGAGCTTGTCCACGAGGAGTTAAAAACGTAAAAACTCCCAGAACGAGGGGAGGAAGCGAGAGAAAAAGAATCATAGGGATAGAAAAAGAAGCAATGTCCTCCAACGACTCTAGTCTATGCGACTGATGAAAGATTTGGGAGAAAAAAAAAGAAAAGACCCAGAGTCTCGTACAAAGTCAATGTCTGTCCGAACGAGCACGTGCACGAGCCAAGTGCGTATCGGCTACTAGAGCAATACTACCAACGGAGTGGCACTACACTATTCTTGGTATAAGATAAATAAATTAAAGCTCGAGATACGAAGCTTCTGCCACTTGAAACTGTCGTAAACCCTGATGTGCGTCTTGGCGCCCGAGGTTACGCAGCCTGTAACGCTGTGTGCCAACGTACGACACAAAAGTGACGGGAAGAAGAACCCTGGATAACGTAACTCGATAGAGATGGAGAACGTGACAAAAAGTAGCTCGTCTGGGAAACGTGAGAATTAAAAAAAAATTGTTATTAATTTCTCATGTCGTTCGGTACGGAACTGCAAAATTATACGGGTACTGAATGCTGCGGTGCACCAGTGGCTATGCCTTAGGCATTTCTTCGAAAGGCCAGGGCGAAGCAACCGGCGGCATAGAAATTACATGCCCAAGGCAGGAGGAGAGTCCGGGCGTATCGCTTTAATTCGATAACCTGTTCCCTTCTAGTGTTGCTCGCGCGGGGCAACAGTAACAGCAGTAACAGTCCATTGCTGGAGCTTTGTTTTTTTTGCGCTTTTTTCAATTTCTTTTTTTATTTTTTCGTACTCCGACCCTGTCTCTCGGAGTGACCAGGTCGGGGCCCGTGGCCGTGAAAGTTCTGTTTCACTGCGATCCTCTATATAGGCTTCTGGCGTAAAGCTTCTGGTCTCCGACACGAGGATACAGAAGGCTGTGCCAGGTAGGCGCACTGGAAACCAGCAAAGACTAGTCTTTCTGTTACATTGCTTGTATATATATATATTGCCTTTTATTTATACCTAGCCAAAGGCACTGAGTCGACCCTCTTCCTTAACTAGAATCACACATGTGACCCGTTTCCAGCTATATGTATATGCACAGCTGTGCCCAATGATCACAAGCCTCCATTTTCTTAAGTTCCGTACTTGCCTTGACCGCGCGATGTTTGTGTACTTTTTTCTTCACTCGTCCAGTTGCGCCTGACGATTTTCTAATCTTTCACGAAGCCAATTAGCTTCAGGTTTTATCGGTGAAACTGCGAGGTGCGTAGAGTCGACTGACGGTCCTATTCGGTCTCAGTGCGCATGCGCGAATTATGCGAAGCCACGCGATTGGTCGAGACAATTTTGTTGTCGCGGCTGTTGCCATGGGAGCCAATAAGACTCGAGGGATACAGCTGGGCTGTCATGAGGTCATTTTCTGTGGCCCACATTTTCTCCTTCACTGACTTTTTTTATTGTGTCGACGCGTTTAACGAGCCGCGCGCACAATGTGCGACTGTCGCCCAATGAAATCTTCCCTGGCTTCCTCGCTGGAACGCTTTGCACTACTTAACCCCGATTTGCTTAACCCTCTGGGTTTGAGGTTAGAGTGAAACTCCTTGGGTAGCTGTGCTGAGATCACGTGGTTACTTTTTGTAAGACGCGCGGAACGCGTAACTGTAGGTAATTAAAGCTGTTGAAATTATAGTAATTAATTAGACTCTGAAGTTTGTATGGTTTAGTTAATTTTTTTTCTTTATTTTTTGACCAAAGAAGTCTTATACAGGAAATTGTCAGGTTCTTTGTTTTTTATTGAAATTTTTCACTCTACCTGAAATCATCCTTTTTTTTGGGTATTGATTTTTTTTTACCTCGAGGATCCTTGCCGGAGCGCAATTTGCAATATAATTACCCATGAGCCTCTCTGGTCGGACTCTCATTAAACTCATTGGGATTCTAATGCGTCGTGAATTCCGGTATGTTGCGAGTTCGCGCGTTACTTGAATACCTCAAGTATTCCCATGTACTGTGCTCGTGCTTTGGCATTGAATCAAGAACAGATCACTATGGGAAATGCACAAAGTCCCATAAATTAATTGATCTTTGATCAGATAATTTAGCAGTAAAAAAATCCCTATGACACGGTACATAGTAATTTAACACTAAATCAGTGAAAATCAGCAAACGCTTGTTTGTCCCAATTCGAATGAGCAGCTGCGACCAGTTCCTAAGCCCAGGATCCTCTTATGCCGATGGCAGGTTGGCAGGTGTCAGCACCGCAGATGCATCTGCCAACCTGCGCCTGTGGAGCCTTGAGGAGAAGAAAAAAATCCATCCCTTCTATTGAAATCTGAATATATCTGTAGGATCAAGGATCACGAGTATGCGCATGCGCAGAAAGGATTTTTTTTTATGACAAAGCGACAACAGGAAATCTGAACTCCTGGTGAATTTCGTCACCTGCGATCCAGTCCTCGTGCCGCCAGGTGTCTTGAGAGAAAAATGTAGAAATAAAATTCATTCTGCCATACTATACCTATAACTGTACCTTCGGGCACTCTCGGGTATTGTCGGGTTCACTCGGGCTAATGATAGGTTACAATCCCATCACGTATCCTTCACTCTTCCATGGTCTTTTTTTTCCCTTGCTTTTATTCCCTGTCTTTTTTTCTTCTTTCTTCTCTCTGGACCCTTTCGAAGCAGCTGCCCAGGCTGGGTAACCTTAGAAAAATATTAAACAGACCCACCCTCGCTTACTTCGTTTTAACCCTGAAATTTTTTTACCGTTAATCCTGACTCGACCACATGTTCGATAATTTATGGATTTTGACATGTGTTGAATTATGGGAAAATATATATATATATACATGTATATTTTGTCGATCTGTGTCAATTTTTTTATTATTGACCTAAGACTATTAAGATGCTGCGTGTGAAAGCGACATAAGAGATTCGATCCAGCAAGAAAATCTACTGAGACGTCATTACGGACTTACTTGCTTACTTTCGTTTTATGAAGTTTTCATCTCCCCGTTTGAATCTAACGAGATGACAATAGAGATGCTGTACAGTCACTCGCAAATTTTTTTATAGAATCTAATCGTACTGCCGTAATTGCTAAAACGCATTTACGTACTTTGTAAATTTATTTGACAGACCATCTGTCAGTTCCTTTTCACTCCACGTGTAAACATGTAGGATTTTAACGGGTTCCACCACGTGACCGGTCAATTTTCAAAGCGGATGTCTAATTATGTATCAGCTGTGCGTAACAATTGGACACCCTATGGAAATACGATTAAGGATACAGGGTGCTCAGAATTTAACCCAACAGCCCCTTCAATTATTCGTATCAAATTACGTAGTACGATTGGAAAATTCGTTAAGCCGTTGTGTAAGGTAAATTTTGAAAAATTCAAAAAAATATTATTTACATCAATTTTTGCAATTTTTTTCGCACGTTAGCTTCATCGTGTCTGTACGTATGTCAAAGGTCAATGACCCAAAGTAACTTCCGCAAGATAAGATCGGTCGATATGCCCCCCTCGTAAAAGGAGCAAATTACATCGCCAAGCAACTTCCAGTTTAACCCGCAGCGACTGCAGCGCCACCACCTACTTCCTGACACATAGACTTTCGCTCTATGTAAATTTCGCGTAACGCACGATCGAAGGTTAATATTCACGCGTAACCTTTTTTTTTTGGATCGCGGAAGCGCGAACGCGATGGAGCGAAGGATCCTTTTTTTTTTTCATTTCAAACCGGAAGTGACTCAGTGTAAGATTTTACGAGGGCAAATCGCAATCTACACGGGGATCCATTTATTTCGAATAAGGATTTGGGCTTAATGAAGTCGAAGGTTACAGGAAGATTTTTTTTTCAAAATCAAAAACGGAAGTAACTGCACGTATCATTGTTCAGTCTATATATACATATATATACTCAATTGAAAACGTCATTAATATTTATCGATATTTCAATACACGCTATGACGTATTTAGTATCGATAATGACAATGATTCGTCGTTATAATTGATTTTTCAATGACGTGGCGAATTCTATTGAAAAAAAAATCATTACGGTATTGCCCTAGAAACACCATGGGTGGTCTTGGAATGATTTAATTTGCGAAATCTCAAGGCGACCGATTATCGAAGTGCGTTACGGAATTACTGTGATATAATTCGTTCGATAGACTCCAGGCAGACGGCTTCCTAAAAGTCAGTAGCCATTCTCGAGGTTACGGTCTGATTACCGTAAGGGCTTTCTCAAGCGTAAAACTGTACCGTAATGCCTGCCTGTGCGATAAAAACTTGCATGGTTATTTCTGACCACCATGTATTCTTACGGGACAGTGAAAAAAGTTATTTTTGAAAAATCATTAGAAATCCATAGTAAGTGTTTTGCTTTAATATCAATAAGAATGAGAGTTTATTCGATTTTTTTTAATCATTTTTGAAAAAATTGTATAATGGTACAAATTTTGATTTTTTACGGTATCCGATATTTGATGATTTATATGGGCTCTTGGGGAAACTCAAAATCTGAGAAGCACAGTAGATATGGAAGATACTGATGATATGTGAAAAATCACATATGTGAGAATAGATAGTCGAAATTTCGAGGAAAATGGAAAATTGATTAATATGTATATGTTTGTTTATGGTTAATAATTATAGGTGAATCTTTATATTTCGCGGAATTTACGTGACTATCATAATTCCACATAGATTGATTATCTGAATCGATCAATACCAGTTTTATAGATTAACACCGAATATGTCAACTGATAAGGGTATCATCATTGCATTATCAGTAGAAGTTGGATCGGCGAAGCGTAACAGGGTTTTCTTTGCAGTTGAATTTGCGCGAAGACAAAGATTGTCTATATCGATTTAATTAATTTTCAAAATTTCAAATTCGGTCTGATCGGCTTGAATAAATTTTGAAAATAAATTCAAAGTGATAACATTTTTTTTTCTCGTGTCTGTGTGAATTGTGCGTAATTTTTATTAACTGATTAAATGATGTGTGTGGGAATTTTCATGAGAACTGCATAAATGGTGAAGAGAAAGTATACATCAATTTGTCAAATCTTTCTCCACTGCGCAGGCCTGAACGATAATAAGGTTTTGGAAAATATTTTTAGGAAATAATCGATCCGTATTATATTACTGCAGTTACTTGTAAACTCGGCCAAAGTCGTAAGCTAATAATTACCTGGTTAACGAGTCTGATTACGAAAGGGGCACTACCCCTTTACCTTGTATACAAAGTCCTGTCACTTTTGACACATGTCACAACAAACGTCAAAATTCATGCCCGACTTTCACGACTGCTAATCGCGACATAATCGATTCCAATATTTTATCAGACTTTCAAAAACATTTTTTCCCCAAATCTTCCCCTATATTAATTTCTCATTTTGGAATTTATCTCCCAAAATTCTTATCAGCATCCCCCATTTCTTTTTTTTACATATACATATGTATTTATCACAACCCGTATCTCTGGCTGCGTTATATAATTTCATCCAAGTCAATACGAAACAGCGATGCAATTTCGCAACGATTTCGCACAGCTAATGGTAACAGGCAGTTTCATTGTTTCGCGATAACAAGAACAGTGCTAATTGTTACGAGGATTGTTTAGCAAATTCCTCCCCCCATTGATTCTCGGGTTTTCTACGTGTATCCAGAGCAGTGCAATTCTCTGTGGGAAAGTGCATCTCTTGCACTTCGCGTTGCATTCTGCATTCTTGTTATCGCGACCGTCGCTCTTGACTTTCGATGAGGATGCCCGTCCTGGAATACCAATCGGAAAACCGTCTGGTAGATATTGAAAATTTTCTTTACTTTTTTCTCTTGCGTTTTTTTTTATCTTTTTGTAAACAGACTGCAAGTAGGTTAAAATGCTTCCAAGCGAGCTAAACGTGTCGTAATAATTTGTTTGATTAATTATGAAACATCAAATATAAAAATGGAACAGTCATATATTATTATTATTATTTGGGACCATATATATATGCCATATGATATTTTATATTATATTTATATACCATATACATATATAAAATTAATTTTTTTATTACCAAGAACGAATTCCATATTTGCTAATGCGACCAACATTGGCTTTGTGTTATCTTCGATATTATTTATCAACCTGATATTAGCTTATGAACAAAACTGCTTACTGATCAAATCTTCTATATATACCGTGTACAGATTATTCATAACTACTATCTACCACCTGCTATGCAGTCTACTGCATACTGTGCGCAGTGTATAATACGAATAATCTGTATTGCGATTCCTTTGTCTTCGGTCGATACTGTCGTCTGCTAAGTCTGACAGTCAGGATGAAAATTTCGCCAGGATAGAAATGGATATGAAAAAAAAAAAATAATAACAAAAGAAAAAATAGATATAATAGAGGGTGGCCAGTGAAAGACAGAATAAAAAAAACCTTGAAATCCTTCAGTCTTTCATTGGCCACCCTGTAGCTCCCCCAGCGAATTGAACGTCTCTCGACATTTTGTCAAGTCCACTTTTATTTCTGCAGTTGGTACTGCGAGGAGACAAATAATACGTTAGTAGGTAATCCTACGCTAAAGTTCATAGCCAGACGAATGGATTAAAAAAACGATAATCGTAGATTTTATTCATACCCGTTACATTGACAAAGAATGCATCGTATTTTTTCTACTTATTTTCGGTGATCAAAGAAAACGTGACTATTGTCAGCGCCTATGGTGGAATTTAATTTTTTTTTGCATAAATTAAACGTGTCTTGAGTAATAATCAGTGATTATCTTTGTCCCGGGAGTGTCTAGAAATTTTTTTGCAGTTACTCCTGCCAGTTAATCAGTCTGTTCTAAGTGTGTTAGAAAGTATGAAAAAAAATTTGTTGAAACAAAATTAAAAATTAATTTTTACCTAAAAACGCAATTTTTCTCCAATTTCTTTCTCTTATCGCAATATCGTTATCAGGCTTGTCTCCTCTCATTGATTGGTCAATAATTCTTTATTGTCAGCCGTTCCTTGTAAATTTTCCAAGAAATCCCATCGATTGTCGCAATCAGGTAAACAAGATTGGCAAATGACATTAAACACGCTTATATGCGTTAGCCATTAATATTTGAATATGTATAACAAAAAATGTCATAAAATTTCGTTTTTTCATACGGTTCGAATCTTGAATAAATTTTTAAAGATTTTTCTTACTTGACATTTCAGAGTCCCGGAGCTTTGCACAAAGATGTCGGCGGAGGTGGAACGAAGGTCAGCGGAAAGACAGTCGGAGGTGTCGGCTCAGCCACCCTCACCTCCATCTCCTCCATTAATAACTCATCCAATGCCAGCCGAAATAAGAACAACCCTGTTGCCCACGAGGTAAGAACAATGTATTGTTATTGGCGGCCATTGCGAAAAAAAAAGAAAAAAAAATAACAAACGCATCGTTGCGTAACCTTACGTAACGAAGTAGCGACACCCGCGAGGATCGTCACGTAAAATCCGAAGAAGCTGACACTGACGACACTGATGACCCTGAAAAAAATTCCGAAATTTATAGCGCCTCCATATAGTTTTTTTTTAGTCGGAAACTATTCGAAAAAGATCACGAAGAAAAATAACGGTTAGGAAAATATACGTAAATCAATGCCGAGAGGCTTCCTAACCTCAAAGTTATAAATGTATCAAAACTGGCGTCTGGAATTATTTAACACTTCGCTAAAGGCTCACGATGACAGATCCGATGACTCCTTCGTTATTTTTGAATGTCGTTCGTTAACCTTGAACCTAATCGGTCTTTCCAAAACGTCACGATTGCTGGTTTACAGTTATATTCCTGTGGCGATGATTACTAAGGGAAACAGACACACCTAACCTAACCTCCATACGTATGGATGAAGTCGTTATTATGTTTGGTGAAAATTCGAAATTTCGACTTTCGATCTCTCGAATCCGTTACGGTAGAATCGATATCTAAACTCGAAATCGAAATCTGGTCGTCGCCATTAACGCCATTTGCCTTATAATAGTTTTGCACCATTTTACTTTCGCGTTTCACTTTTCTACTCATTACTTTGCAATTACGTGTTGGTTATAATGGAAGGTACGAGAGAGATTCGAATTTAACGTTCTTAAAGTCTGTTCTATTGACATCAGACCGGTGAAAACTGGTATTTCGGAAATATCCTTGAATTTTTAGAATATTATTTTAACGCGTGAATAAACATACACGCGTTAGTATCGGCCGATAGTTTTTTTTTATTAGATAACGACTAGAAGCTCTCGTGAGCTTTCAAGGTCACCAATTTGCCAGGTCTTCAAAGACAATTTAAAAAAGCCAAGAAGACTCGAGCAGAACGATAAGCTAGGCTAAAGCGTTATTTAATGGACGGTCGTTAAACTCCGTAGGCAACGACGAGGGCGTCGCGCGAGTGGATCGTTCTTACGATTTTTTAAATTACTTCCAAGGCTGTCCGAGCCAACTTCGGCACGTGCCAATCGACGCCCGACGTCTCTTATGCCTTATCTCTCCCTGCGGCTGTTTAATAGAAGCGTCAGTCTAATTTAACGGATGTCAGATTTCACTGTTACCCCGAGCACTGAAGTATAACAGGACTTACGTACGTACACAGAGAAAGACGTCCTCTTTTTTCTTCTGATCGTAGCCAAAAAAATATTTGTCAAAGCATTAAAATACCTGCAAGTCACATCGATCTAGTCTGACGCGAATTCGTACTGCGTTCGTATTATGCTCGGTCGCCATGTTTCTTTTTCAACCAATCATAGCCCTCGTTATATAGAGGCTTGCGCATGCGCGTAGCCCCGCGACGCTGCAGTTAAGTAAAAGGTGCGAGAACCGTTGAGATGCGTTACGAGATCGGTGAAAGGATACAGACAGTGGCTGAGTGACTCACAGAGAACCGAGGAATTAATCGTATCGTATCGTTAATCTCGTCTCAGTGACCAAGGACTTGCAGGACTAAGGTAAGACGAGTAGAAACTATTTTGTCGCGTCGGCTACGTACCTAACCTCTAGACGCGCCGAGCGTCACAAAGGCTGCTGTGGATTTGCACGCGTTGTCGCAATTCGTTCGTTATCATCGATGATTATTGTCAGACTTTAATTAACGCGTGTGAATTTCGTATGAAAATGCGGCTTTTAGCAACGTTATTTAGATACCGTTAAAATTCGAACGTCGCACAAGCCACGGTAAATCTAATTTCGCCCAGTCGCTGATCATGTAATTCGCTTCAGGGCTTCTCACGTTTGGTAACATTTTAACTCGTGTTATTATTGTCGGGATTTAATGTGTCAAAGTAAAAAACGGTACTGCCAGCTGGTCCGGTAGTTGTCACTACTAATTGTCACTCTTTTTTCTTTTACTCCTGTGTATTGGGCAAATTAGCAGATATAACTTTCTATTCGTCTGTGATTGGCCAGTGGTATTTTTTTACAGTTGGGAATTAGTATGTAGATATAGATATACTGTTATCAGATTATATTTATACTGCTGTGAAATATGGATATATGCGCAGTATATATAAATATATAATATACGTATAAACAGTATGGACCATTTCTAATTTGCAAGGAAAATAAAAAGAGTTTATCTACTTTATTATACAAGTGCGCGGTACTGGAGTTTCGAGCTGGAAAGATCATTTTTACGAACGTACTTGGAGCATATACTCGCTTCGCGATAACTTTCACAATTTTCTATTATCGTTAATGAAAAATCCTTTTTAATCGTAAATTCATGGAAATTCACCTCGAGGATCTCGCGTTTTGTCTTTCGGTTCGAAAGTTTGCATTACCGTGCAAATTGTGTCTGTTTCGATTAAGAACGATCAAGCCAACCGTGAAGCTTCTCTGTCCGCAATAAACCGATCGCGATCGATCTATCTTATCCGTCGATATATCGATAAAGAGATCTTTACGATCTTAACGATCTTAGCCACCACTCTCGATCTTTTCGAAAGCAGCCGTTTCTCTCGCGCAGATCGATGCACTTGACTGACAATGAGAAGTGCAACCCGGTTATACGATCCTTGCGAGAATCGTGCCAAGTGCACTTGTGAACCCGGCTTAACAATCGGGCGATGCCGCTAATGACCACTCATTGCCGTTCCTTACTTTCGAATGCTTTTCCTGGTACGGCCGTTTCCTTTCGCTACATTCGGAGCTGGGATATTTATCTTAGCTGGAGCAAAAGGATCGTCGAATGCAAAGACAGAGGCTGCTTCGATAAAACTTTTTAATGGGTGATAAGAAATTTTTTATCAATCTCAAATTTATTTAATATTCCGAAAAAAATCGTTATTCAAAATGGTCAATGCGGTATGGTCAAATTGAAAAATAATTAATTAATAACACGTTAAAGAATATTTTTTGATTTTTGCAATAATTTATTAATCTGTCGATGATTAAGATCAATGACTTTTATGCGGCTAAAATTAATATTCGTTGATATGAAAAAAAATGCTATAATCAGCAGGGAACGATGATACTTAAAATTAATATCTGCTGAATAATTAACGTGTAATTTGCAAGTAGCGCTAAACATTGATGATCATAAATGACGCGAACTTAAATGATCCAAGTTCATTCTTAATGTAGGTCGTCGTTTTGCAAAATCGATAATCGATCCGGTTTTGTCTTTTGTTTTCGTTACACGAGTATCGCCTTACTTTCATATCTGTCAACTGTGCAACATTCGACTTTGTAAATATTGCTCAACTGTCATCTGCTCGTATTGCAACAATTAGTCATCCATGTTGGGTTATCAAAGTGCGAGCAAAGTGCAAGCAAATTGCTAGCAAAGTGCATACGGGAAGCATGAAATCATTCGAGTCATTACCACTGTGGAAATTTACTGTTTATAAAATATCTTAATGAAAGTTAAACAAACTGTACGTAATTGAAAAATTAAAATTTTGAAATTTTTTTTTTAGTTTATTAGGATTACGATACGACTAAATTAATGACTCAAAATCATTAATAATTAACATGATTATTGATATCGTTATAGTGCGAGATTTTTTTTTGTAATTATATGACGGTTCTTGTTTTTCATTTTTCTGCAATTTTTTTCAGGGACTTAAGAATAGTAGTGTACTGACTATAGTGTGTGGTATTGTACTATATATATGTACACACGTTATAGCAAATAGATCGCGTGTCAGTAGGTAACTGACTAATAAAGTAGTTAGTGGTAGCAGACCGTGTTGGTCAGACAATGAACAAAGTGCTAACGGTCATTGCGGTTGTTGACTACGTTTTTGAGTTATCAAGAATTTTTGTACCTGACACATCCTTCTTCCCGTTTGATAATTATCAAAAAAAAACCTGAACCGTGCTTCAATTATTCGTTTGAGATACGTGCGAATTTGCAAATGGCTACTTTGCTGCTGCAATAGACAAATTGGAAAATGTTAAAACCCCTCCCTTCGAATAGTCCAATGATTAACGCTAAAGTCATTGATGCTTGCGCTGATCGCTTGTGCAATTAATTAATTTTTTTTCTCATGATTTCGTGCAAAATAATTGTTCGATCATCGACGTTAATTGGGTGACTTGTAACTTGAATTTGCTATAAGGGAAGAAGAGAAAGAAAATATTTGTAAAATGAAATTATAATAGCGGTGAAAACATATATATACAGGGTGGTTCGAAACAGGCTGCGTAAGGATTTGAATGTTAGGATGAATTTTTTATGCGACGATCAAAGGGATAAAATATGCATCTTTAAACAATGAGTGACGGTGGATGATTTTGCAATAACAATTTGCGAATTAATAATGCACTATTTGCATTTCTGTATTCCTATGGCTCGCGAACGTCATACTCCCATAAGGAGGATTTCAATGGGACTATAAATATGCGCATGCGCACACGCTGTGCGCAATTCGATCTGACGTTATATTTGCGGCTCGAATTTCGCGATAGTATAAATATGCAATTCGTTTGAGAATAATAATAGGAAGATAATAAGACACCGATCGTCATTGTATTCTGAGTATCCGAACACTTGCATTTGCAAAAAAGTTTTTTTAAATTCGATTTCGAAAATTATTTTGAGCTGTCAAAAAAACAGAAAAATTTGACAGTAATAATTTCTGGGGCACGAAAAAATGAAATTGACTCGTGCGGTGTCACTGACCGGTCATGTCACGAGTCTTCGAATTCACCTATGCATTCTCTGTCACACTTATATACAGTGTGTGTATATATATATATGAATTTTTTTATCTACCCGTCTACGCCCATTCGTATACCGGGTGTTTAATTATTTGTGTTTCCCATCGTAAGTATCACCGACATTTAGTTCCAGTGTCGAAAGGCTTTTAATATTTAAGAGTCGTCGGGTCGTCCATATGTATTATTCGTACGTTGCACCCGGTATATCAGTTTAGTGCTGGCAGCTATAGGATCGATCGAGTTCGAGAGATATTGGTTCTTGGAATTGTAAGCGAAACGACGTGAAAATCGATTCGGTAGTTGGAAACTCGATAAACTGTCGAAGACGACAGGTGGTTTCGTTGAAATTGTCTATTGGAAAAAAAAAAACGTCTAACGATATGGTTGATTAGAGTTGAATTGACATAATGATAATATCGATTTATAACGAAGTCAAAGATTTTGATAGGAGCTCTTGGCTATTGATTCGAAATTTCTTAAGAAATCGTCGCGATTAAATTTTTATCAAAATTACCTAAGGCGATGCGCTACTTTCTTGTAAAAGGATTAGGTGGAATTTTCATGTGACGATTTATCGACTTCGGTCGCATAATTTTGACCGTCCCTGAACCCGATTGTTCGAGGATTTCTAACGGCACGTAAATCTACGTTTCCTGCATGATTTTTACGCGCATTGCTACGCCGGAAGTTTACGAGGCGGCGGGAATATTTTTGAATCAGATTTTTTTTCCCCAAATAAGGTCGTTGAGCTTTGACATTTTTTGTGTATGAATGAACTTTGGTTTTTTTTAGTAATGTATTTTTCAAATTTTTTTTTTCGAAAATTTTTGAAATTAAAAATCGTTGATTCTTTATGCATCGGTATTGGTCAAGATTTTTTTTTTTTTTTTAATATTCAGAATCATCCACAGAATCGTTCCACTGGGTCAAGTAGGACTGACGTGCATTGCAAATGCGGCTTAATCGGTTCTTGTTAGAAATCGACGTCGCCTTTGGCGACGCCCATGTAAATTCCTAAGGACGTCTAACCTGCTTGGTAAAGTCAGCGTCGACTAGTAAATTAAATTCGGGACGCTTTTCGTCGAATTGTTTTTCACGGACCCCATATCGTATTCAGACGCAGCCATTAGACCTTTTCACCTTGCCGGTTGACTTTCACGTAGCGTGAATTTCGTGAAAAGAGGTAAAAAGGATAATGAAATATTTTAAGTCAATTTGTACAGAATTGTAATATTACTTTTACTACTCAGATATACGTTTCTGACTGATTTTCACTTTTCTACTGTACACATGCGCTGTGCTGTCTTATGAATATTTTCAGTTTTATTTTTACGACACCCAGTATATCTATCATGTGTGATCCTACGAGACAGAATCCTACGTCATTAAAATTGTCATGAAAATTTGAAAAAAAAAAGCATTTCGAAATTTCAATATCGCGTCTGGTTATTTACTCGTATCTACTACTATACTTAAGTAATGTAGGCACTTTGACTTTATGCGCATGCGTGCACGTATGTCGGCCATTGGGATGGGTCATATAAATACTTCCACATATGCTAATGGACGTGACCGTCTGTCCGTCTGTCCGCTTGTTAAAGAGGGTCCTGACGATTGCTCTTGAAATAAATAATATTCTCTTGGACCATCAACTTGCCGGTGGGTTAATACATGTCCAATTGTCCACATATGAGCGACACTCAGGCAGTTTCGTACGAGAATGATTGAACACTGCTGACAGACGACTATTTTAATCTGACATATCGAATAACAGATTTTCAAATTTTATTTCTATCTGAAACATTTTTTTTTTGAATTATTATTCCGGTTTTGTTAAATTTTGAAAAAAAAAATTTTTCCTTCGTTAAACCGACGTTGCCGGTACAGGCTTCTTTCTTCCTCGCATAATGACACTTTGATGTCTGTTTTGTATTGACATCGTTTCCTGCTCGCCGTGCGACCACTCCACGTGACTTCCGTCAGCATATGCATATGTATACCAAACAATGCATTTATTTATTCCGCCAACGTACACGAACACTCACGTATCATTGGACATGCGTCGAAAGATGCGCGTGTCGTTTGTGCGCACCGTCGCTTGCTTGGAAATTACCTTTTACATATAAATATTATAGACATAAACAGAACTGTCAAATAAACGTCAAAAAAGTAAACAAACGTCAAACAGGATCCGATTACCATTTTAACGTGCGCGTATCGTTCCCACGTGAACGAGGCTTTAAATTTTAATTACAATCATCAAATCACCTGACTCTAAGATTAAATTAAATTTTGTCCACCTCAATGAACTTCCTTATCACGGAAGTGAAATTCGAGGAGATAGAAAGCGAAGCGTCATACTTTTGATTCCAAGAAATTTAATCGTATTGGAAAAAAAAAACTACGAATCTTCGTCATCATTTTACTTAGTAGTCGGTATCGTCATCTTAAGCCTCATCCACAGTCGCGATAGCGTGACGATAATTATCGCAGTAGCTTCCACGGAGTCACGAGGATCGCAGAGATGACGTTTCCAAGAACGCCGTTGAATATTGCGATTTTTTAAATATTTTTTCGCAAAAATAATTATTGATCTGATCAATTTATAACCATCTAATTTACCTCTTATGTCCCGTATAACTCACGGTATGGTATTATCCTGTCGCACTTTGAGAACGCGTCGTAATACCGCCGTACAGTAATACTAGCAATAATGTCATTCATTAGAAATTTCTCATATCTCAACGACACAGCGATAAAAAATCCTTTGTAAAAATTTCACGAACACCCAGGGGACGATTCGTGTGTGTTCGTCATGTCAATTATACAATTGTATCCATTAACCCTTTGAAGTATGATTATACGCAGGAATACTATACCTGCCAACTGTACAAAGAAATACAGTAATTTCAGAACACACACAATACGGCAAATCAACGCGAATAAGTTTCAAATTGACCTCAGAAATATCAAAGTACAAAATTTCAAAAAAATCGTGTACCCAAAAAAAAAAAATTTGTCCCTGAAAGGGTTATAATTCGCAATAAAATGCGAATCCTCAAGATAGCGTTTCGCCGTTTCACACGTAATTTTCTCTTACCATGCAAAATTGAATGCACTTTCAGGGATAAGTAATATCGAAGATCGCGTGTCGCTACATGCGATATAGAACGAAGGACAATTTACGCAGGGGACTTTGTGGATGATTATGTCCCATTATCAAGACATATATGTATATATGTATATACGATTCGTTACGGGATGATTAATATTTCTTCCGCGACTTAAGCCGGGCGACGCTGTCGCTACATGTGAATGCCGTCTGCTCGGATCCTTTGTTCTCTGATATAAAATGGAGATGAAGTGCGGTCGACGATCTCGAGCGAATGTTCAGACCTTTTATTCTTCGTGCGGAGTCTTTATGTACGATCGGATGTTAAGAAACACATGTCAAACATACGTGACATATTAGTGTTTATAATACAAGTACTTAGTAGCAGCAGCATACAAGTATCCCAGTATACCCGTATGGACTGAGTATACTTATATCGGGTACTGGTTGGACACGTGTTCGAGGACACGTGTGTACTCACGTGCAACAAGGCCGCGGGGCCTGTTCGACAAGACCCTCCTTGGTATCCGGTTCCCATGAGTCCCCGTCGTAAGGCCCCCCCTTGTCTCCTTCCCCCAGTACCGTGACCCAGAAGCTGTGCCCCATCGACAGTTCATTTGACAGTTCTAACAGTGTGTATTGGACATAATTAAATGGCTGATAATCTTTCTATTTATTCACATGTTATCTTTGCGATGGGAAAAATACTTTTTGGGTCGTCGTACGGGATTTTGGAAATTTCAACAGAATCGAAAAAATTTTAATCTTCGCGATTATGGACTCGTTTACAGGTTTTGAGAAAAGCATCTACACGATCGATTTTCGGTTTTTTGACGAATGGAAACTGTTTTTCAATTTTTTCAAATTTTTATCAATTTCCAAATTCGAAAATTATTTTGAGGCACTAGAAAATTTTTTTAAAAATAAATGTACACATATGTTTACTGTATAATTCTTTAAGCGCCATGTAACCTGGTCAGGATTCTTATTTCATTCTGTATTCGCATCGTTGCAGCTTCGCGCCTTCTGAGAATCGCTAAGATTTCATTGCCTTATTGAGAAGCGACGCAACCACCGTCGACAACGACACATGGAAACACGTAAAACCGGAACTCGGCGACCGATCTCGACTCCACGCACGGAGTCGTTGCGGATTTACGCATTTTGATAATACAGCATTGCATTTATTTTTTTTATCGTCAGGCGCAATACTTTCGATTCGATCATAAATTTTACATACTTGTGCAAGATTTACATCTTGCATAAAATTGTTTTTGCTTTCGTCCCTGGTATGCAAGAACAATTTCATGTATGCTTGTACATAGTATATGTATATATATATATTTTTCTAATTCTGTCCCGTCGTTACTTGCATATTACACGCTGTGACTTAAGGTCGTAATATTATGTGTATTTTATTTTACGTGTAAATGTTTATTGGCTGCTCGGTCGGTAATCATCGCGTCCTACGTTACCGACGTATCCGTTAATGTTTACTCACGGCGGCATCGTTTTCCTGCTACTCTCTTGCGTAAAACTCATGTAGTCCTTAGTCGAGACATTGAGTTCGTGTCTTTACGTAATCTCGGAATGCGAGCTGCTTAATATTTAATACCCGTCGCCCACGTGGAGATTGACAGTTAGGCCGCCCATTCATGAAATTTGTCCACAAGCTATTTTTACTCCGACCAAGTCTAGTTCGCCGGTGTCTTTCGGGTGTTCGATTTAAAAACAAAAATATTGAAACAAAAATTAAAAAATATTTCGAAGATCGATACTCCTACTTAATCCATTTTTTTTTTCGAATATTTTGTTACGCAAAACAGCGTGTCGATCTATATGACGCATTTTCAAAAGCAAAATGATCTATGGCTCAGATTAAAAATCGACATCAGATTCGCTAATCAGTTTTTGATTAAAAATATTTGCGTCGCAATATATATATATATAGTATATATAGGTCGACTTGGAAACTAGCCCGTTTACGATTCTCAGTATATCGCATCGCGATTAAGCGACACGCTTTCATGTGGGTCAGCAAGATACCGATTTGGGATTAGTTTTGTCGCTAAGCTTAGAAACAGTGATAATACGGTTTGAAGTCAGACGAAGATATATATATATGTGCAAATAAAATTAGCACATAAATAGATACGTGATTTAATTGCGAAAATACATTTTCATTATAAATCCTTGATAAAATTTTCATTTAATTTTCTCACGTCTGTTATCCTTATCATTTTATTTTCTATTGGTTCACGACTAATCGCATATTGATAACATGTAGGTCGAGTCTTGGTTCGTTGCAGGTGCAGTTAATCAGTGGGTAATTTAATTGAACTGATATTAAATCCTTAATGCAGGAAGTTTCAAGCAATTCGCTCTGTTACTTTTTCCAAAATTTTATTCGTATCAGAAAGTCGCTACGTTTTAATATAAAAAATAACAAGAAGGTTGGGTGAGCATGGGATCGAAATAAATGTCAAATAAAAATCCCATCAATTATTAAGTGGCGTCTCATGCGTCGCGACGCCGCGACGTCGAGATTCCAGTTGACGTGTTTGCGATCGCGTTCAATTGCCGCTAATTAACGCGCGCTCGAGTCATTCGATGATGATTCGTGTTTGTAGCAGAGAACAGGCAGGTCAGGGACAAAATTTACAGCCGATCAATTATAAAAAATCAATCGATCGATCAGTTCGTATGTGATCGATGTGTGTTGCTGCGTGCCAAGTGAAAGCCCGCGAAATTTAAAATTTTTTTCTCAGTTTGAATGGAAAAATTCGTCACTTTGAAAATAGCCTAAACGTTTCAATTTGCAAAGCAATGGACGAACGGTGAAAAGTCATTAGTGTCGACGCGTTAATTTTTCACGTTGTTAGGCACAATAAAAATCATTGAAATTTCTTCCTCATGAGGTTCAACAATGTACACGTGTTATGTGTGTGTATATATGTATATACCGCTAGGCTATATTCCTGGCCGTTTGGCTTTAACGTTCGTTGAAGCTTGATGTTAATTTCAATTTTCGTGTTCGCTCGTTTTTCCTTGCCACGTTAAAAATTAACAAGGTGAATCCTCATTGCTCGAGATAATCAGATTATCCAAATTTATTTTAACTCGAGTGCACATTCTCTTTGGTGAATTAACCCGTGGTTGGAAACAAAAAAGTTATTAAAAAAATCAAGATTTTTCTGTACAGTCTGCATACTTCAAGCCGATTGGCTGCATCCCCATTTGCTGTCGCCAACTTAGAAATCAATGATAAGCCGCTGCTAGGCGCATAAAGCTTGTGGTAGCTATTTCTTTTTTTGTTAATTTTTGTATCACATATTTTAATACGTCAAATTTATAAAATTACATTTTAATCACATATGACACGTATGCCGTATCTATTTCCAATCTATAAATACATTATCTATATGCACATGTGTAATGTATATGTAAATTATGTAACTGCAAAGAAAAGGCATAACTTATGTACCACACATGTTAAATAAATCCCAGGCGTGCCAACATTCTGTACAAATTAAATCCAGAGCCCACGTACAAGACAAATAGGAAAGTCAATAAGCTCGAGTTTCCTGTCATACGTCATACGTGTACACACTGCACATATGTATACTTTGGGGCGCCTCGTGTTACGTTTAAACAACTAACCATACATATAGCTTTACTGTGTTCTCAAGTCGACGATTTAAACAGTCGAAGACAATTCGTCGCAGTCGCTGACAATAGTTGATTGCGTATTATGTCCACATACGTATTGTATATCATACGCGCATACGTATGTAATAACGTACCATGCGGTGACGCAGCACGCACAGTAAATTCCAAGCGCTGTAATTGAATATCGCAATTAGCTTTGGACTTGCCATTACTATATATTATACACCCGTTATGTATAAATCGTCGAACGAAATTTCTAATTGATCCACATAGTTGGCATTAATTATCCAAGAAAGTGGCTGTCTGGTAGCCTTGCGTAATTCCGCACGCGAGCAATGGCACCCACGTGCTTCGCGCCAGATAACGTATGCGTTGAGAGCTACTCGTAACGCGCTGTCAGTGCTTACGGGTTAAGCTGGGAGATTAGAAAGGCAGGCAGGCAGGCAGGTAGGCAGGCAGGCAGGCAGGCAGGCAGGTAGGTACGGCAAGATGTCACAAGGCAAACTGCATAGTTGCATAGTTGCACAAAGAATCATTATTTGCCTACTGACAGTCCTACGTGCACGTAGGTGTCCTTAAGCTGGCGTTACACGTGTTCAGTATATTTTGTAGCTAGGATCGAAAATTTAATGGGAACGGACTATATGAATTTTGTGGAATAATGGATAAGACTTTTTTTATTTTGAAAATTTTTTTTATCGGCTTCTTCCAGAACGAATCATTATTTGCCTACTGACAGTCCTACGTAGGCGTAGGTGCCTTAAGCTGGTGTTACATGTGTTAGGATATTTTACTAAATAGCAGATAAGAAATTTTTTTTTAATTTTTCAATCACGTCATACGTTACAAGCTACTTGTGTTCTGTTATCAGTCTTGATTTCTTCTCACAGCTGACTTCGTACAATTGCAATTTATATTGCGTGTCGACCTCTCA
>JARPRH010000410.1:594766-606053 GCA_031763665.1 Calameuta haemorrhoidalis | reverse complement strand
ATTCGACCTGCGTTAGCGAACGAGTGTGAATTTTCCTTGGGAAATGCAAACCCATTATTTTTCATTGATAAGATCTACTCGCAGGAGTGGAAATTAAAATGACGGTTCTGATTAAATTCACTGGTAAATTAATGACTGTACTTATATATAGTCGATTAGAATTTGTTTATTATTATTATCCGTAGATGAGAAAAATATATGGAGAATCTATCCACTGATTTTTTGACAAAATTTTTTATTATTCATATTCCGTAATCGCGGCCTTTGTGTTCTTTATTCCGTGTGGCTTTTAATTCGCGAATAAATTTTTACGCGAAATGACGTCATCGGTGCAAAATTTACTGATTGAACCTTATCAATTCCCCCGACGCGTAACGTCGCGGCGTCCCGACGATTTTTATCCAAATCCTTTAAATTGTAAAATACCGTCTTTAAGATCCCAGTGCCCATTCCATTATCCGTACAAATAAATCTCGATAAAATTCGAAAAATCCCCAAGGGTTCTTGTCTGAGCTTAACGTAGAAAAAGTGTCGGTAAAAGTAATTTCTTTCCATTCGGCCTTCAGTCCTTCCCCCTCTACTCCCCTCTCTCCACCCTCTCACTCCATGCTTTCCCACGTTTAAAGTCTTTTCTACCGTCATTTGACTTCTCCGTGACTTTGAGACATTTCATCTGGCCTAGACGTCAGATATAGAAAAAAAATTATAACGGGTGCGCCAACTTAAAAAAATTCATATATACAGAGAAGATTATTTTTCACGCATATAAATATCGTCCCGAGACGTTTATCGTGATTAATGTCTACATTAAAAAAAAAAATGATTTATTGTTCGCATTTCATTCCCTACGACAATACTTCTTTCGCTCGTCGTGAGTTATAATATATATGGGTGACATAAATCAAAAAAATTTTTTTTTGGTTTTTCAGAAATTACCATCACTCGGTGGTGCCAAACCTACTCGAGTCGACAGACACGACAACAATGCAAATAATTCGACCATCAACAATATCCACAATGTGCCGTTACAAGATTCACTCAACAGCAGCGCTCACGTGGACGGATATGGTAACTATGACATATTTAACAGTTAATATATACGGTAGCTCATTAGTAGAGAACGATTAGTTAACTTACAGCCTGATACGGTCACATTCATCTTGCAGTGAATTAACGAAGCAACATGACCTGTAATATAGTAGTAGATTACAGCGGGGGGGGGGGGGGGATACCATGTTCGTCTAATTATTATAACATGATAACCCATGGTCCAGCGGATGCTGATACTGAAATTCAAGCCTTTAGGCTTCCGCTTGAATATTTTTGAATTTCAACTGGAGGGTAAAAAACTGTTTCAAATTTCCTTTAATCAATTTTACAAGGGAAGATCAAAAGTATTTCTGTTTGAGTATCGCCTTGTTTATTCCTTGAGTTTCATGAATATTCCTGTGAGGATTTCAATACGTAATACTCTTGGTACTTTGTGTACTTTGAAATAAGACTGTTGACTTTGCATTAAAATTTATATATTTTTTTTCTTCAAACGTTTTCAAAATTTTAAGCAACTCTTTGATTTATGTGCTCACGTGGTCCTTTCTTTGCCTTCTTATCGAACGCTAGACACGTTTTCTTATTTTTGGATTTTTATTTTCCAGGCAGCACAGTGCCCATGACACCTCAGGAAGCTACCAAGTATTATGGATCACGACTCACGGAATTTGAACGTGCTGAAATTGAAAAGTACTCTGAAATTTGGTACTTGGGATTGGCTGCCTGCAAGATTCACGGGGAAGAGGGTGCTTCGCAAAATGGCGGATACGACGATGACAATGGCAGCTACAACAAAGTACTTCACGACCACATTTCGTACAGGTACAGTTTGATTATTCATTAATAAAAAGTTATACCTGTTTTATGAGAAACAAGGATTTTTTAATCAATGCCTTATCACGTTTGTCTGAAAAGGTACGAGATACTGGAGGTGATCGGTAAGGGAAGTTTTGGTCAAGTTATCAGGGCGCTGGACCACAAGACAGGACAGCATATCGCCATTAAGATAATCAGGTATGCCAAAGAGATTAATTGTCCATGTTAATTAATAAAATTAATATGTTCATAACTTTGCGTCCTTGTAACATTTTATTCGATTCCTTTACTTCGTATTGAGCTTGACTCATGATAGATTGAAATTTCAGGAACAAGAAGAGGTTCCATCATCAAGCACTGATCGAAGTACGGATTCTGGATCATCTGAGAAAGAAGGATCTGGAGGCTAATGCATCCCACAATGTGATACACATGTTAGAGTATTTCTACTTCAGGAATCACTTGTGCATCAGCTTCGAACTCATGAGGTAACCTAAACTTTCTGGGAAAGATTTAGCACCCTCCCCAGTTGGCTGAGCTTGCTCTTGGTACTACGTATCATGACTGCGAAAGCTCAGTGAATAGAAACAAAATGCACTTTCCAAAGTGAACTGGGAGGGTATACTTTGTTTCGCCTGAGATGTTGAAAATGAGAAAACTTGTTGAAGACGTAAATTTTCGTTCAACAATGGCGATGCATGGTCCTATTGATATAGACTTGAAAGGGTCAAAGTTTAAGGGGATGAATAGAATTTTTGTTTTACTTATTGCAGCTTGAATCTCTACGAACTGATAAAGAAGAACAACTATCAAGGGTTCAGCTTGAGCTTGATTCGGCGATTTGCCAATTCGCTGATCAATTGTTTAAGACTGCTGCACAGGGAGAATATTATTCATTGCGATTTAAAGCCGGTAATTAATTTTCAAATTTTATTCTTGAAAAAATGTCAGATGGATGGATTAATTTGATCGTTTCTTTGTATTTGTTTTTCAGGAAAATGTCCTTCTTAAGCAACGTGGTAGCAGCTCGATCAAGGTCATCGACTTTGGCTCTTCCTGCTACAGTCATCAACGAGTCTATACGTATATACAGTCCAGGTTTTACAGAAGTCCCGAAGTCATCTTAGGACTGCCCTACGGCACTCCTATAGACATGTGGAGTCTGGGCTGTATCTTAGCTGAACTTTACACCGGATATCCTCTATTTCCTGGTGAGAACGAGGTGGAGCAACTGGCGTGCGTTATGGAAGTCCTGGGACTGCCACCAGAGCAACTCATCAGTCACGCGTCCCGTCGCAGGCTCTTCTTTGGTAAGGATGATCAAAGACCTAGGACACCTCGTTCCTCGTACACCCTGAACATCCGTTATAAACCAGCCTTGATCTTCGTAGATTCCAAAGGAAACCCCCGTTGCGTGACAAACAGCAAGGGTAGAAAGCGACGACCTGGTAGCAGAAGTTTGGCAATTGCTCTCCGGTGCAACGACACCCTCTTCGTGGACTTTGTCAGCAGATGTCTCGAGTGAGTAGTCAGACGAAGTCGAGTGACGTGGACCGATCGATCGGACGTATTTTTAATTCAAATAATTGTGCAATTAGGTGGGACGCGAAGAAGCGCATGACACCCGACGAAGCGATGCGTCACGAGTGGCTGAACTCTTCGTCCTCGCACTTGAGTTCATCCTCCGCGATGACGTCGTCGGTCGTTAGTTCAGTAGTGAGCACAGTGGTGGAGCCACCTCAGCCGGCCCACGCTAAAACCGTTAATGTCAGTGCCGCACGCCAGAGGGCCACGACGATGGAGGATCCTCAGCAGCAGTACAGCCTCTACAGACTGTACCGTGGCCGGAAGTGCGTCTCGAAGATCACTGCGATAGATAATACCGATAACGGTGCTTTGGTAGTCAAGAGCAAGCTCAATGGCAGCGCCAGTAGCCATGCACTAGCTGGTAGCGGTGCCCAACCGTCTCAACCACGTCACGCCTCCACCGGGGACATCGTCGCCAGTCTCGATCCTAACCTAGACGACTCCGGCACGTTTCTACCTCCGATATTGTGAAGCCGGGTCTGCGCCAGCCACTTTTAAACGCACTCGCGATTCTGGCTCGTCGAACAGAGTATTAGGTATTGGTGGAAGCAGCAGGACCATCCCCTGGGGATGAGATTCTCAGTCACCGTTACTAATGAGATGCGTGACGGAAGTGGCTGGGTCGGCAGGAATCTTAAAATTGATGAAGAGCCGGAGACAGTCTATCTCTGCGAGACTCGTGGCGACCCTAAAGGCGATACCCTGACCCAGGGTACTCTTCGGGTCATCCAGGTCATCCTCAAGTAACCCTTTAGAGCTCCGTTGCTTGAAAACTCGGATTTTTTTTTATTTTAAACGTAGAACAAGTTCGACTTCAGGTCCAGTGCCAAACAAGTACACCCTGAGTACTACCATGGTTAGGAAAAAAAATCATCCCCTGTCGTCATAGGGATTTTTTCATTGTTACTCATAGTAGTTCCCCAGGGTTGACACCTTAGGGCGCTGAACGAGTCTCGTAGACGATTTATACGGACTGCGAATTATCCGGCTTTTGTACCTTAGGAGGTTTGGGTACCGTAAAGCTAAAAATGGCCCCGAGTTAAAAAAAAAGATATCATGGGACAAATCTTCGCCGAGGATGTTTTTTTAGTTTATACAAAATGGCCGTAAATGCATGACTCTAAGTAGAACGATTTAAATGAATTTTCAAAATATACAGACTAACAAAATTTACAAATGGCCGCTATGATAACGTCCGAGGCGAATTTTCGGATCGAGGGAGGAGGTATCATCTATCCTCCTCTATTTCTCCCTAGTTTCGTGTGGCCTGAGTAGTCCTTATTGTGATATTACACTACCACTGTCTTACTTAGATCTCCAATACTGAAGAGTAACGACTAATCGTGTATTTCATTATTTTTAATTATTATTTTTATTCCTACGATTTAATTGTATTACGCGACCATCCTGGCTGCGCTATATTATTATTATTAATTATCACCGTCATCTTCGTCGCAGTCGACGCGCAACGTCAGGTCGCAATAGCAACGGCGCCGAGTCCAGAAAATTTTCATTTGGCTCTTATCTTTATGCTTTTTAAGTGCGTTAATCGTTATCAACGTTATCGTCACTTTTTATTATTATTATTATTATTATTATACATTTTAATCCTAACTATCGTTGCCTTATTGCTATATTATCACTAACTTTATTAATTAGTAATACTATTGCGAATACCGCTGCTTCTTCACTGCCCGCTACGAGTCCCGCATTCGTTTTATTTTTTTTAAGACTTTTTTTTTTAATACGGTCGATACGCGCAGACTGTCTTTTTTCTACGCGCCTTTAGGTCCCTCGTCGTTCTCCTCAATGCCAGTTTCCATCGATACGACGCGAATCGTAATTGTCGCTTTTTTTTCTTATCGACTCACCGAATTCTTTTTTTTTTCTGTCTGCAAATATTTTGCAACCGACAGCACGTCATACTTATCACTCGAAGCTCTCTAGATCATTTTTTATATTTTTTTTTTTTTATATTTGTCACTCTGATACTCGGAGCGAGACTTCGCCGAGTCTCTCTTGATAGCAGAAACACGAGGAGTCGAGGAATTGTGCGATAAAGATTGAGGAATAAAAATAGAAAAGAAAGGAGTGACGAAGATACAAATTCCAGGCGAGGCGTCCATTATAAAATCGCGTAGAGACATAAGCGAAAAGAAAAAACTAAAAACGTATGCGCGTAGACGACCGACGCGCGACAAGACTGAAGAAACGATACGTAGAATTTTCGTTTCAACGAATCCGCGCAGGAGGATTTTAAAAGTCGCGCCTTTTCCCGCGTCTCGAATGATCGTATTTTTAAATGATCGATCAGGAAAATAACGATCCCACGTAATATTCCAAGTAATATAAATTTTTAAAAAATATATTTTCCACGAGTCAAGCTGCCCTTATCATTTAAATAAATCCCGTAAATCATCACGCGTTATCATCCAAAAAGGTCATCCCGTGATATTGCAAATATTGAAATACGATCTACTAGCGCGATAAGATAAAAAAAAGGGGGCCCAATGTGTCGTGGCTAAAAAAATTCAGCATTAAAAAAAAAGCAAAAATTATTCTAACCTCAAAAAAAATACCCCCGTTCGACTGTTCAAAGATCGAAAAACTTTTTCTAGGCGTCACAGCGACTGACGCGCGCGAATCCCTGAGAGCAAAAAAAAATAATATCAAACTGTATAAAGTAATTACTAGTGACACACGAAGGATCGAGAATATACCGGGTGTACTAAAAAGAGTAATTTGAGTGATTGAGCAAAAATCGAAGCACGGAGTGCATGGTAGAATATATTAAAGAAATATTAAAAAAAAAATAATAACATGGAGACATCACGCAATTACGATGTACGCTCTAGGACGCGCATATGAGTTACGCATAAGTAATATACGTATATATAGAATTATTACTTAAAAGTGTAAGCCGACGTCGCGACGCTCAGCCATGACGATTCATGGCGAAGCGTCGTCGCGCTCCATTCGACTGTACAGTTTTACGATTTTTTTTTTCTTCTTTATTTTAAGTTGTGTTCAATTATACAGCGGGAACAAATAACAGTGTATAGAAGAGTTCGTATATCTATACATATGAAGAGCGTACAGGTAATACTTGCGCATATTGATACGAGTGATTAGAAGCGTGTTAATTAAAAAAGGAAAGAAAAGAAAAATTTAAATAACGTGACGTCACACTATTTAATAGCGAAAGGAACCAGGAGCGTGTATACTATATATATACGTATGCAGATATATATGTATGTATATATATCTTTAAATTAGAAAAAAAAATTTCATATCCGATTCCCATGAATTATTCGATTCCTTAATGAGGACGTTGATTAGGTATCGAATTAAATTTAATTATCGCTCCCCGCCACCCCTCACTCCGTGTCAACCAATGGAAATTTCTCTTTAGGGTTACATCGAATAATTCGATCGTCGATCGATTAAATCGCTCCTGGCCTCAACGTGGAAAGTATAGGAAGTAGCGTAATTAAGATAGCGGATGTTTAGCTGAAGTAACGAATCAATTATGCAAGTAATCGATCAATTAGCCGATATAATTGTAATTCCGTGAAGAATGAGAGAGAGAGAGAGAGAGAGAGAGAGAGAGAGAGAGAGAGAGAGAGAGAGATAGGGGGGAAATAATCAATCTCGCGAATGATCGGCAATAAATTCGCCATTTTCCCCCGTTTTTTTTAGTAATCGTCCCTTTAAAAAAATACCCCACCCCCCCATCGTCACTATCCTTGTAATCGATAATAATTGTAATGAAAAAAAAAATAACGCTAGCGATCTAAGTTTATTGCCAAAATTTGAGTTCTTTTTAACGACGTCAGACTCCATAGTAGGATTACAGCCTAGTAGGACAATCATACGCGCTTTAGCGTTAGGTTAGGTTAAGTTAGGTTTAGCCTATAGATTTTCCGTAGTCGTAAAAACATTGAACGAGGAGAATGAGAGAAGGTTGGTGGGGGACAAAAAAAAATTGAAAAATTGCGAAATATTGAAATCGAGGGCGATCGAGTCTTTGCTGTTATTTTCGAACCGATTTCTTACAGCGTATTCGATTGGCAGGATCTTTAGGCACGTATGAAGTTATTTTATGCAAGATTCAAATTTTTTGTTTGCACTGTACTTTATTTTTTCAAAAATTATTGCAAGTAGCGAACGAGCCTGGTGTTTTTTTGAGTTTATTTTGAGTGAAAAACAATACAACCACAAACAATTGTCAAATTGGGGGAATTTTGAAAAATCGTAATTTTACCTTATTCGGTGTAAAATCGACAAAGCAGAATTTGGGGGGGGGGGTCACTCCCACTTGGTAAAGGATTTTTCGGATTTTTTAATTTTTAATCCCGTGCAAAAAATTGACCAATCGAAAACGCTGTTAAGGAAGGATAACACGAGATTTCTTCCTTATCGACTGGGAAGATAATCCGCCGATGAAAAATCGCATGGGATTGTTTTTTTTCGAATTTTCAATTTTTTTTTTCTTATTTTTATTCTTCACCGTCTCATCGCTGTAACCCGCTACGGTGCAATATATTCGTATTTCTCGAGCGAGTGAATTTGTAACGGGGATGCGTTTATTATCAGTGACACTGGTTCAGGGCTGTATATACACTTTTTGAGTTTAAAAAAAAAGAGCATGCACTTATTATACTGTTACGAATGCTAGAACGTAGACAGAGCCCTGCTTGTGTTGCGATTGCGCGATATTTGTAACACGATGATGCATGAATGACGGGTGAGGCTTGGGTGGGGTGAGAGGAGGATGATAAGAAAAAAGAAAGGAGAAAGTGTGAATGATAAAAAAAAATTGGAGATATTAGAACGAACGGATGAATGAATTTGAAATTTGAATGAGAAAGTATGCGCGCGCATTGTGATTCTTAAAATTAACGTGAACGTAACGTTTTATCTTCGGAGTTATGATGTTGTATAATTGCGAGTCAATTTTTTGCCTGACTTAAATATATATTAAAATATACACGAGCGAAGAATTGATAATTATAAACGATTACGATTAATGACATTATATAGTGTAATAATACGATACTGATGCATCATCACCTTTTGTATCATTTGTTCGTTTGATTTTATCTTAATGCGTTTGTCTTTTATTATTAATGTAATACCAAGATGACTCGGATTTGACGGTATCTTGTGTGTAAATATACTAATAAATATTACAAATATGAAAACCGCCTTTAATAATCATTGAAATTGCATATACAGATTTAATATTCTACGTATCAGAATTGCGAGGCACAAAATATAATAGCGTTTTTAGTCTATTTATATTAAGTCAAAAATATTGCTAGTAAGTTAACTAACGCCCATTGACACCGACGTTGATTGAAGTTTGAATTCTGGTTACCTTATCTCAAAACTATGTAAAAGGGTTCAGAATAAGATTTAAACCACGTCGGTCGAAACGGACGTAACAGCAAAGATGAGTAGGAAGATTGAGAATGAGCCGATTTTCATGGTTCAAATTTTATTTCTGCATCGACGCGCCATCTGAACGGACGTTTCTGCATTACCGACGTTTATACGTTTCTTCAATTATTTGTTTTCAATATTTTCGTGGTCGCAGTGTGGCCTGATTAAAGAAAGAAATACACGTTCTTGTTCACGTTTAATATCTTCAAGCATCTTCAAATAACAAGTAAAATTCGTAGGTGGTGCCTATTATGATATTGTAACGCTAAGAATAATATAGGGTTGTGATCGATACTGCATTTGAAATGTTTTTATTTGACAATTAATTACACCTCTGCGATTTACTTAAATAAAAGAGCTTGATGATACGGAGCTTAAATACATGATTTCTTAGTAAAGGATTAACAATGATTGAAGCGTATCTAGAAATAGAAATCGTTGAGTTTTTTTTTTAACAAGAGTTAATACAGTACAGACATTAGAAAACAACTTAACATACTCGTAATGAGTATTAATATGTTGGAGAAGCTTCTTGCGATGCCAACAAATACAACGATTTCATGTCGTATCAAAAAATATTAACAGCTACTTTGCGAGAAGTAGAGAAATTGTAATGCTACTAGTTTTCAGTGTTAATGACTAGGGCTACGCGAGATACACGCATCTTTTTTTTTGTCGGGAAATGTTGCGATTTATATAATATCGATCGCTATCGAAGTTTACTACATGCACGAGAATAAATACACGCGTCCATGTATGTAGGTATATACGCCGCTGAGCACATAAACACTCTATAGATTCGGATTCTCAAAATCAATTTTCGAAAAATCGTATTTCGATGCTACCTCCGACGCTCGCCCTTTTGTGTCTTTCGTTTTTCCTTTTTCTCTTCCTTCAGCTGTTTTTGCTTCTCCCTATGAACAATTTAGTTTAATTGTAGCGTCAGATATTTTAGTATAAATCTGACTTCTGTATTTATCGATAAATTATTACTTACCGGTCCTCCTTATCTTTCTCCTTTTTCTTTTGGCTTTCGAGTTTAGATTTTTCTCGTCTCTCTCTTTCCTGTTGTGCTATCGCAACTGCATTTGTATTTTTCTCAATCTTGCAATCACCACCAGCTGCACCATCCTCCTCGCCTTCACCTTCACTCTCTTCTCCATCTGACATCTGACTGTACTGAGCTAAAATTGCTTCCCTTATTTTTCGTTCCTCCTCCGTATAGCTCCTTTGTGTAGTTGTAGGAAGGCTCTGCGACTCTAACATCCGAGCCAATCGAACATCCACATCCTCTGTCGAACCACTTGCTACGCCTGCATCTTCTACTGGCAACCACTTTGTCCATGCTGCTAAGATTTCAGTCACATGCTTGCTAATGTTATCCTCCTAGAATAAAAATAGATACTTTTCCTCCTTACTCCAAAACTATCGATACCTAGCTCAGAAGGTATGAATAAAAAATTGTAACAAAACAGCTTATTTTTAATTCATGTCTTATAAAGTCAAAGTAACATTCGTTTTATAATCCAAGGAGTAGAGACTGATTATCAATGCACTCATTGATGTAAACATTTTATTTAATTTATGAACTGTTGCTTAGCAGACGCTATTAATAAAATAGAAAATTTAAGAAAAAGTTCTTCAATTTAAACCACGAGTCATTAACAACCAAATTTTCAACAATTTTGAAGCCCTACTGAAGGAGCAATAATTGCATATGGTTGGCAAGAGAAATCTGCATATGATTTTTCTACCGCTATTTTCGGTCACAACGCGAATTCCAATTCGACGAGCATCAAGTACATTCTAACCTTACAAATCGAGGGCTCCTCACCGTTATGCCGGCTAGAATTCCTTCAAGGGCTTCCGTTTTTTCGTCCTCAGTTTCATCTCCTTCCAAAATTCCTTTAATGTACGATCCAAAAACCCCTTCGTCGGTATTCAATGCTTGTAATTTCATACTGAGCCAAGAGTCAAAGGAATTTGTCGCGGCCGCCATATTTTTCACTCGTTTCAATTTTCCGCTCCTTCCGTTGGTAACTGGTACAACACTCGACGTGTTCCCCTTCCGAATACTTTATAAGGAGGCCTCTGGAGAAAAACAATCAAAAATCAATGGGGCACTAATCAGCCTGACCCCGATTACTCAACGATTCAGATCATGCGATGTCTGTCCTGTTCCTACTATATCTCAAATATAATATCATGTAGATCTAAAAGTAGAATTTTTTATTAATTTAAGAGTTAGACAATTTTGAATTAACCCGCCGAATAAGCATCGTGCTGCCTTCTGTTGCACAGAGCGCGTACTATCTTCGTGACGTCTATTTCGTGATTGTGAAGCGGAAGAGCCATCTTTGACGAGATCCTCTCGATCGTGTTTTCGTGT
>JARPRH010000410.1:564383-577981 GCA_031763665.1 Calameuta haemorrhoidalis | reverse complement strand
GACCACCACCACTTGCACGCAGCGCAGACCCAGGGACTGGAGTGCACACTGAATTTTGGCAGAGCCCAGGGCCGTACGGGAATTCGGGTGACTTCACGATTCTCGGGGGGGCACTCAGGAATTTTTTTTTTTCTCATTTTCTCATTCACCAAACTCATACGAAACACACACGGCACACCTATTCCCCCGTGCGACGGGATTTACCAAAAACTTCTCATGCTCCTTGGATTTCAATCAATTTTCGAATTTACGAAACTGTGACGTAGACGTCGAACTGGGTCGCGACTAAGATCAACTTATCGTTCGTTCGAACGATCGTATCTTTGATTTCAAGACTGATCGTCAGCCAACCCACAATCGTTCCGGGATTAGACTTTTATTTGCTCGATGCTCGAGACGTCCGACTGTGAAATCATTATTTTCTATAAGTCCTAACGTAAATTTCGTTCTCGTTGAACGGAACGTTAAATTATTGAAAAATTTCACGTCTGAAAAATACGTGACGCTGCACGCGATCGACTTCTCGATTAATTCAATTTTAAACGCGAACGAAAGCTTCCGATGCGACGATTGAAAAAACAGAAGAGACTAGAAGACCCCGTGGTACCTAGAATTTGCTTTTCGGACCTGGCACGTGTTAGATTAGAAGTCGTCGGGGTTGGGAGGAGGGAGGGCGGGAATACGAGAAGAGGGAGGGAGGACACCTTAGAAGCATTAGAGAGGGGGGAGACGCTCGCACGGAAGGACGGAGGAGGAGGAGAGGGGAGAGGGAGGGGGGCGCCGGACACTTCTGTGGCCACGGAGGGAAAGAGGGATCCGTAACGCGAACTGAAGTTCGGCAATCCTGGCCTTAGGCAATCATGCCCGGAGCCTCCCACTCTCCGTTCGTGGAAGGAGAAAAAAAATTGGCCCTCCCCCTCCGCCCTCCCGAACAAAATCGTTTTCTCCCTCCCCATCAGCCCGATCCGATCCCTCCCTCCGAGCCTCCCCTTGCTTCACTAATACTATTTCGGCCAACCGCATTTGCATCGGCACCGATGACCCATATACACATTCTTTCATCGTTACATTCTTGAATATATATATTTTTTTTCCTTCCTCTTTTTTTTTTCATTTCGCGGCACGACTTCGGACGATCGTACTACTGGCCGCCGCAGTCCTCCTCTCCGGTCGGCTTCTGCCTAACGTTAAATCGTGTTTCGCTGATCGTTTGTGCGTGCCTCTTCTAACCTCTTTCTCGGCGGTTCGCTCTACCGAACGCGCCTACTCAGTTCGCTCGCTGACTCGCTCGCTCGCTCGTTCGCTGACTCGCTCGCTCGGAGTCGCTCGCTCATTTTTCGTAGCTCGTACGGCCGTTCGTGCGTTCGTCGCGTTCAGAACGTGCGCGGGGCTCGATGCGGCTTCCTTCTGTAAAAACGAAGATCGCGACCAGCAATACGAGACTGAGGAAGGGTCGAACGTGATAGCGTTTAGTTCTGGACTCTGTGAGTGGGAGAGAGAGAGGGAGTGATTTTTGTGACGGATTCATTGGCCGAGACCCGGACAATGCCAGGAACTTTTGTGTCTCCGTTCACGGAGTTTGTGCGAAGCCCGCGCGTACACGTGCTCGGGACACGGATCTGCTAACTGAACGAAGATCCTCGGCTCACGGGAATCCTGGATCCACTTTGTTCCATCGACCTTGGGATTCGTTATCTTTTGGCCTAGGAAGCCTGTGGCTGTCTTGTTGTGTGCGGATTTTTTTATTTCACGGTCGCAGTACCCTTTTTTTTTTTTTCTTCAGTTTTCGACGTTTGTCGAATTTAACGATTAGCTGTCGACTGTTGGTAGTTCTGTGTGCTGTTATTTACTTTGACTATCAGTGCTCACGGTGATATGGATTTATTTTTGCGGAACTTTGAGTGACTATCAGTGACTGGTTGTAAAAAAAAATTTTTTTTCGGATTCACCGATTCCTGTACTTTGAAAATTGCTGTTCTTCTGGAACTGTCTGCGCTGCCATCTTTTTTTTTTTCTTAAGATCGGTACGTTCTTTTTTTTATTTATGCACGTTACTTTTTATATGTGTATATTGTAACGTTGTGGGATTTTAATTTGGTTTAAAAGTTTTTCTGTCGAGCGATAAGATTGTCAAATTTCATTTCGCGCTTTTTTTTTGGATAATTAATATTATCGAATTTTATGATTTTTTTCTTTTTTTTTTTCCTTTTTGGATCTACTTTGTTTTGATTTTTTGTCTGCACTCTATCTCGGTCTCGTGTTATTTGTTTGCACGGTGATTATTTATTATTTTTTTTTTAATGACTTTACATGAACTTTCAAAAGTGCAACAAAAAACTTCACCTCAAAACTGTTCTTTGACGCTCATAATCCCCTCGAAATTTACCGCTACGATTCCGCAATGCAGGCCCCCCAATCTTTCTCCGGGACTATATTTACGATCGGCATTCCGATTGATATCGCGATCACGTACATAGGGGGACCACATACGTCTACACGTATGGCATACGTTAAAGGCAGACGTTTGAAAATACATAGACTGAAAACTTTGCAGCATCACCGTGTACCGTGTATTGCTTTAGATCTCGATAGAGTCAGATAAAAAAATGATAAAAAAAAATTGATATTGAATTTTGATTCAAAAAATTTACCTTCACGTGACCCCACGGCACGTGGTTTGGTCCATGGTGAAAAGTGTCAGTGACCTCGATAAGTCGCTCGGATCTTTACAGAATCCAAAGATCGTTCACCTAGATCTCCTTGATTCGTTATCATGTAACTTTACATCCCCTTGGCATGTGTCGTCCGCAAGTTGTCTGACAATTGGATTCGTTTCTCTGCAGCTGGAGGAGCAGTTGGGCACGGGCGCGATCAAGAAGGGAGACCCCTACTGGAAGGCGGTGGGAGTGACAGGGGTGGCGAAGGTCACGGGTGTGGGCTTAGGGGTGGCATCATGGACTCTCATCAGCAACAGTTCTGCCTCAAGTGGAACAGCTTCGGTAGCAACTTGGCCACAGCTTTTTCGAACCTCTTCAAGAGCGAGAGTCTAACCGATGTCACCCTTTTTTGTGAGGGTAAGTTGAAAATTATCGATATATAAGTAAAAAAAAATCCAAAATTTCCTGTGTTAATAATTTATTCAAAAAAAAAAAGTGATAAGACGAACCGTGTCGATAATGGTCTTGCACATGGTCGCCCACGTACGCGCATCGTATGAATCGAAATTCGTTTCATGTAAATCACGTGACTCATTTTTCAAAATACCTATGCAAATACGAGCAGCATAACCAGATTGCGTATTATTTTGCAATGCTAAAAAAAAATTTTTTTTTAACCACGCTCGCATCTCTTCGCTCGAGTCATTCAAGGCCTCGACCCGTAAAGTTTTACGGCTTTGTTTACGTGACAGCAAGGCTGTCAAATATTCTGACGTGATAAATGTTTTATTAAAAATTTCATACGGTTCGATCGACGCGTTATCGTTATCACGTAAGTGCACGTATCCACTTGCATTCGATGTGCGTAAAGCGCGCGTGCGGGAACGCAGCAGTCTGACTACGTCTGCCATAACTACTTGGAGCGCCTCGTACCGATGCTACGGGCTGGCAAAATAATTCGCCGTCTGACCATCCACTTACCCTAATCACTGTCCGACCTAGGGTACGCTTCCACTACTCGAAATTTTAAGTCTGACTCGCACGGCTCGTATCCCCTGCCCACGCGAATGCATTACCTCCGAGTGCATCAACCGTTCCACACGAGACTTACCCCTACCCTCTTACGGTCTGATCGTAAACGCTCTCGCACCACTGGCACGTGACTCTGCGCCGTCTTCTTGCACGCGAATCTCTACTACTTGGCACTGATTCACTTGTGTTGGTGCATCCAGGAATGCACTCGCGATTGGCTGCCCCCTACTTCCCTTCTCGACCACGTGGCCGTCCGCGCACACACGGCTTGCGCATAGTCACCACCTCGCACGTGAATCTTAGCGACTTGCACACGTTGCACTTTCGCCTATGTGCGCTGTACGTGTTTCGCGAAAAGTGCAACTGCCGAGAATCGTGCCAGCCGAGTGGAATAGCAGTGCGACTCGAGCGCCCGTGCGATGCACTTGCTCCGTGCACTTTTCTCGATGCGCCGCTCGAGTCATTTACGTGACGGAATTCTTTTTTTTCGTATTAAATTCGCAATGTGTCATTTTCGATGCACTTTTAGTGCATCGGAAAAAAAGTGCAGTCAATATTTTTTTTTTGCAATTCTGTGGACCCTGACGCATCGCCAGGTGCGACCTCGTGCTTAATTTTGGTATTTATTTCGTGAGTGACGAATTATCTCAAGTGTCAATTAGAGCGATCGCTCATTGCGATTTGGTGATTTCGCAAGAAACCATTTTCATTGGTCGAATTTACAATGCCGACGTCTGACTTCTTGCCGATTAATCGTACGAGCTGCAAGACCAGACACCTTCTTTTTTTTTTCCTCGTTCCTGTCAACAGACCCGCGAACCTTATCAGTGCGAGATAACGGTACTATGTGCTGACATGTGTCTGTTAGATAAGTGCGATTCGCGGATCAGACTGAATTAAGCCGAAGAGGATGTGCAATTTTGGAGAAACGTTGCGGATTCGTCACTCGCTCGCATAACTGGTTGATCGAGACTGGCGATTTTATGTAGGTATATATATGTGTATTTTTTATCGGCCAATCAAACAGTGATCGATAAAATCGATTCCTACTATCATTACGTGATCGGACGAATTATTAAATTTTTCTCTGCACGCAAACTCCGTTTATTTCTTTTTTTTTTACATTCTTCACTTTACGCGCATCGAATTGTTTCGGGACGCCCAATCAGTCCCAATCTGTTTCATCTGTTCCTATCGATAGCGTCGATTATCAAAAATCCGTAATACACAGACACCCGTAACATTTCACACTCCTCTCCCAGCATCCCATTAAAAGACTCGGCTCATCCTTTCAGCACTTTCACCTACGGCATTGAACAAATCTTCTGGCGTCGTCTTAAACTTACCTTCCTCGTAAACGCACAAACGTAACCCCCGTCAAAAGTGGCGTCAGAAATTCGCAACGCTGTGCCGAAAAAAAAGAAAAATCACTAATCTCAAAAAGTCTACTTTTGATTTTAGCAATTCCATCAGGCCTGATCCACATCCATGCAGTGTTGAAAAAAAAAATTTTCCATTTAAAAAAATAATACCCCCAAAAATTCACTATGCAAATTCATCTAGTCTACGCCTATGCTCTGCCGTTCCGTTTAATCGCCATAAGATTCCCGTGCGAAAGCATCTTGCGCAAAATCCCCGCCTACGGTGTCGATCAAAAACGAATTTTCCCGTCTACACGTTCGACATAGCCGCGCCAAGTCGCTACGTTAAAATTCTCGCAGTGAGTCTCGATTCACGGCAGAGCAAGATTGAGCAACTATGCACGAGTCTCCGCTGAGCGGCTATAGCAACGGCTTAAGTAGGTCTGGGTTACAGTTAGACGTAACAGCCGGTTTCGTGCGGAAGAAACGTTAGAAGGTTGTTAGCCGTCTTCGATGCACAGTATCTTTGCCTATATATATATACACACATGTGCACACATATGCATATATCTATAGTCGCACGAAACTATCTCTGCTATTCACACATGAAACCACCAGTACCCACAAGTATCATATATGCTCCTCCAGTGCATAGAATCCAAAAAGGCTCTAATGACTTTTTGGTACGGCATATCTAATACGCTCGAGAGAATAGAGACTGACAGTGAGATAGAGAAGGACAGACGTACAGGCAGACCCAGCGAGCGGGAGAGAGAGAGAAAAAGAACGTGGCACAAAATGGCATTGCTGCAAGTGGCACATGGACACGCGTCGTCGTTAGAAACTCGAATCAGGTTGCTGCTAGCGGTTTTCGTATTCGAAAGTGTGGGATGCAGGATGTAAGTGGCTGACTGTGAGAGTGAGAGAGAGAGAGAGAGAGATAGGGGGGATAAGGGGTGATTAAAAAAATTCAGCATCGTTATAGGAACAAGAGACGGGGTACTAGCCGTTCCAAAGGACGGGTTCCCGAAGTCGCCCGCTAATCGCTCGGTTCGCCATTTTGTCCTTGACTCGACGAAATCTAACGCGAAACACACGAGACACGTCATCGACTAATGAAACGCCGGCTGGGAGCACGGAGCTGCGTTTGTACCAAGTGGATTGTGGCTCGAGGCATTGTGCACCGTGACTTTAGATTATTGGACTGGAGGGACGGGAGAAAATTTATATACGGAGGGAATATGCCGTTGCCAACGGAAAAGTTCATTTTATTCGTCGCCGGTTCGTTCGGGGAATTAAATTTTCGTATTTGGCAGCACTGCGAAACGTAGCAACGACCTTTTGGATTGTTTTGACGTAAGGGTCTTATGTGACTCTGATAAGGGGTCACCGTATGGCTATGTAACATATGTTTGTGGGTGATCGTGCGATAGAGTCGAGGAAGCGTAAGTTTTTTTTTTTTTTTTTGACAGAGCCTAGGGAATTTATCTATATCGGACACGTGTACCCGGTGAATCGAATCTTGCCTAGTGGCTAGTTCCATTATTTATGTTTTATCAATGGCCACTCGCTCGTAGTACGTGAAACGCGTACGTGTCGCTATTCCGCGAGGAATTTTGAATTTCAAATAACACTCGACCCGAATCCTATTTTGGTTTTCAGGCTCATTTCGGGAGCCTGAGATTATTGCTTGGTGTACGTTCCTCGTACGTCGCGGACGTTATCAGATCATTCTGCCGGTTGATCATTGGATATATATATATATATACAACTGTTGACTGTGATATATATAACACTCAAGGATACTGCAAAAAACTAGGGATAAAGTATTTTCAAAAAAGATTTGAAACGCGTTGATCCTGCATATAAAATTTCTAATATATTAATCGTACGTTGCACGTACGTATCAGGCGTTATCAGATAATTCTCCCGGTTGGTCATATATATATATATATACAAACTGTCGACTGTGACATATATATATATATAACACTCAAGGATACCGCAAAGCCCTAGTGAAAAATTATTTTGAAAAAAATTCGAAACGAATTGGATCCTGGATATCCTTATAAAATTTCTAATACATAAATCATTCAATGTCACTTGCTTCTAATACCTGCTCCCCGTTACATTTTACCTGGTCGTCCTTGATTATTACGCGCAATCGTATCAAAAAAAAAAAAACGGTTGATCCGTAGCCGACATAATTTTAACGACCTTTCGCCAGGACTTACGTCATCCGAACAGTCGAAGATCGCGAGAGTAAAATAATTTTTAGGTACGAAGACGAGCTTGCAGCTACACATATCGGGCAAAGGACGAACCGATCGACAATGACGACTGACATCGTATCTGGTGACTTAATTATGCCGGAGGGTCAGGAATTTTCGACCCTAATTAAATTGCATTGAGGAAGTCGTTCGTTTTGTATTTTCTTTTTCTATTTCGTTACGCGACCTCAGCAGTGGCTGTGTTGCGTAAGCGAGTAATAACGTTGCAACCGGCTCGCCTAGAACGATGAACGTTAAACCTCGTTTCACACGTATCTACGCACATGGGTATTTTGCATGTATTGCACATATGTACACACATGTGTATACACACACGATACCTACGTCGACTCTTGACGCTATATTGCCTGTCCGACGTGGCTGCGTAGCAGAGTCGTCGTAGCTTTAATGTGGGTCATAGGGCCCGCTGCACCGCTGGGGTATTGATGAAGCGTATCTGCCGAGTAGGTGGCGCTATCTAAGTGGGTCAGAAATTTCGGCTTTGGTTAGAATAACTAGGTCGAGTAGCGCGATCGCGTGATGCAACGTAAACGCAAATAAACGCAACCGGCGCGCGTTCCCTCATATGCAGAAGATGTGTGCGTACACATGTGTACGTGTATGTGTATATGTATGTATATATATATATACGGTTGACTGGTTCTTTACTTTTCTTTTTTATAAGAATCACAGTCTTTCAGGTAGTTACAGATGAGTGACCCTGTAATACGCAATCCATGTAATCGCGAAGATAGCAAAACGTCGGCGGATTTTTTAATTATTTTTTTTTTTTGTATTATTCGATGACTATGACGATAAAGTCGCTTTTGACTTCTTATCGACGAGGACTTTGCAGCGCGAAATTACATGTGCACGCGGCGTGAAACGCAGCTGCTGTTACTCTGTTTTTTTTTTTCGGAATGAAATTTGGTCGGTTTACTATAACGTAGGTTGGTGCTGGAAGGTTTTTTTTTTCAAATTTAAGCGCGATTACAAATTACTCGTTTTGTAGGTATGAGGGGTGGGGGGAGATATTTGATAGTCAATGTGATTTTTATCTGATTAATCGACGCGGTCGGCGATGATGAAAATTGGATGAAAATTTTTTTTGCCAGAACGTGGTTGCTTTTTTTTTGGTAGCACGTAAAATTAATGCTCTCTGTGCTCGCTGCCTATGGAACTGATAAAATCGTGCAGCGCGATACCGTCGCACCGGGATACCGAACACGCAATCGTAAGTTACGAGCAGTTTCCACGTCGCACGGAAACGACGGTCTGCGATATCGCGTGAGGCGATGACGACGCGATGACGACGCTGTGACGATAACGCATCCGTTTGCACGCACTGCTTTTCAGCGAAATTCACGCTTTTTTGTATACATATATATATATGGTTAGATAGTTATACATATGTGGTACCGTCAGCTACAAAGTTTTAGCGAAAAACCAGGCCGCGTTTTGTTTTCTCGAGAAAATTCACGGCCGATGACGTCGATCGTTGAAATTTGGAAACGGTACCCGTTACAGTATCGAGAATGGATAGATTTTGCATTTTTTTTTTTTTAATATCAATTCCTTTTGAAATTCAACCTCGCCCAAACGTCTCAGTCAACGTCACCTCGAATCGTACAAAACGTCGATCGGTATCGCGAACAACGAACCCGTTGCACGATTCAAAACGAGAGTAACCACTTGCAGGATCTATACCGGTTTCCGAATGGTCCCGCCCTCCTGGCCGATTCGATCGGCTCAGTATGCAACCGGCGAACGAAAGCGATAACTCTCCCTGTCGAAAGAAAAGGGTAACCATACGACACGAGATATCGTGTTACTCCCCTTGGGACACTTACGTTGTAATTTTTTGGCATTTTTTTTTTTCAAAAATATTCAAGACTTTCTAAATCGCGTTCAGCGTCCACAATCGTTCGCCAGGGGGGAGGGGGAGGCGATCGTTTTTCTGCATCTGCGCCCCCCCCTCCCAACATTCTCTTTCTCTCTTTCTCCCTCCCGACTCCCCTTTCCCCTCCCCGCTAATAAGAGCGTATTAATTATTTAGCACGTAATAAGCTGATTCACAGTCGCCGGTAACATAAATAGCCGTGACATGGCGGAGGTAGGCGACCGGTGCTGCCAGCACGCGCTAGAATATTGCAAGTGTGTTGTTTCATTGACCCCGAGGAATCACACGGCCGAGCATGGGATTGCGGAGATAGGATAGTTTCGAGTCCTACATATATGGGCGATGCGCGCTAACTCCCAAGGCTCGGGTTTCCTACGTCTAATCTAAAGGCCACCCGGTAGTATAGCCGAAACACGTATACTTTTTCACTATTGGCTTGCTCGTTGTCGTATGGCTACTCGAATGGTGCGTACGCGTCTCTACCTTACCGACCGTGCATAGCGTCGTGATTTCCGTAGCGTCCTTGACTTTTACACAGAAATTTGAAAGCGTCGTTACCACTGCTATGCGGGACGCTATGCCCTTGGTTTTCGTGCCCTTCGTTGTTTTGACTGTCTCGTCTTTCTTCGGTGGGATTAAAGTCGACGCTCCAGGAGGAGGTGGAGTCTCAACCGTCACTGGCGGTTAGGGACGCCTGGGAGGTTAGACGTCTTTGCCTGACACGTAAGCAGACTCGTGCACGACGACTGCCGCGCGGAGTGCAAGGTACTTCGTGAACCTAGGAGACCTTGGATCGTAACGTGGCTGCTTCGGGTATTTGTATCGGCGTCGTGAGTGAACGTCGCGAGGCAGCGGGGACTCGCGGCCAACTTCACGGAGTGAACGCACTTGGAACGCAAACACGAGCTGCCTAGGCAAAGTACACTTCCTGGAGTCAAGGCCTGACTCTGATGCAACAGGATACCGGCTATTAGCTCGACCCCTGGATTTCTCTGATGACTCTCTTTGGCCTAACTCGTGAAACATCCCTGGACACCCCTCGATTACCGATTAGCCAATGGACGCCAATGGCGAATGAGAATTGGGCAATTTGGATGAAAATTTTTAGGTCTGCTCTTTTTTTATTTTACACGCGCTTACGACGAGGTCCCTGGCATCGGGTCTTTGCCCTGTGGATTTCTTTTTGAAATTTTTTTTCAGCCTCGAAATTATGCATCTTTTTTCGCGATTCTGTCTTCGACGAAATGTATACGCTGTGACTGTTCACTGCCACTTTTTTTTTTTTTTTCTTTACGTGGCACGAAACTGACGAGGTCAGAGGGAGGGACTGCTCGTTCGTATTGTCAATTAAGACATTGCGTGAAGTAGGATTTTTTGGGGGGCTCTGTCGCGTCAACACGTGTCGATACGGATCCGATGTAATTAATCGTAGATTGATAAGATTGACACGCGCGTCCTTGTAGCGTTGCGAAGACTGCATTGTGAATCCAGCAGTGCCGGACGTTCGATTCGAACGAAAAACAGGTCGGAATCATAATCGATAACCAAAGTCACAAGATACTGATAAGCGTAACGCGATAAAGTTTTTTTTCATTCCCTCCCCCCGTCGCTCCCCTCTCTCGACGTATCTGCTTGTGACTGAACGCATCGAGCGAGCATTTTTTTTTCGGCACTCACCATGCTCACCGTCCCTCCACGGATCTGACACCTGTCACCTGTGAACACGTGTGTCGCGAAGCAGAAATATATTTGGGAAATATTTTACCGGTAGGAACAGGCGGATTCTGGAACGACTCGAATGGAGGAACTGGATGGAATAATGTAACATTAGGAACTGGTCTAGCCGTTCGGAAAAATTATTTTTACGTATTCGATGCTGATACGAGGCGTCTGACTTGACGTTGCGTAATGCGAACGAGCATTGTTGGCCATTGTTGCAGAAAACGTCATACCCGGTTGAATTATGGGATTATTATATATTAATTTAATGAATGTAATACGTATGGCAAGAGAGCTTAGGAAATTGTATTACGGCGGAGGGGAACAAGAAAAGGACAATAAAGAATAAGAAAAAAAATTTTTTTCGGACATGTGTAGCAAATATTTTCATAGGTGTGCGTCATTGGCTTGTTTTTTTCGTAATCCCTCGACACACATGCAAGACTTTTGGCTTTGCCAGCCAAATGCTGTGTGTATATATACATATATATATTTATGTAATAACGTATAGCGATGTCTCACAGATGCACAGCCGATAGCGTCGCGACGCGTCGTTGGCTCTTGAGATACACATGTGGGATCGGGTTGGAATTTCGTGAAGGGATTTACATGGTGGGGGGAGGCTAATTACGATAATAGTCTCGAGGATACGAAAATTGTGTAATTACTTGAAATTGATAACGATTACACGGATGCCGAGAAAAAAAGGAAAAATTCGGAAAATCAATGACGTCATTTAAAATCACGCGTGTCTACTTGCCACATATTTTTTATTTTATCGTTATTTTTCATAGTCCGAGCGATACGAGCTCGTGCAGTTAATCCAAAGATTCGCCTTTAAGTATCCGATACTTGGAAATCGTTACGATCCATCTTCAATGACGATAGTTGTTCTCAATAATAAAAACAGCTACGTATTCGTATCGCGCTGATAGTATTTACACTGATCGAAAGATAAGCTAGTAAGAAGGTCAGATATTAGGGCGGGTACGCAGAGCGGCTGTTTCTTTGCAATAAAGTCTTTCGCGCACGTCTTTGTTATTCGGTCTAGGTACGTTTCTATTAAAAGAATTTGCCAATCGTTTGACTTTATTTATACAGGCGTTTTTCGTCGCGGGTTTATTCAGCTATAACGCAGCAACTAGCACTTGTGCTTCTGTTTTTTGTTTTTCGTTCTATCGTATTTTCGTGTTTTCGTTTTTCAAAATGTTTTCCGTAAAACGAAATTGCACGAAAACGAATGCGCCTCGAGCGCCGTCGGGAAATGTCGTTGGGGAAGCGTCCGGTTTGAACTGATTGTAGTTGCAGGCCCGTCCGCTGTGCGTCGCCGTCGTCGTCCGGCCAGTCGGCGCTTTCGTCGCTGTTCAAGGAAATAACCGTCGAGAAACGTCTCGTTATCGCGGTCGTCTCACTGCGTTATACCATCGTGATAAATATTATAAAATCGCTCGTTGCATAATGATATTTGTGAAGGCAGTGGAGATTTGCTTTAGCACTTGTGAACGAACCTTATTATTCCGTCTCTGATCGCACGCTCGGGTAACGTGCGTCGCTTCGTTTGTTGGCTGTTACGTACGACTTGTTTTTCCCTGCAGCTATTAGCATTTGCAGATCGTAGCCTCGCTGCTCGGCTGTCATTGGCTGGATACAGCGGAAGACGCGCGCTCATTGGTACGTACGTATCGCGGGGCCGTTGGCGGTCTGCAACGACCTTGTCAGGGCATTGCCCGCCGATCCCTTACTTCTTATTGGCTGAATTTTTATTCTAATAAAACTGCCGTTCTTATCTTGCTTGCCAGCGCCTATGCTTGGCCCGTGCGTATACGTAATACGAACATTGCGTGTTACGCGCTCTGTCGCGTCGATCTTTTTCTTCGAAGACGTTGTTGTGGCACGTGGAGAGACTTCGCGAGTCGCTGGCAACGCTGGCGAGGAATGCGCGATTTTATTTTTTGTAGAAGAACATTTGTTTTCAGAGAATAGATTCTTTTTTTTTTTCTTGATTATTCCCTGAGATGCACTGATTTTTCGACACGTAACCGATGCATTGTTTTCGTACTCGTATTTACGTACCTTGACTTTGATTTTGAGCCGTAAAAAAAGTTCGTGGTCCAAAGGCGTGTCAGGACTTTTTGTCTTAGTTATTTTCAAAGATGAAAGCAAAGAAAAATACAAAAAGACGAATTCGAAGTTTGACGCTCGTGTATTTGGTTTTTGTCTATCTTCTTTTTCTCTAAGCAAGACTCGTTGCGCATGCGCGAAAGCGCATCGCAGACGCTAGTTCGTGTTTCACTTAAAATAAAAAAAATAAAAATAAAAAAAAGGAAGGCTTAAATCGACGAGATAAAAAAATGAAGATTTTTCTTTATATTGGATCTCGACTAATTAGCTATTTTAATCGATTCTTCATCAACTACCCTGACCTACCCTTTTATCCAATTAAATTCCCATTTGACTCTCGTCCCTCGTTCGCAACGAATCCTCAACCTCGTCTTCGTATTTTCCCATTGGGAGGAAAGTTCGCGTCTTTCGGTCCGTTAAAAATAGTTTGCCGAACGCTTTTAGCGATCGTTCAACGTTCCTGTTTGTTTTTTGGCACGCAGACTGCACGCCCGCACGTTACCACGTACGTAAATACACACAGCCACACGTGTAATCG
>JARPRH010000410.1:545894-564283 GCA_031763665.1 Calameuta haemorrhoidalis | reverse complement strand
TGTTTGTTTTTTGGCACGCAGACTGCACGCCCGCACGTTACCACGTACGTAAATACACACAGCCACACGTGTAATCGCATGCACAAACTATCTCGGAGAAAACATGACGTAGGAGTTAAAAAAGTTTTTCAAAAATTTCATTTTTTTATTACACAAAAAAATACTCGCAATTGAAAAATGTTCACAAAGTGCATAAAATTAAATGAAAAATACACTCTTTTCACGCGTCACGTTCAAAATATCTATAAAAAAAAAAAATCACTCTTACTCATTTACACTACCGTATGTCATTTACCTGCCAGTCAATTCCTTCCACGCGAACGCGCGGCTCTACGAAATAAAAATCGTCGCCAGAAACACGTCCCGTATCCCGCATATTTACGAACGCGTAAAAAGACGCGCGCCTATGTGTGGATATTACGATTGCAGGAAGATTTGCATGTGACTAGAGGGTTACGCAACGCAGGAAAAAACGATGGCCGCCTTAAGCATTCAAGACTTGAAACTGCTTGTAGCGCCCTACTGGCTCGGCCTTGAGATATGAATAGATGCTCACGAAGAGTGCAGTGCTCCGTTGCGTAAGCGGACGCGTTTTATTTGCAAATTCGCGGCCGCGCTCGTGAGACGGAAGAAACCACGGAGAACATTGTTCTCTTAGCTGTACGTATATAGACCACCTACCCTCTTACATATATATATATAAACTTATATGGTATGCCAAGTCACTTTACGAAATATTTCTAACCATTCTTATAGGTTATGAACCTTGCCGTTAGTTTTTTTTTCTTCGTTTTTTTTTTCGCAAAATTTTCTGTGGGCGGGATCGACGATCGTTATCCTCTCGAAACCTGATGACGGTGTTCGATAGGTGTAGAAAACAGAATATTATCTGCGACTCGTCTTGGACACGTGTGGATATTATTTATACGAGGGAAGATAGCGCGATCTAGCGATCGATCGATAAGTATTAAAAAAAAAAATTTTTTTTGATATTAATTCACCACGACGCTGAGATGTGCGTTTGTTAATAATATTATCGTTAGAACGGTGAAATGATTTAATTGGAATTCTGGTTTTTTTAATCTTGAATATATATATGTATATTACGGTTTGGATGCTGGCTTATAGCGGAGTGGAGGAAGTTCATTGATTGGGACTCAGTAAGAATCTTATTAATGATACTGAGGAATCGTAAGAATCGTAATGAAAAAAAAAAGGTGTCATGTCGTTATTCTCGGCACGAAACTTCCCGTGGAGTTGCGCTTCTAGAAGTTTATGTTTTTCGTGCCGTAACGCATTTACACGATTTTTGTGTCTTTAGCTCGTGAAAATAAGAGGAGAGAAGACAGTAGCTACGTTCGGGTTATCGGATGCGTAAACGACACTTCGAGATCGACGCTTGATCTTCGATCTGGCCTTGAAAGGTTACATGGAATTGGAGAAAAAAATCGATGCCAATCAATGATTATCGGATCTTTGATAAACTGGAGCCTTGACTTGTTTATCCGGTACCGGAAGTATCACGTGCGACTGCATCCGTTTTAAGCGACGGATTTGATTCTTAATACGGTAGTAATAGCGATTTTACTACTTTTAGAGAAATTTTGGAAACGACGCCCGGCGTCGGTGGGCGGGATTTATTCTCGTCGAAATAGATAAATTTTGTACGTCGCGACCGACAATGAGTCTTTCGTAAGCTCGTAAGGGGTTTTTGATTTTTGAAATTTTTTTTATTGTTTTTATTTGTTGCTTTATTTTTGGGAGTGGTGGAGGGGGTTAATTAATTTTCAAAACGATCGAACGCCGTTGTTTTTTCTTCTTCATTTTGGTTTGTTGGCATTTGCTGCGAATTCGCACACGCGTTCACGCCTACGCGCGACATGCGTAAATACGCACAGCGCACGCACACTCGTGCACACGGTCATTGGCCCCCCTCTGCACACGCAAGGCGACGGCGTCGCGACGCAGCGATATGGACACGTTCCCGTTCAATTCTATGTATATCTGGACTCGACTCTCGGTGATGCGAATATTTCGCTTGCAGAATTTTTGCGTGTCCCGACTTTTTGGGGCGAGCTTCGAAAAATTTTGGCAGACATCCTAGCAGCACGGCCACTGGCTGACGCGGGTTTTGATGATTCACGTGAAATTTGTGCGAACTTTTTTTTGCATGTATTTTACTTTTTTCTCGTACCTGCTTGTTCGCAAATTTTTTTTCTCTATTCACTATCACAGAGAAATGACGTGTCAATGACTTTTGGATATGCAAAAAAAAACATTGGCTCCTAGTACCATAGAGTCATCCCAAAATTTTGCTCAATCGCCTATGCAAGTAATCCAAAGAATTCGCAAATAACGTTACAATTTTTTGCAAAATTTTTTTTAACGCACAGGGCTCCGCGTTCACGTCATTCTGCACTGCCCTGTTGATTTTGCTTCGAGGCTGACAAACTTCGCCTGACTTCGCTTTGACCCCATGTCACGACGAGCAGGAATGTGGACCAACTGAGGGAATCCGGTACTGCCGAATCATCCCCTTTCCCGAGATCGTTCATCCCCGTGAGATCTCGCTAATCCATTGGAGATGAGCGAATCAAATTTCAATAAGATCAAATTTGAGCGATATAAAAATTCCCCAAAAAAATAATCACCCCAATTTTTTTTATCTTAATCAAATATCCCAATCGTTTCATCGATATAAAATCAATCCCCAGTAACACCACAGCCTCCCTTAAAACAAATGATAATCTTCCATTATCAAAATCTCGCCCAAATATATTTCACGATACACGTATTTTGACTCACCCACCCACTTCTTATTATCTCACGATATTATCACGTACCTAGTGTACCGCTGGCTCAGATAACAATGGTAAAACTTCCCATGGAACTTGATACATTTCGTACTCGGGTCCAAGCATCGCAATAGGCAGGTGCGTTTCCATGACCAGATGGTATTTGGTTCCCGGACCTTCTGTCGTGTGACATGGGTAGTCAGGATGGGTACCAAGGTACAGGCAGCCTAAGACTACTTCCTCTTCACACGCTATCAGAGCTGTGGATGAGGAGGGACAAGGGGGGAGGTGCCGTGTAGCATCTTTACGTAGTTTTCATGAACGGCGACCGCGATTCTGTTTTTATGAATCAGGGGGACTTGGGTCATAATAGTATAATAAGGGTGTCTAGGATATATGAATTAATGAACATATATCTATATATGTACATAAAGCCGCATCCACGTATGCGTATATCTATGCATATGTATATCAAGTCGCTGCGATATATCGCCTTACCGTATGTCGGATAGGACAGCATTTATACGTATAGTTCAGGCATAGTACCTAGCTACCTATATATATATATACATGGGGCATAAATAATGAGATCGTGTCGGAAGATGGCCTAGATATCCAACGGGCTGCAAGAAAAGGGCATTGCCGTCGCCCGATGGCAGCCGGCCTTTATGCCGCCATTCTACGAAGAGGAGGTATGGCGGAGAGCAAAAAAAAAGGGTTCGTCGACGGTTTACTTGTCGCATGAAAAATCCCACGCGATTCTTCAGTCGAATAACGTAGGTCAATAGGCAGAATGGATCTTCGTTCGAGGCAGTGTGAACGCTCCTTTACATGTACAATAATGGTAAGGAGATTGGGATGGCGATTGGATTTTTGAGGGATAACGGCAATAGAAAAATCAAAAAATTTTTTTGCCTCTAGTTTTTTGCCCAGACACGCGGTGATTACGTTGTAAAATATTTGTATGGATTTTTGTAATTTTTGAATTTTTTTTTCGATTTTTCGAAAATAATCTCAAATTCTTTACGTATACCTGTTTTCGGATATGTAGCTATTTTTATTATCTCTGATTTCGAAATTCTCTACGATCTTTCGTATACGGGAAGATGTCTAGGAACCGGAAGTCATTTAAGTCTGGTCTTGTAGAATGATAACTGAAACGTTTTTAAGTACCGCGAGGTGCTGCGTTCACGGTATCAGAATACGAATACGCGCGGTATGTTAATTAGGTATTTGCTTTTAATTAGGGACAGAGACCGGTAACCCTTTGGGCACGACCGGCTTTATCGAGATACACATATATATATATGTCGGTTGGTTAGCCATCGGATCTTATCATTTACGAGGCGCATCTGTTTTGTAGTTTCGGAAGGAGCAAGAGTACATCCGTTTTATTTTTTAATTGTCCCGCTAATTAAGGTAATCGATTCCAAAAGGTGTTGCTCGAGCCGACCCGCGGTACCTCGATAACAGTAAAATTCAAAGGGTTAATTTTCACTAAATAAAAAAAATTGATCAAAATGAATGAAAATTTTTTTTTTCATCTAATTACAGGAGTCACGTTCAAGGCGCACAGATTGATCCTCGCAGCATGCAGCAAGCACTTCCAGGAACTGTTCGAGGGAATGCCACCATCTCCCGCAGGACTGATAGTCATTCTGGATGGCACGAGTGCCCACAACATGGCGGCTCTACTGGAGTTCATGTATCGTGGCGAAGTCCACGTGTCCCAGGAGTCTCTCAGCTCCTTTCTCAAGGCTGCCGAATGCCTACAAGTACGTACGACCCATATCGGTATCGCTCTACTGTGCTGACGAACTGGCCAGTCTCGACTGCGATAACGCAATTGGATAATAAATGGTGGACGGAGAAAGTTACCGTAGGAAAAATGGTGGGGGAAGAAAATAAAAAAAAATAAAAAAATGTCTTCGTCCTGTCCACAGGTGAAGGGCCTCTCAATAGAGCACGAGAAATTGGCGGTGGCGCAGAGGCACGCTGCGGAAACTAATAATTCGTCGTCGGACGGCGGAGGTGGTGGGGGCGGTGGCGGTAGCGACGGCGGCGGTGGTGGTACCGGAAGTGGAACCGGCGAGATCACCGGACCCGGAAACGTCGGTGGTAGCGTCCTCAAGAGGTCTCCGACGCCAGCGCCTTCGCCGGCGTCTACCTACACTGTACCCAACGCTTACTCCACGTCTCACTATTACGAGAGCCCACGAAAGAGGGTAATAAGGTGAGTAATTTATTCCCTAGGATTCTTCAGATTTACGGTGGTACCAACCCTCATCCAGTTTGCCCCCACGTGCTTCTCTCTCGGTCGATAAGAAAGGAAACAAGGATGACGAATTCGTCCCGATGGGAAACCTCCTTGTTTACGAATTAGCCAGTTTTGCCAAACGCTGATAAATCAACCTGAGTTTATGTTGGGCGTATCATTTTGCCAGGGGTGCCAACGGTTCGTAAATTTCTTAGGAGTCGAAGCTATGGACAAAAAAGACGTAAAGGATCGGTTCAATCTAGGGTCCCCGGAGGACGTAACCAGCGGTGCAACTGTTTCGTAGCTGTTTTTTTTTGTTTTATCTCTAGTGAATCTAGGGACTTTTTTTTCTTTCACTTCACGTTATTTATTATCTCTCTCTCTTTCTTTCTTATATTCGGGGATTCGTCATTGTCTCCTTGATTTTTCTTTTTCTTTTCTTTTTTGCTTCGAAATTCCCTATGGATTATCTTCCGGTCGCTACCGAGCTTCCTCCTAGAGACTTTTTGGTTGCCGTGTGGTATCTCCGTGTGCTTCTGCTTGTGGGCTGGTTTTGTTTCGGTCTTAATTAAGGGATCACTTGAAAGGACGCGTGTGCATGGCAGGTCGCCGAGCGACGTGGACGCCCTCGGCAGGGCGAGCGTTTTACGGGACGGCGGTACCTTCCGGCCGGCATCTGCTCCCCATCCGCTTCTTCTCGAGAGTCCTGTGTATCAGCCGTTTCCTCATCCTTCGGAGACGCCGACCCACCCCCATACGGCGCCACACACACCCACGGAACTCGAACGGGAATTGGAACGGGATCGTTCCGAGGAACGCGGTAATGGAGAACACAAGGACAGCGGCGCAGAAGGTAAGGAGAGACAGAGAGAGAAAGAGAGAGAGAGAGAAGGGACACCTATCCTCCATTTCATTTTATCCAGCCACGGTTCCTCATTATTATTCCGAGGATTCTCGTCCTTTGTCGTCCTGCTTCTATAATTTTTTTTTCTTTTTCTTTTAATTACAAACAGCCGTCGTCACCAGTTCTGAATCTTTTAATACGCGACCGCGAACGCGTCGCGATCTTCTAATGCGGAACAGCATCCCACGAATGTACCGGGTGTCTCATCCGTCTGGGTTTTCTTGACTTTTCAAATTAACGGAAAAGACGTGTAGTAGCTGAAAAAAAATTTGGACAAAATTTTAATTTTACTATTAGACATTGATTTTGGGAAAAAAATTTTCAACGATAATAAGTTTTGTATGACTGGGGGGAGTCATACGATTCAATTAAAAGACAGTGAGATAAATTACCACCGGGTATATAAGCTTGGGACAATGATCGTGTAGGGGTGAAATGTGTTTCATCCCTGTAATTTTTTTTCTTCGTGGGTTATGAATATTTTAATAATCCACTGTTGGATCGTTAATTTCCGTTTTCTCTCATTACCCTCATTTATTTCCTCTTTCTCTCCTAATCCTCATCGAAGTATTCGTTACGAATCCCAACTGTCTTTTTTCATTTCACGAATGGCTTTTCGTCGCGAATCTCACGCAAATTTCTCTTTTGGCACTTTCGACAGATTTGCGAATAAAGCAGGAACCAGTGGCGTTGACGGATCGCGAAAGGACAGAAAGGTTGGCCGAAAGGTTATCCGGCGAGATCTACACCGGGAGAGGCGTAGAGGCTGGTACCTACGGGCCCCCCGCGGACCACGTACACCATGGCGCCCAATTGGGGCCCTCTATGGGGGGCCCCATGCCTCCTGCTCATCCACCCACCCCTGATCTCAGTCCAGCGCCAACTACGCCCGCCATGTGGAATACGAAAATAAACAAGGCCGGTACCGTCTCCACACCCGATGGTAAGTTTGAAAAATGATCCTTTATAAATTTTGAAAAAAAATTCTTTTTTTTTTCATTACGTCATTTTCCGTTCGTTCAAATTAAGTATATCACAAAAGACCGGCATTATTTTTAACAACCGTATTTTTCTGTTGACCGCTTTCGTCGAGAATTTCATACCCGAATGGCATAAAGCGTTTTCGGGTAACAACAAAAAAATCTTGACTAATTATTAAGGAACGAGTCAATAACCCCCCTTGCCCCCCTCGATTCTTTTTGAACCGTTTCCTCGTCCAGGCGTAGGTACCGCTCGACCGGAAAATTTAGTACCAATCAAACTGAAATCTCGTGAATTCGTCTTTATTTTACGAATTTCGATAACCTTTGGTGTTACGGTCAGGGACGTCGGGTACCCCCGTTCCCGGGAATCCCCTCTTTCTTTCTCTCTCCCTACCTCGTGATCGACAGTCGATGGAATCAACGATTCGGCCTGTATGTGGCAGCTGCTTGCACATTTGCCCGTAATTATTAGCGTCGCCGCTAGATGGCGGAGCGGCCGGTCAAGGTCAAAACTCGAATAGCACATACTAAATACGAAAACTGAAATGTGTTCGTGAATAAGATGTAAAGCGGCAATACCGTATCTGCCGTGTATTCGTGTTAGCTGCTAGCCGAATGGAGCATTGGCGTATGTGCGCGTTCCTTATGTGTTTTCAGTGACTCACGAGTTCGTTGAACCTGATAAAACGCACGCGCGCTTCGACTGAATGTCATAATGTGCAATGTTGATTACGATTTCTTTTTTGCCATTTTTAACGAAACCTGCGAAGATCGAACTTTTCGTTATCTCTGCGTGACCTGAGGCGTTTAGCATCGGTGGGGATCTTACGCGTAGTACAGTATCATCGTTATATTTCAAGACTGTGATCGATGCGGATAAATAAATATTTTTGTTTAAATTTATTCATAATTTTGTCGTGGAATGTACCGCGCTAAATGGTTTTGTCAGTTCGTAGTGTTGCGCGTGCTGTGATGGAATTGGCGAATGACGTATGGCCGCATTTGGCATCGGACACGTCACAGCTGCGAGTAACTTCGCGCTCTGGTAATAAACCGACTTCTTATTGGTCAGCTGTGACTTTTACTATGCGTGGCGGGAAATTCAAATTTTTTTTTGTATAAATGCACTAAACGTTTTTTCAATTGTCAGACGTAACAATGAAAATCGACAGTACGGTAGATTGTGATTCGTCACTGTTAAGGGGTTCAACAATCAAGATAATTTTGAGGTCTTTTGATCGATGAAGCGACAGAGAGGATTGACAAATTTTCGAAACAGACTGTACCGCACGTGTCATTTAAAATGTCTGTTTTTTTTACCTTGAGATACCAAAGTGAATTTAAACATTACGTCGTTAGTCTTGCATGTGTTAATCAGAATTTAACAACTGATAATGCATATGCAATTTGTGCCTGAAACTCGTGGAAAAGTACAGCAGTGTTATTTGATAAGGGAAATAAGAAAAAATTTAACTTCGCCTAACGGTCTATCGAGACTTTGAACGTTTTTGAAAAAAAAAAGCATACGTGCACGAAACTCGCTTTTTTTCGTTGGTTTGTGCAAGGCGTTGCAAGAAAGATAGAAAAGTTAAAAAAAAGATACCCGAACGTGCCTTCTTCTCGAGAGCCGGTAGCTGTCTTACTGGGTATCTGCTATGATCTTATTGTATCAGAACTGGATAACGGACGTCGCTTTTTTTGTCTCGACGTCCCAGCATCGGCGCATCGGCGTCACCAGTCGCTTTTCTAGATAACGTCGTACCAGTCGTGCGAATCCGATTTACCCACTCGTAGATGTCTGGCGTAGGTTTTTTTTTTCAAATTTGATTTTTAGTCGCAAGAAAATTTTGAATTTTCTTTTTTTCTCCTGACTATTAATTTAGGTGCACGACATCTTTAGTACCTGTTCAATTGTGAATATTTCTTATGCTGTTGGATATAATTTATTATTATTATTATTGTACCTTGGCTTCTACGTTGAAGCCGTTGTGAACGGAACTTTAATTACGTAAAGTCTAGCAATCGATGCTGCCTTTGACGATTCCTTTCTACTTGCTGGACGTTACAAAATGCACCTGAGAGGCGAACCGCGTTGCATCACTCCTGGCTGCACGTGGAGTCGCTTCAGTGTTGCAACTATCGTTACGCCTCGCAGCATCTTCGTCTCTCGGCAGAAAATCAAAGTTTCGGAGATAGAGGCTTTTTGTTGAAAAACAGAGTATCGTGTGACACGAAACGACAAAAAATGATAAGGTCGAAGATATTTCGTTCGGACACTGTTACAAAGATGGGACAAATATTTATTAATTTATTCGATCATCCGTTTCACGATAATTTAATGTAACTTTTTCGGAGATACATGCATGGATCACTTGCATGGTAATTTTTAATTAGTGGGCGTGATTTAATTAGTGATAATGTAAACAAAATGTGTATACATATATATGTATATATATTTGTCGAATTTTTCTGGACAGCATTTAAGATGGTCAAATTCTTATTCAGTGACATTCGAGAACGGTACCGTATGGTTATATATGTGACGATGATTTCTTAAAAAAAAAAAGGGGGAAAAGCAAAGGTGGAACGACGCAGTTTCTTCGAAACTGGAGGCCAGAGAGAGGCAAGTTAATTTCTTAAACGCTTCCGCACCGAATATCATGGGTAACGTTACACCACGTTATTTTAACCAGAAGTAATCCAGCTGCTTCACATTGGAAACCCCGCATGTTCTTGAGATTCAGTGAAAGGACGGAATGATCCATCCGAAGCGGTTGGCGCCAAGTACAAAACGGAAACTAAAATGAGACATGAGGAACTCGAAAAAAAAGACAATGTCAAGAATCGATCGCAACTGTGAAAAAAATCTGATATCACTAGAAATTTGCGTGATTCGTCCACGTAAAAACGATCAGACTAAACGGCACGACGAATCGTCCTCCATTGCGATTTAGAAGGCTAAAAAACTTTGATCCCACAATACTTCCTGCATTTGATATAAAGCGTGTAGTTTAAAAAAAAAAATAGAAATTTTTTTTAAATCTCATCCGCCATCTTGCCTACAAACGTGTCACATCGAATTTTCAAACTTTCATAACTCCCCCCACGATACACTTATCCGATCTCGGTTTTTTCCCAACGAAATATCATTTTTGAATGTTTCAGAAAATATCGATCTATTTGCGATAATCAAGTCTGAAAAAAAATCTCGATTTTAAACAATCGCCGAATGTTCCGGACTCTTCGGTTGCCATGCACGATCGACTATCGTATCCTCGAACCTTTTTTTTTTTTATAAGTCCGATCGTGTGAAAGGCCCTCCGTATAAGGGCCCGGGGCTCTGAGGGGGAGGGCATGGGGCGATCAGTAGGGTGAGGGGGCGGAGGGGGAGGTCCCAGGTACTCACGCTCGCGTTCACGCGGACGCTACAAAGAGGATGCAAGCAACGGTGCAGCCATTGCGACATCTCCTGCTCCGGCGAGCAGCTCACCGAGTGTGACACTACTACGCCGTGACTTTAGCCTGTACGAACGTTGTAGCCTACGAACGGCTACTATTTAATCTCGGCATCACTTTGCTTACCGGGAAGCGAACTGGGAAGTGATGCAGCGGTTATTGACGTTACTTGAACCCGCCTCGGTATGCTGTAGCATTGAGGAGCATTTCGTCGATGCTAAGCACTGAAACAGGTTTGCAGTCACTGACGTGAAATTTTTGTTGGTTGGAAGTAAATTTTTTTTTTTAAAGAAAATAATAAGAATAATAATGAAACGAGGTTTATTATATATCGAGAAAAAAATGATTTTTTTTTTACATTATATCGATTCACCTACGGCGTGGATGAAAATGAAAAATTGAAATTTTCGAAAATATTCCCAATTAACGTTATCAATACTTTGGAGATATCCAAGACGCGAAACTGTTTTTTGATAATTTTTGATACATTTTTTTTTTTTCTTATTCGGAAACTATATTTATGTCCAAAATAATCGTATAGAAATCGTAACAGGATCTATGGCGTGAAAAACCGTCGAACCATTCTTCGACCGAGATTCTAGGGAATATCTCGGGACTAGACTAGTATCTGGTCTCGTCGTTGCGCCACGTTCTTGGCTTCACTTCAATCTTCAATTCTCTTCACTTCACTTCCCTCTTCACGAGCATGACTTTCTCTCGGCGTTCACACGATTCTCGAACCTTGAATGCCTCGCGTGCAAGTCCCACCCGTTATTCATACCGGCGCCATCATTATTCCACAATAAAAATCATCTCTACCATGATTCCCAATGACGTCTGTCCTGGTCCATTCCAATCGGACTGGACAGCTGCTTCCTTGCGCCAAGGAATGAAATGTCTGTAAGCTCTTCTGGTGCCAGTACCGTTGCACCAGACCAGCCTAACCTCGACGAATCTAGGACGACGCCGAGTCGTTAAAAAAATTGACGCGTGACCGCGAGGACGAAATTTGATAAAATTTTTGGAACGCGTTTTTTACTGAAAAAATTTTTTCCATGGAGGTAAAGAAAATTATTTTTCATCTCAAAAAATTTTTTTCACGGACGAATGCGCGTCTTTGCGTGAGTCAGAGGAATTGAGGTTAGTAGACGAGAAAAAAAATGGCATGTCTCAGCACATAGATAAGTTAAACGCGATTTAATAGACTCGAACATAAAATTTCTCAGTGACGGCGCTAGGCGACATTCTAATGGTATTCAGGCCCGTATCTTTCAGCTTGAGATTGGCTGAATAATTGCGAATTTGAACCAGTCGAGTTTTGCCAATTTGAAGTCTTATTGGCCACCTGTTTCGGTTACCGGCCATATGATGAATTTTCAGCAGTTTTTTACCTTAGTTTTATTTTTTTTCCCCTCCTTCTCTCACCGTTTCTTGTTTTATTCTCCCTTCCGATAAATCGATTCTCCTAAGGGCGAGCTGCGTCGCCTAATATCGCCTGGACACGCGAACCGATTATCTGCAATCGTGTTTAAGTTGCCCTCGGAAGCCAGCCGTCCAGCCAGCCACCCAGCCGTCCAGCCAGCCACCCAGCTAGCCAGTAACTCAGACCCTCCCTTTTTAGTGCAATACATTCAATATTAGTACATTCGATATTTAGTATTTTATTCTTTATATGTAATAGAAATGATAGTATATGAGATACTATAGATATATATATTTCATCTTATCGATAATGTCAATCTTTGCGTACTTTTTTCGAATTACAGTAGTTATTGGATATAGATACAAATTTAGGCACGGACAAAAAAAATATTTTTTTTCCTTATATTCATATTGGTCCATATTAATAAGGAAGAATGGCAGAAGTATATCTTATTCACGTTCACACTAAAAAAAGCCAGCCAAATATTTTTCGAATACTTATTTACCATGTCCATTGTCGTAAATGCGGTAATGAAGCGCGTCCATAACCTGTCATGCGGCATATATAACAAGAACGTTTACGAAGGCCCAGGGGCGTAAAAAAAGGGGGGTCGCATTGGATCCTTTAGGTCCCTGTACTTTGTTCACGAAAAACCCATCTATTATAATCAATGCTAATCTCAAGGTATACCGTAGATACGATTCACTTATAATTATTAAATTACATGTTCCATTTTGAAAATTTGTCATAACATTAAAAAGCAGCTGCGCGCGTTTTATAAAATTAGGACTCGCGTGTAAATCGATGAAAATCGGTAGATTGAAAAATCTCCGATGAAGATGAACAAAAGAAATTTATTTTAAAGTGAAATATAATAATTGACCAATCAGCGAAGTTGAAAAAAAACGAGTGCGCGTTGCAGCATCCATACAAATGCGTCACGCGGTATATACGAACCGACGTAAATGTATCAGTAACGGTAATAAAGTCCATTTCTGACAACAGTACGAGAAGTGGAACAGGACTAAGAGAAAGGGAGAAAAAAAAAGAGTCTCCTTCAACGTGCAATTTCCCAAGAAACTCTTGAATACTTAATAAAGTCGTTTCGAGTATTTTAAAACTCGCGGGACTCTGGAACGCATCCATATGCGAGACCAGTGAAAAATTAATGCACGGAATATACGTCGCCCTACGCCATTTGGACGTAATGACTAGCCCATTAATATTTCCATTGAAAATGAGAACTCGGCCTAAGCCAGTTTTCTTGTCCTACGATTGCATCGTCGGGAAGCCTACACCCCGTCCTGCCGTAATTTCGTATCAACTTTCTTGTCTCGATTGTTTTTTTTCCCTAGACCAACGTTCGGATGTACGAAGTGAAGTATCGTCAGGGGCTGGAATCGTTACGCAATAAAAAGGTGCTATACAGTAACTATAGCTAATATCAGACTGTACATTAAACTTTTGCCAGTCCTAAAGACGCGACCATGCAGCGTTTGGAGGTTATGGTGCCTCGGGCTATCGTGGACCCACCGCCTATTTACTATCGATCAAACGGAGAAGGTTAGATTCTTGGGAATACATTAGAACTTTTTGGCCTTGCCATTCTCTTGGGACGTACGTAAGGCCCCAGGGTCGTCATTTACCTTTTGAAAATTATTTAAGTCCCAGGTTAAAAGGACAGGTTGGGTCCGTTCGATCGGTTCGACGATGCATCGAAAATGAGGCCCCCTTTATTTGCCGATCGAACGGCGATGGATTTCTGTGTGTTTCCAATGCACGTTTCAATGCGCGCAGCCCGCAGAGTCTTCTTAGGTAGTTTTTGCCATAGCATGTAGTTTTATAATCGATTGGCCATAGCGGCTCGCGGGTAAACGTAACCAACTTCACGTCTGTCTTTTCTACGATTTATTCTACGTACGAGCGGTGGTTGCTGATGGAAACTACCCTTTGTCAAAGGGTGTAACAATCTTTCGGCCTGTTCTGCTGTATTGATGGGATGGCTGGGAAGATCGTAAACGAATTTTTGTTAATTAAAATTATTAAAATTAAAAAAGTCGTTTTTTGTTACACATGATTTAACCGGTGTTTGTATATGACGGATTTTGGTGACTGGTTTTTTTTTTGAAAATAATGCGGTTAATTTTATATGAGTTTGGTCGTTCGAAATAATTCGACGACAGGTGTCGCTGTATGACTGTGTATGTAAAAGCACGGGCAGATGTGTAAAGGACTGTGGAAAAAGTATGGTGGCGACGCCTGGCGGTTGACGCCGGTACCGCCTAACGACGTAACTGGGTCACGGCCAGACGGTCCTCCGGCGTCTCTTTGGAGAAACGTCGAGGAACTTTTGCGGCGAATCCTCCTCCCGTTCCATTTATTCTCATTCCTTTTCCCATCTTTCATCCAGACTGTGCTGGGCGTCTCGTTCGGGAGCTTTTTCTCCCGGAAAACTTTAATAAGTGGAACAGTCCGCTCGCTAGTCAGACAAGTGAATATAGACACCCTTATACATACGGATGCAAGAGACGGTAATTTATCAGGATAAATTGCATGTTAAATGAAGCAATAATCTTCATGTAGCCGAATCAGTCGATCATTGAATCTTTAAACGGGACAAAATTTCTTCTCCGTATATTGACAGAGGGATCGATCGATATTGATTTTTTGCCGATTAAAATTCATCGATTGCTAATTATTTGATAATATTTCATTAACGGGACATTCGTCCTGAGACTCGACAGAGACCCTGATGATCCTTCGTCGCTCGAGAAGTCTTGATTTTGTGTATTTATAATATTCAAGAGTGTCTTGTATCCATCTGCACCTTTCTCTTTCTCTCTCTCTCTCTCTGTCTGATACAGTCACGACTTTCTCCGGAATCTTCATTCACACCCACGGATGCCTCTCGAGTGATCTTTACGATTGAGGCCAGGGTCTTTAATCAAATCGTAATTAATTAATTCACGAATTACGATCTGCATAGCTACGAACTTTTATTTGCCCCGATTAAAATTTCAATCCTTAACCTATTTCCGGTTTTGAAGTTAAACGCCGTGTCCGCGTACGCACGAGTTAGGAAACAGCTAAAACCATCAATTAACGTAAACCCAGTAATTTTTTAAGTTTGCCAACCCTCCCCTTCGTCTCCCACCGTCAGTCCCACGTTGCGTCAAGAGGGCAGGGGGATGAATTTCACCAGGCTAACTAACCGTCACGTAATATTCGTAAACCCGCGACAGGGAGGACGACGGGGTCACGACTACACAGGGTCGAAAGGTTACAGAGCGAAGGGGTTGATAGGCGCGCGTACCCGTGAAAGCCCCCTGGGGGTGTAGCAGCAGCGATTACGTGTACTGCGGACATTTGTGGTACACGCACGTATCGAAGCTAGTCATTTTTGGGTAGAACCGTGAGAAGAGCCAGCGAAAGGGATTGACGTACGAGGGTGGTCGGGAGGGAGAAAGTGGGTGGTGGGTGGTTCCTTCAGTTACGCAGCCGAAGCAAGGGTGACTAAGGCGGCTGGTGGGTTCCTAGCTGGAACGCGAATACCCGCTAAGGGTGGGTGGGCACATGCCTCGGTAGGGTTTCAACTATTGCGAATAGTGAGCAAGAGGGGTAGGAAGGTACCGGGTGATAAGGGACGAAACGAAATAGGGGTTGGTGGGTACCGCGAGTTGCTAGGTAAGCAGTAAGCGTAAAACGAGGGTGGTAAGAGTGGGTGGCTAGAGCCGGGAGGGTGGTGGAGGAGGAGGGTGGCTCTGGGGTCGGGACGTTTTTGGCATCGTAGCCGAGGGTTGAGCTAGCAGAGGGTTGGATAAGGAGATGACGATAAAGCGAGCGAGAGAGGACCTAGGGGGGGTTGAAGGAAAGTGAAAGGGGGGGGGGGTAGGTTTGCCAGTGACGTGCATAGGCGCAAGAGGCATAGGCACGGCAGGTATAGGGGATGGTATGGTAGGCATCCCTCTGGTGCGTATTGATCGACGAGGGTGGCTGAGGTGGTAGACGGGGCAGGTCCGCAGTCACCCGAATTAGACTCAGCCTGCCCAGCCTGGGATGCCTGAAGCTGGCCCGAAGCTGCGCTCGAGTGGTACCTGCCCTTGCGGACCTTGCACCGGCTCCCAATCCACCCTCCGTTGGCCGATGCTCTCCCGGAGGGGTGGTAGATCGGCCAACCCCTATTATGCGTGGGTAGGTATAGGGATCTCTTACCCTGACCCCCGCTTCACCCCTTATCACTGTATACCCTGTGTTCTATGAATCCTACGCCCTTTCGACAGACCAGCCACCCACCCCGGGCGAGTTCAGCAAGCCAGCCGAATCCCTATTGTTTGCGGTGGACGAACTTCCTTCGGTTCGAGGCGCGAGCCATGTTACAGGAAACTGCGGAACCGGAAGTTGCCCTCGCGGGAGGCGTTTTACGGGCACGCAAAAATTTTATGGGGATTTTTGTTGCTTACGTTAATCTGGATTTGGGTTGTAATCATTGTTTTGATAGAAGGAAATGGAAGGTTTTTTTTGGAGAATTTTTTTTTATTTATCAGTGACGAACGATTTTTTTTTTTACTGTTACATCAGGGTCCTGGTCACTGTGATCGATATGTGTACACATGCTCGCGCAGTGGCACGTTGTTTGCTGTGGGTTTTCGGTGTGCGTCGCGCGTCCACTTACACCTATGTACTTTAATACCAAGATCGGGATGGCCATTAAACCGCGTGGCTGCTACGGGGCTGGGGGGTTCGCATGCAATGCTAAATTCGGGTCACGTAATAATTCATGGTAGCGCCGCTAGAGGGTCTGTCGTACCGGCGAGCGGCTCGACTGACTAATAAATGAATGGAACCGTCGAGCATGACGGCATTCGCCTTTCTCGAGGGCCAACTGTCGAACGTTCTGCGTTATCTTGTCCCGTGTACTGTCGTAGATTAAAATACAACGTGGGCTTAGCTACCGTCGCGACGACAAGGACGACCAAGATTTGGGGATGCGCGGCGACGCACGAGGAACTTTTACGATTGTGATGCACGAGGGGGAGATACGATGACGTAATGCAGAATAAATGCCAAGAAGCCACGTTATCGGTTTCATAGGCTAATATAACTGTATATATACATAAATACACATATATATTGGTCAGGTTTCGCAATAGCTTTCTTCTCCGTTTCAAATTCGCACTGTTCGCAAATTGATCTTAGGCCTAGAAAAATCTTCAGGTTCTCGACGCAGCAAGAAATTCTTAAATGCCAGTGATCCATGTGTGTGTATATGTGTATATATATATATGTACGCATTAAATCTTCAAGTCGCACAGAACATTCGTTTCCTCCATAGCAAACAGTCCCACTTTACCGTAAGTTAGGTTAGGTTAGACGCTAGAATGCCGTACATACGTCTGTCCAGTGATTATTAACCGAGCGAAATTTCGCGTGTCTCCGTTCGGGCGAACCCACATCCTCGCGAAACTTGGCTCAGCACGCGATGCGCAACTCCGACGTTGCGTTTCGAATGTTCCGTATGCACGCAGGTTATATACGTAAAAATTAACATACACGTATGTGTATCCACATGTGTATCATATTTTCTCCATCCACGTGTCTTTATTCATAAAGTTCTAAACACGAGTTTCCACACATGCGACAAGTGCAGGGGTAACCATAAAAGTCAGGAAAATTGCCGCTGGAAGCCTGAAAATTGGAAACGCGACCAGCGAGTACAAAAAAGAGGAAAAGTATCGCGTTCGACAGTGGCGCCAGCTGGGAGCGTCGCCGATGAACTAATTGGAGTGTAAAAATTTTCCAACGTAAAATTCAACCGTGCGCTTAATTGATTAACTTTTGAAGTTATCGCCCTTTAAAATTCGCCCGAGGGATATCGCTCGCTTATCAATTTCGAATTCACGTAATATTTTCTTATCTCGATTCATCCTCGTGTCCTTGGCCATTCGTCATAAAGCGCTGCACATCGTAAAGACGACAAAAGATCCGCCGGTACTTGGTACGTCGTTACTCGTGACGAATACGTCACCGGCAGACCAAATCTCTCGCCGATATACGAGTCGAGGCATATACCGGGTGTCTTCTACGTACGTGTACGCACAATGCCTGCGTAACTCTATATTTCCTATAGACGCGAGGGACCTTGAGAAAGTGGATGGGGAGGGATGAAATTCTTCCAGAAACCACATAACCCTTTCTTTCGGTGGGTGTGGGCGGGTTGGGACACCCGGTCGTTCTACCCGGCAGCCATTGCTGTTCCCTTTTTTTTTTATAGGCAAATGGAAGCTGCGGCGTTGCCGAAAAAGTTATTCCTTATCGTCGACGGCTGCATTGTCCTTAACGCATTGCGTCACGAGGTTCGTTTGAATTTATGCGTGAGCCGTAATGTTGGATTATATATATATATATGCGTAGGTGTGCGTGCGTATACATATACATATGTATATACGGACATAAAGTGCGTGCGTAACTGTACGCGTCTGGATGTCGCGTAATGCGCGCGGCATTGGCGAAGCTTCTGGATGCGACCGCCTGGACGCGCCACCTGCTCGTCGGGCGCAGCAATCAATACGCA
>JARPRH010000410.1:525649-537016 GCA_031763665.1 Calameuta haemorrhoidalis | reverse complement strand
TATATATATATATATATATATTCATACAAAATATATTAAATATATATAACATATATAAATATAAATCTATATTGCAAAAGGAAAGAAAGAAAATAGACGCAGAAAGGAGTTAGATACGTCAAGGCTTGAAAATACGTATTTGACACGGGAAAATTTATTTTTTTGATTATCTCTATTTTTCGTTTCATTTGCGTTTCTAACGCATAAATACAAATCGAGAATAAAGTCAGTATATCGTGATCGGTAACGTTACGCAATTATCACACGCACGCGTATAAATTATAAATGTACACTTATGTACACGTATACACATACACACACACAGACCTCCACACACGTCCAAAATACATACCCGCTGACGCAAAAGTAAGCAAAAGGATGCGATTCGGGGCGATGACGCGTTCATGGTGGGTGAAGATAAGGAACTAAAAAAAAAAGAGAGAAGAAAATTGCAAGAAATGATTTTCAAAAAAAAAATGGGACAGAAGGTAAATTCTTTTTGAAGAGAATTTGAGAGGGGGGGATGGGACGGCTGATAGTGAAAGGGGTGGACGGGGGGCTGCGATAAAAGATAACGATATCGTGGTCAGAGAAAAGAAAAGAAAAAAATACCGAACTTACCAAGGGTGAAAAATATAAAGATAAAGAGAACACCGATTAACAACCAAAATATATATATATACATATATGTGGGTTGTAAATGACGTTACGCAGGTGCCACGTAGGGTTCGGGTTAATGGGACACGTACTACACGCAAGGCATATTATATATTACAAAAAAAATATATAGATATATGTAAATAGTTACGACATGTATGTAAAGTAAAAAGGAATTAATAATTGAATATTTTTTTTGCGGCTCCTCTGCTGAGCAGAGAAAAGTCTCGAGTACGAGCGAACGAAAGCAGTGAAATAAATATAGGATTAGGTTTAATGTACCGACCCCCGCCATGCGATGGTTTGTTTTTTTTTTTTCCGAAAGAGGGGACAGAAAAAAAGTGAAGGACGACAGGTACGAGAAACCGATTGGACGAGCGAACGGAATGATGTTAGACGCACGTGGGAAATGACGGAGCGTGAAAAGTCGAAGATACAAAAAAAGAGAATGTCGATCGATATGTGTTTTTTGAAGGATGATTTTGGGAAGAAAAAAAGAAAAAAAAATTTAAGAGGGCCGAAGCCAATTTTTTTTGCTAATATTGTTTTAGCTAAGAGCATACGGACTCACACACACACTCATACACTCACGTACGTGAACAGTAAAATTGACGTGTATCAACCAATACACACATGGTCATACATGGAGGTAACAGTGGAAGAGGGTGTTTAAGAAAGTGAAGAAGATGCGAGGGTACCTAGATAATAGATGTAAAATTATTGCGAAAAGAAAAAAAAAAGAAGTAAAATTTATATTAATTGTACTGCGGGCGAGAACGTGCGAAAAATAATGTCATTGAGTTTTGCGAACGAATTGGTATGTGCGATTAGAGATTCGAGTGCGTGTGATTAGAGTGTGGAAAAAAAAGCGTGTTTTTCTTTTTGTAAGTGTGTGTTTTGTGATTGCGCGCGTGAGGTAACACGAGAAGGCGCCATTTGTAATAATGTAAAATGTATGCGAAAGAACCGATGGCAGCGCCGTGGTGAGAGAATCGCGCGTTATTCTCTCGTCCAAAATCTTCGTTAACTTATCCACGTTTTCGTCGCGTTTCAATTGACTTCGATTTGACGTCTGTCATTTTCCAACGAAAAAAAAGAAACAAAAACAACGCTCAAGCAGCCACGTGTACGTACGTCAAATAATACGTCATGCGTCGCGCATGCGCGGTCGAGTACACTTACGAAACTACCCGAACCCTTCCGAAAGGGACGCGTTCGGTTTCCGGTTAGTTTTGTTTCTCTTATTCTTCTTCTTCGTCTGCTTTACTTTCCCCTCGGCCAAAATTTCTTTTTACGTTTTTTTTTTCTTTATCTTTTTGTTCTTAAAATTCATCGACGTCAGGGCACGCGGGTGGGTCGCACTGACATCTTTCATAATTGATATCGGCAAAGAATCGAACAATGACGAACCTTACGTAAGCGTTCAAAGAACGACACACGTGTTTGTCTGAAATTTGAATTTTCGCGGTACTCGACGTCTGTGTTCAAGACCCGCAAAACACTCGGCGCGACCCTGTTGTCGGTGTAAAGATACTTTATAAATATATATATAAATTTATATATATATACATACACGATATATATATAATTATTGTACTACGCAGTAGGATAATATGTTGCATGTTGTTTATATATTATGTGTTTATGGATTCTAAATCCTTTGTAGATGTCGTGTGTGACACATCGTGGCAAAGCGTTCGCGTCGCAAGTCCGGCGCGCATGCGCACATCCTTCTTGGGCGAACTGCGCAAGGAGGATGATGACGTCAGGCGAGCAGGATGCGCGCGACGGTACAAGAATTTTAAATGAAAACAAAACCCTCCTCTACTGTAACGATACGCATCACACAGGTTATCTACTGTAAAAAAGAGTGAAAGAGAGAGAGAGAGAGAGAGAGAGAGAGAGAGAGAGAGAGAGAGAGAGAAAAGAAAGCTAATAATTCGATGTCATCACTGTATCTACACGCAACACGGATGTGAGAGAGCGCACCCACAAAACACTCTATACCGTTTAAGTGTATAGCTAGTAATATAACATGAATCATAACGAAGAGATACGTACGCGATTACGTAAGGAGACGTATAGTGCGCATGCGCGGCGGCCATGTTTATTAAGTGGCGCATGCGCCGTAGTGACACGCACGCAACGCGGGGCGGATGGCGCAGCGGGCGGCGAGCGGTGCGACAGGCCGCGATTTATAGTACAAAATAAACTTAACGTTAATAAAATAAAAGGTGTAACGATAAACGACGATTAAGAAGAAGAAGAGGAAGAAAAAAAAGCAAAAAAAAAGAGAAAGAAAAGGAAGGAAAAAGGAATACAAAGGAAACACAACTGTGAAGTTTTGTAACTCGATTAACGCTACATACGCGTCGTGGACTTTATTACGATTCGCGTTCGGGCTGTCATGGCCGCCAAAACAAGATGGCTGACTCGACATTGCGCTTACGTCAATCCGACGGATTCACGTTTGCGTCGCGGTCCTCGCGTGAATCCGCGCATTGTAAAATCTTCGATCTCACGTATGGCGGCCATTGACGTTTCACAATAATAATCACAGTATTTCGTCACACTAGTACAAATGCTACCTCACACACGATAATACAGGGTGCACCCGGATGCTTACGATTCTATATTACTCTTCGCGCGTACGACGCACCTAAAGGGTCGAGCGTACGCGAATCTTACTGGAACGCCAATTTTTATGTCTCACCAGGTATAATAGGCATTGTTAACGTATGTTAAGAACGATACACGTCGAATAACGGGAAGTCGCTAGATGCAAGGAAATATGAAGGAAAAAAACATTTTTTTTTACTTTATTTTTTTTCACCCTTTTTTTTTTTAATCTCTTGTCCAGCGAATGGCCGGAACCATTGAGTTTAATCTCGGTTCATCTTTTGCCGTCACTTATCATTTTTCATCGTCACCGTCATTGCCAAAACTCTTCACCGTCATTATTCGTCACCAACAAGTCCTTTCTCTCTCAGGTATATGAAAATCAAGTACAAACTACAAAATATAATAGTCGATAAGTGTAACATACAATAATCAAACGATGCAATAGTTTTTTTTTTCTTTTTGAATCTATAATAGAAATACGACTAATTAGTCGCCCTAATGATGCTGGCGCGTTTACGTCCACTTATTTACCAAGACGATAGTAGATACAGTGAAAAAAAATGGCTACGTACGATTACGAAGTTGAGAACGTTGTTGAATGAAAATATATATATATATATATAGTACACGACCAGCGTTAATTAACGAAAGAATCTCCTTTTCTCTATTGATTTGACAATTTTTTTACACATATATATATACACATATACAGATAATGTCTCACCTCTAAAGATTTTTTTAATTTCTAAATATACACAAAAAAAGACATTTCCCTAATTGAAAATGCAAAATTCTTGAAATTCGCGAATTTCCGTTTATATTTTTTTTCATTTTTCTTTCCCTTGTATTTTTTTTTTACTATTAAAAAGTAACATTTCTATCATCACCGAATCATTTTTGAAAACGTAACTGAGCTTTCAATGATGATCGAATCGCCCCGTACGAAATTCAGTGCTCAAAGAACGTGACGAACCCTGGAAGTCGGATTACACGTAAAACGTAGCGTAACGTCACGTAGGTATATTACGTGAATGAAAAAATAATAAAGGGAAAAAATAAAATTACAAGAAATACCGCCTCTACCTCAGAAATCCACGTACGTAATCACGATACGTAGTCCCATTGTTCTTATTGTAATCAGCATCTAAAGGCAAAAAGCGACATCTCGGAAATACGACATACGAGCCCACAAAGTATTATTTTGTAATCGATTATACACAATTACGGCGAACCGTAGATACGTAAGCGCGTAATATTGTAAGGGCATCCCCCTCTCCCCTCCTTGGGTCCCCCTTGAAACAAAAAAAATCCCATCAAATTTCCCCATAGAATTTTCCCTAGAGCCGATTGCCCCATACCTGAATATGGACCCCAATGAATCACCCTGGAGCATCCCCCCCCTCTCCCCCCAAGTATGTAAATACACCAGTTTAATATTTATTTATTTATGTTTCTATGCGCTGGACGCGTCCATGTTACACATAATCGCAGATTAATTAACGATGTCCCCCTATTAAATAGCGAAGAGTACATTCATCCTTATATTAAAATATTCTTGTTAGAATCTAAGAGCCCCGAACCGTCGCGGTTCCGCGTTGCTGCGTGAAATTTATATTTTTTTTCTTTCTTTTTCTTTTCTTTTTTTTTCACCCCGTGAAATGCGTCACAGAATTTTTCGATGGTACGTTACGAGGTAACGAGCTTTCTTTTTGTCCCTCCGTACATTCGTCGTGGAGCGTGTAAAATTTTTGGGTTTCGCGAATAATTTTTTTTTTGAAAGTAAGAAATTTTTTGTTTCATCGGTACCGTATTGTGTTTTATTTTATATTTTCTATTTTATTATATATACGCGTATATGTATATTTGTTAAAGATAATCTTTTTCACGGTTTACTGCGGGTCTATTAATCGTCCGAGGAATGTACGGCGGGAGAATAATGCAATTTGTATACTAAGAAGTGGTTACCAATTTTCTTTAATTAGAGACCGTAAGTTCACGTTAACGTTAAACAGTAACATTATATTAAAAAAAAAGTGGTGGATAAAATTCGTGAGTTATCGTGAGGAAGTATAAGAAGAAAAATGGATATGAGAATTATTCGCTAAGGGATGGAATCAGTGTGTATGAGAGAGAGAGAAAGATGAGGCGAATGCGTATGAGAGAGAGAGATAAATTCATGGGATACAAAGGATAAATAATTGTATTTTGAAAAAAAAAAGCAAATCACACTTTTTTGAATTATCAAACTTTACTTCAATCGTACGACGAAGAAATATGCGATCGAGAGAGAGAGAGAGAAAGCAAAGATCCACTGTGCAAGAGAGAAAGAGAGAGAGCGAGTGAGGGTCTTAGCAGGCCATGAAAAAGTTGGAAACATTAAAAAAATAAATTTTCAATCCTGCGTTCAGAAATGCGTCGCTCACGTCGCCGTGACGACGATTGAGAAAAAATGCTGGGATAACCGGATATTTTTTTTAAATTTCTTCACAACGAACATTTTAAGTGTAAACGAGGAAACTGTAACAATTTCTTAAATGGGAATAAGTGAGTGTGTGTGAAAGAGAGAGAAAGAGAAAGAGAGAGAGGGTGAAAAAAAAACAAGAATAACGGAGAGTGTTCTTTGTTTTCGTTTCTTGAACGTGTCGCTAGATGGCACTGTGGCGCTGCGACGCACCCTCGAGTGTAACTCACCACTTCTTTTTTTTTGTTTGTATAAAAATTAATCGAAATTTACGTAGACTATTAATAACTGTTTAATTATTGTAAGACAAGAAAGAAAAAAAAAACTTTACCATTAATTATAAATTACTAAAAATTTAATTTCGTCCATGTCTTATCGTTTCATTCAGTCGTGTCCTTTTACTTTTTTTATTTATCGACTTACGACCTTTCATTTTTTCCGTGTTTGTTCTTCTATCGATGTTTCCCGTGTCGCGAGTTATTACTGTTATCGATACACGCATCACAGTACAATCCACGTACAAATTTAATCGTAACTGTGACCTGGCGAATACACGTTTATTAATCGTATTCGCAAGACTCCTCGTGTGCACGGTCCAAAATTTTGTAAATTGATCATTTTTCATCGATATTCGCCTTTATCATTTTTTTATTTATATCCGTATCGATTTTCATGTCGACTCTCGGTCAATGAACTTTGCCACGTAAATTTTGGAAAAAGTTGAGAAAAACTAAGAAAAAATATATCAGTTTTCTTTCGGATCAATAATTTTCAAATTTTCTGTCCGTTTCTTTTGGTAGGTATATATATTTTTTTTTCGCTGATAACAATGGTACAAACAATAGTACGCTTTACTCGATTACGAAATAAAAACGGAAAACAACACTATTCGTGAAGCAATAGATCGCTGCTATAATGCGAGTTACCAAAAAATCGGATATACATGGCTGACCACTATGAGCCATTATCTACTAGAACGTACGTATAACATCATGTAAAAGATAAATTTTTGTAAAGTCATTAACGCAGACCGACCGTCCACGTAACGAGGATATATATTTTCATTTTGTAAAGAAAAAAGAAGGGGCGCTATGTTGTAATTGACGAGAAAAAAATGATATAAAAATTTTGAAAAAAAAAATCGTAAGGAGTCTCGAGTGCTTCTGCGAGACGATCGCGAGTGTACAAGTGTCCGGCATGCATATTAAGGTGACTGTAATTAAATAGGCCAATTTTACCAAGTGTAAGGATGTAAAATTTCGTAGTTTCCATTTAAAAAAATTTTTTTTCCCATATCAAAATTGACTGTTGCTGTACGCGATTAAAACAGAAAATACGTGTCGGTTATTGTTTATGCAAAAAGGACTAAATGAATTCTTAATCCTACGTGAGTGTATCGAGTTGTTCTTTTTTTTTCTTAAAAATTACATACGATACGCGTCGGCTAGTTTTCGAAAAAAAAAAAAAAAACGAAAACCATAAATTTCTGAGTTTTGAAAATGATTTTTGATTTTGAATTTTCGCGAACACCGTTAAAAAATTCGTATGTAAACGACATTATTAAAATAAAATTTAACGATTCTTTAATTGCGTCTCATTGTCCGATTGAGTAGGAGTAAATAAATTTTTCAAAATTCTCCAATGAAACCGACCACCAAAAAAAAAAGTAAACGACTCGATATTTTGCGTCACGGATGAAAGTAAAAAACAAAATTTGAAAGAAAAAAGGATTATAAACTTTATTTCCTAGATAAATAAAAATAATCGAAACGTATAAACGATTGAACTCTAAAAAAAAACGTTCGGACCAGTTCGCGTCTGTCTTGAAGAAGATGTAGTGATGTAAGGAAAAAAAAAGAAAAAAAAAATTTGAAAATAAAAAAGCAAGCAGCGCCGACTCAATTCCTTGGTACAACGAGATATGTAACCTACGTGTGATACAGCGTTTAAGATGATGAAAAAAAAAAATAATTTAAAGAAAATAAAAAAAATGAGAAAAACAATATCTAAGAATTAAATTCTCATGTAATATGCGCGTGTTTACAGGGTAAAAAAAACGACAGAAAATCGTGTGACTTGATTCGCAGTCAAATACGGTGTTTTGCATGTGGTTTAAACAGTTAATAAAGCAGGTGTTAATTAACGTGTAAATCGTCTAAATGTAGAAAAGAAATAATTGGTGGGATTTTAAAGAGTCGTGCATCGGGTTGAAAAAAAAAGAAAAAAAAAATAATAACGGTATCACCGTACCAGGTATTATGGTCGAATTATATCTTCGCGTTAATATGCGTTAATTGATCGTTAAGAATATTGTCCTCGTTAAGAAAAAAAAAATTGGATTAATTATTCACGACTAAGAGACACGTTTATTGTCGTAGAGACACGGTAAGTTTTCTTTTTTTTCTTTTAGTTTTTCACATACACATTTTTTTTACTATAATTTAACATACTCGATTTTCACCTAATTTTTGAAATCTGCAGGATCTTTAACGATGTTAGCCGCCATTTTTTTTTTTTCGTTCCCAAATTTCTAATTCGCGTGACACACTGTGACAGATGTAAAAGTTAAAGACGGTACTTGAATTATAATTTTTTAAATCCAAAATTGCACTGTTCGTTACAAAGTCAAAAAAGCAAGATTAATTATTCAAAAATTAAAATATACTTACGATATCTGTATAGTATATAATGATATATCAAAAATAAAAATTTATCAACGCAACTGAATGTTTTCGTACAAATTTGAAAAAGAGACGTTTCAAGCTTTTATCTTCGTCACGGTCTAAAATTTTTGGGTTTCAAAAAAAAATTTTCTTTGGGTATATTTATGCAAGTGCGTAAAGGATACATATATACATATATATACCCACGTGACTATCGTACGATTTCACTACAGGCGCAACATTCGAATTCGAAAAACTATAGTGAACCAGAGCACCTCAGCTTCAAATTAAAAAAAAAAAAAGATAAAGAAGAAGAGGAATGCGCGTAAAAAATTGTTACGAATGATAATGCTCATGTTAACACGTAGATAGAGATGCTAAAGTCATTTTGAAATTTGAAGTAGCATCTTCTACGTAATAAATCGCCATAGCCGCCATAGGGTCTAAAAGATTTTCAAAATATATTAAAATTCATATTTTTTTCATTTTTGTCTAATCAAGTATTTTCGAGTCACGAGTCAAAATTAGACACACTGTATAAAACCAAACAAAAAATTAATATTCAAATATTCGCTTCCTCCGGTATCACGTAAAATTCGAAAAACCAAAAAATAATAAATTTTGCTCGTGACAAGAAAACAAAGAAAACACGTGTAGCTCCGAGATAAATAATTTTTATATTTTCAAAAAATTAAACCGCTATCCGAATAGAATAAAGAAGCACGTAAGTAGCTCATACGGCAGATAGAAATTTTTCGAAAAAAAAAACGGAACCGAGTGCAACGCCACAGGCAAAGAAAAACCAAGGGGTCCTTGTACGAGAAAGGGTTGACGTAATTTGAGCAAGATCGAACAACGATTGCTGAAGTTGTTGGCTGATGCGTGAATAAAAAAAAAAAAGAAAAAAAAAAGAGAAACAGAAAGGAAATTCGCGACGACGAATAGAACGAAGTCCGGCCGAGACGGTTTTTTGACTATAATAAAATTTTGACTTTCATTTACTTTCTCGTTTTGCGTCGACGGTTTAATCGCTGCGTTTATGCGTTTCTCTTTTTTTTTAATACTAGGAATGCGTAAGCTTTAGAGAAATAACTCGGGTTACACTCACTGGCTTGTAAGCTCGAATTAAAAAAAAAAAGTGACGATTGACGTGATTGATCCCTGTCAATTAATCGATTGGCGTATTGGTCCAGATCAAAGATTGGGATTGAGAGAGAGTGCGAGAGAGAGAGAGAATGAAGAAGAATGTCAAGAGAGACTAGTATAGGTACGGAGTAAAATTTTGGAAAAAAAAAATAACGAGTGAAATGCTGCAATAGGGACACCCGTTAGAAAACCGTCAAATACGATCTACCGGGTGTCACGCAGTTACGATGCGTGTATTTAATGGAAAAAAAGAAGTGAGTGTAATCCACGTACTTGATTCGTTGGGCGATCGGGAATTTTTTTTGCAATCGCTAGTGCGCATGCGCGTTAGATCTTACCCATAAAATTGTCACTGCGCGCACGATCGACAGTCTTTCCAATCTGGCGATTGCGAATCCGCGCGCGCTCAACGAGCCAAGGGAACGATGTGTCTGTGATTAATGAGAATCGATTGATGAATTCGATTATAATTAATTCGTGATTGAGTAGCCAATAATTAATAACTAATAGTAATACCGATTAACGATATCTAATGTAATTATGCTCCAAGTTGAATAATACGCAAGGCGCGAAATTGAGGTTTCATTATGTAGTTAAAAATACCGAATTGGCTTTGATATGCTGATAGGCGATAAGATAACCGATAAGTGGGACATAGGAAGAGTCTCTTTTTGAATTGTAAAATGATAACGGCGAGGAGGATGACGATGTTGATTATGATAATGACGAAGATGATGATGACGATGGTTATGACGATGATTATATCGTAATCGATTACGATGACGCGATTGATGGGTAAATGGGGACGATAACGATGACGCGAAAGGAGAGATAAAAAATTAATGGAAACAATTGATAACATACGAAATGGAGGATTAAGGCGTAAGCAGGTCGTAAAATTAAGAAAGTAGGATCTCGAGGGATTTTTTCATACGGAGTTTAGATTCGATGTGGCGAAACTTTTATATATAATACGTGTAATCGGACAGCGCGTGGGTTTTTCGATTGATAATGAATAAACTCATTTATTAAACGATAAATTAATTGTCTACTGAATTCATTAGCTAGTAAGCGAGTTCATTGAGTATTTTTATTCAGTGTAAAATTATGTATATCGTCGAACGATTTATTATTGTACTATAACGCCTATGTCTTACGACTAATTGAAAACGCAGTGATCATGCCTTATAAAAAAATCGCAGTGAAAGTTTGATTGTAAAAGATGGTTTGGGTATGGGTTGTAATTTTGAAAAAAAAAAGTGGATTTTCAAATTTTTATTAATTACATCATTTTTTTACACTCGCATTACCTGCGTGCAATGATCGACGTTTAATTTGGATTTGAAAAAATTTTTTTACAGTCTTTTCAAAATGATCGAACTTTTATTGCGCTTCATAGAAAATAACCTAAAGACGGACTGCTTCTCAAGTCAAATTTTATGAAATAAGGTGTGAAGGGCGTGATAAATTGATATTAAAAAAAAAAAGTTCTAACGAGAATATTTATATGGTATTAATGAGTGTATCGCGTTTTATCAGCCGTTTCGAAATTTTCAAATTTTCTGCGAATATCGATTTGAATTGAGAAGCTGCACTAGCTATGGTACATATACAAGAATGCAAAAAAAAATACAAGGAAAAAAGATACAAAGAAAAGGAAACAGGACAAACCAACAAAAACAATTATTATCGTCGTGTTTAAATATATGGAAAAAAAAACGGTGGTTATGGAATAAACAAGAGGCAACAATGTTAATGTGTGTAAGCAGTAAGGTGTACCAAGACAACACTAATAAAATTGTTGCAAAATAAACGACG
>JARPRH010000410.1:459157-518304 GCA_031763665.1 Calameuta haemorrhoidalis | reverse complement strand
ATTGAACATAAGACTGTTAACGTTGATTGGGACTAGCATCGACTCAGACTGGCTGCGTTACGTATTCGCGACAGAAGTATGCACGACCAAGAAAAGAACGTCGCGACATGAGAATGCGACTTTACGTTATACAGGCACGTGTAAGTACGTATGAGCTCGCCATAGCTACTACCAAACGTTATACGATCTCGTATCGCAGCATATATACACATATATATATGTATATCCATAGGACTATAAAGATATCAACAGAGATCGAAGTTCGATGTAACCCAAAGTTCACCGCAGCGACGCTAGATGGCGGCTCGATCGTTCCACAAAATTCCTATCGTCCACAGACGGAAGGAACGCGGAACCTAACCTACGTCGCGTCCGCGTAAGTTTATATCGCGCGTGCACGTAAAAGTTGAATTTAAATCTTGGCAGTCTCCTGTTGAATGGCTACGGCGATCTGCTGATTGTGCTGCTGCGGCAGCTGTTGCTGCTGCATCTTGTAAAGCTGTAGAAACTCAGCGACAGAAAGTCGCGACATCTGGGTGGCCTGATTCTGTCCGATGGTCGAAGCGGCGCCCTGAGACGTCGGACTCTCTGCTTCGATTTGCTTGATCTCGCATCCGGATTCACCGCGACGAAGTGCCTGGACCATTTTCAGCTGCTCCAGTGCTTCCTCGTAGCTGGGCAAACCCGAGACCAATGTGTAAGACGGTAAGCTCTCGTTATCTGCCCCACGGCCGTCCATGTCTCTGGCAGCGGCTGCTCTCTGTTCTAGTACTGAAATCATAAATACAAAAAAGTCTTTTATTAAACAGGAATTATTATAACGACTTGAAATCAGTTTGACAAACAGGGAATGAGAGGTGGGATGATTTTAGAATTTATGATATAAATTTAATTGTACTTTTTTGCCTTCAGTCGTTCTAGAAAAATAAATATGGGGGTCCTAGCTGTTACACAAAAAATATAAAATATAATGCAGAAGATAAAAAAATATATTATTTTATCTTTTGGAAATACTCGTCTACGATTGGCTGAATGGGAAATTTCACGTAAGTCGCTGCACAAAGTATTTTTCGTTGCGAGAAATAAAAAAGAACTGACGAGTTTGTCTTTGACGGACGCGCCGCCGCGGCAGCTGTCGGTACTACTAGTCCCCGTTATGCTATTGAATTCTCAGTGCGCGTTTCTTTTGAATCGGAAGACGAAATCGTGACCAGGCCTTTGATTTACAGCTGATACCAGCGACAATTTAAACAATGACGTTACACGGGCTGTATTTAATGCTAAATCCTCTCGACATTTTCCGGCATTAAAAGGTCCCAGGGAATCATTAATAAAGACCTTCGTACCCTTGTGATTTTCGTTTACGGGTCCATATTCCTTATTGAATAATTCAATGACGAAGTATCGTGAGAAAGGAGGATCACGGATTTCGTTAGAGATTCGTGAAAAATCTTATCCTTTCTTGCGATTCCCTCGCTGACGTATAAATTCGGGGATTTAATAGGAATTTACGTTTAATCATGGCCGCAGAGAAATATTGCGCAATTCTTACGCGCCCGTGAAGACGACTGAATTTCGGAGAATTAATATTTACCACGTGCTCTCGTTTGCCGCTGTGTGGATAAGAAGTAATCAAGGTATGATTGATAAATTTACATTTTCACGTAAACGAGAGAACTCAAGATGAAACTCTCGAAACTCGATTTTTTTCGCGCATTAGAAATGACAGGTTCATGAATACGAAGAAAATCGACCCCTCTCACAAGTTATCGGAATCGAATTTTTAAAAAATAAAAATTAAAAAAAATTTCATCCACAATATCTATATTTTATCGACCCCCCTTGCCCAGCAACCCCACATACGCTTGTTCGTCCACCCAACTTTTGAAATAATTTCAAAATACTGCCGAGCAAGCAGTCGTCCGCATTGCGCGAAATTCGCACGTTGCGAATTCCCATCGAGTTATAAATCTCAAGGAAAATAATCGCAGATCCCTAGAAAACGTAAAGATTTAGAGTCACTCGTCGGCCCGTTACTGCCAACCTTACGAGCAGCCAGCCATAAAGAAAATAAGTGGATAAACTTTTTCACCCGAATGTACATCCCGCATACAGCATAAAAACCTACAGTCATACCTTGAAACGATAATTTAAAAAATAATAACCCAAAAAAAAATCATGGGACTCATCGTTAATAAGGCCCAAAAAAAATATCGATATCAGACACGTTAAAAAAATTTATTCGCGCGACACTGATAAGACCGTAATTGAGATTACAGCATAAGTACGTAAAATAAGTCCCAAAAGTGATACTAGCGCGTATCGGTATTCCCCGTGAAATACATAAATAAAAATTCGTTATCCCGTCTAGACATCGTATTATCAGCGTTCGAAAAGTCGAAAAATAAAATTGGACAATACGATATAGATCACTGACGTTATCAAACGATAATGGACATACAATAAAAATAACCCGACCCGTCGAATCCTCTGATCTATAATAAATAAGCCACCCCTGTATAATCCATATCGCGACAAGTGGATGAGCGATAATTGACTTTTTTAAAAGTCCCAATAGACAATTCAGATCGTTTAGCGAGTCAACACGATTAGCCGTTATCACGGATTAGCTTCGAGAACAATTACGACGAGAGGAACAACCTGCGGGATAAATCGAGTTACCCTATATAGGATTCCATTGTGTTATAATATCCACAGGAGAGCTAAAACACGTGGACAGTTCAAAGCCCCGATTGTTATCAGTACCCCCCTCCCCCCCTCGATCAGAATTGAAATTTCGACCTAATTCACCAGACATTTCGGATCTACCCTGTGAGCCAATATGTTATGACCGTGTAGGGGATGGCTGAAGATACAGAAGGGGTGGCTTTGACTTTTCGAGGGTTAATCAATCTACGGTTCGATGCTCGCTGGTCGTAGCTCCGAAACGCCTCTAGGTTAAAACTGGTCCACCCGTTATAATCCATTCTCGTGGATAAAGTGGAAAAGTAACCCCTGAGGGACCAACAGACCGAAGTGACTTTCGTTTTGGAGGGTTGAAACAATTATGGAGTTCGTAAGGAAGAATTCATGTTAGCGTATAAACCCATATACTGTACATAAGGGGTAGCGAGTTAATAAGGGTCGTCATTGGGGGATCGATATTCGTAATACGCAATTTGAAAATACTCGACGAATTTTTCGGGAAAAAAAAATTAATTTTTAATTGCTTCTAGGAAAATTCTTTAATAAGACAGATCAGGTTGTCGATCTGATGGAAAATAAAAAACTATAAACACTCGTACCAGTGTATTCGCACAGTGAAAACACGTGGAGATTTGCAGGCTGTGCGAATTTTATTTTTGCACAAGCGAACCCGCCATTGGGTACACAGAAATAATCAGTGAACAAGGTTTTCTTTTGCCGAAGTGATTTAGCATTGATTAACACCTCCTTGAGCATCGAGGAGGTCGCGAATAATTTAAAAGAGGCTGAAAATAATAACACTGAGGTGACACGTGTCGTCATCATTCTGCGTTACCGTGAGAATCCACGCATATCGACGTGCTAATTAGTTTCGTATTTTGTATCCTTCGTTCTTTTTTTTTTCCTTATCGTTCACCCGTATTTCCTTATTATTCATACGGTCAGCAACACGAGTATGGGGAGGCGGTGGAAACGATCGTGGGGGTCATCGAGAAATTCCAATTTCAAATGACCATCGTAAAGTTCGAGTGAACGGCATTAAAAAATTTTAATTGGAGATGAAAACATTTTTTATTTAATTTTTCAATTAAAATTATTTCAAGGAAGCTCGTGCCGTTCAACGGACGATGTATGAGAAATAATTTTTAATTTCAGGATCTCTTGAAAATTATTTTACCCGTTTATCCAGCGATAACGGATTAATTTATGACATAACGGCCAACCGGCCACGTAAATAAAACGTCCGACGATTCGATCGGCCGACGGCAAAAATTTGGAATATTTATTAATTAAAAAATAAAATCCGAATCGACACGTGACGTCATCGATACGTACGATATGCTATGATATATATATGCTTGAATATTGAGCTGACGGGCGATAAGGTGTATATTCATGTGTAATCGATATTACATAATGCGATATGTGTACAATCGCGAAATCTGGCTACATACACGGTGGTTCCGATGTTCGCAGATAATAACAGTTCGATTTCATATTCACAAGATGATATGAAGTCTGCTCGTGAATTCCGAAGGAACCGCGTGGCAATAAAATCGGGATATCGATCCTTAATAGCGCGTGGATTTAATTAAACAAATAAGAAGCAGCCATAAGATAACGTTAAGATAAGATTTCGCGTTGGGTCATTTCGGAAAGAATTTTCAGCGTAACGGATGTTTTGAGGCTCATAAAGCAATTTTGTCACATCAAATTTTTTCAATGATGACCACCCGAAGCTGTGATCGGCTTAGAAAAGGTTAGGTTAGGATAGGCTGGAATTCCAAGGCTGTGATATTCCATTTAAAAAAAAAACGCATCTATACGATCGATATATATATATATACCAGTTCGATATATATATATTACCAGTAGAAAAATTGTCAGCTAAACTTCAATTCCGAATGTCGCAAATCGTTAAGGAATTCAGTATATAAATCGAACACACACACGCGCCCACACACACAAAGAGAGAGAGAGAGAGACACGGAACTTATTGGTTTCGAAGGCCCAGCAACCCACTCGGCGGCCTCACCAATAATGGCCTATTTCTCATCGATAAACTCGACCCGTTTTGCTTTAATAGTCCGAACGGACTTCGAGGTGAACTAAAGCAGCCAAAAAAGAGGAATAAAATAAAAAGGCAAAAAACAGTCGTGAGTTAAAGAAAAAGTGCGGATATGTTGAAATTATATACAAATTTTTCAACAGAAGCATCGTTGAAATTTTCAAAGGCGAAATCAATGGCTCTAAGTCAGATTTAATAACGCAGTAAAATTTGCCAGACGATTCTCCGATCGGACACTAAGATTAACACCGATATCCGATCGTTATCGATGACAAAGTTTTGTGGATAAAATTAGAGCAGACGGATGGCAAAAGAATCTCGTCTGGCTTAACAATGAAATGTAAGAACGATGACGTAAGATCGATAATACCGAATCAGAATTATTTTTATCGATCGACCGTTCCCCTGATAACGGCGTAAAAAAATAATATACGCGAGAAATTTTTCGAGAATTCCCCGAGTTATCTTAAAGACGATATATCGGTCTGACGTCACTGAACCATATAAGCCGCCATGTAAAGGCTGCTGGAAAATACATACACGTGGCTGAACATAAATGGACAGCTGTATTATTCGCAGATCGAGATTGGCTAGTAGGAGGATATAATAATTAAGCGTAAGTGTCATCTTCAATCTATATTTAGCATTGATAATCATCAGTGTGGTAAAAACGAATATAGTCTGTACGTGTGAAGTTATTCGTGTACGAAAATCCGTATGAGAAAGTACGAAGAAATTTGCGAAAGAAAATAAGAAAAGGAACACTTAAGAATGAAGTGACACTTGAATGATAAATCGGCACTCGAGTGTCGTGGAAAAAAAATTGATAAAATTGTAAATATCGACATGTTTATCGAACCTCAGATAAATCATCGATAAGAATGAATTATTGATAACGAACCGTGATAACGGTCTAGACAAATTTTAAAGCTGTATCAGAAGTTTAAGACGCGAAATGACAGCCAAGCACGATCATCTCAGCCTCCAGGATCTTACAGACTTAACACGTGTTACTGACGTCTCCCGCTTGTCTCGAGAGCGTCTGGTCATTGTTGAGAGATAAAAATAAATATAGACCGTCTGACATATAACGCGGATTAATCTACTTAAATGTATTTTCTACCTCAGGAAATTACCCTAAGACATGCACGTGTCTTGCATCCTGCATTCGCCGTGATATTTCTTATCTAACAAATAATTAAAGCTGACAGATTCGAAAGAGCGTTTGAAACGCGTTCCTGTACCTTGCTTAGGATATATAGGGTGGAAAATTAAAAATTTCAATTTTCAAACATTTTGACCTTTTTTCATGACTTACGAAAATTCTTCAAATTTTTTATACTGGTAACTTTTTTTGAGAAAAAAATATGACGAATGGACTACTAGGAAAATCGTATGTTGGAATTTATTGCGTAACCATACACATACGTCGGTATATATACATATAGGTATGTATTTTGTTGCTTGAGAATCCTTAGCAAAGCGATCACGTAGTCGGCAAAGAATGGCCAACGAAAATGTTCTCGCGGCAATCGGGAGGTGAATTTTATATCGGAAGTGACGCTCCAATCGATAATGACGATCGTGTGTAGCCTGACTATGATAAAGTGATAATGAGAAATAATTGATTATCAATGAAACCAAAGAGCAGCCTGTATAATAACGAGTACTTAAATATGCATAAACGTGTCCCACGTCATTAAATAATTTTTCGAAAATATTTTAGTCATTTCAAAAATTCGATAAAAACCATAACCAAACCATACGGGATGTATGATTCCTTATGTAATTTTGTAAATTTGATTGGTCATTAAGATAGTAAAATACGATGAGAAATAATTATTTCTTGAAATCGCGTAAAAATTACAGTTCATCTGTAATAACGTGGAATAAAGATACTGATTAAGGATTCTTAGAAAAATCGATTATCGATTCCAATCGAACGTTGTTTAATGATTTTTGTCATTTGACTAACAAGGTGTTACAGACGTAATAAAATAAAAGATCCATACGTAATTGTAACAATGTATTACGCAGATATGACGTTGTGCAATTTGCTGAATTGGGGATGCTATTCATTATTATATCGAAAATTATCCCAGCCCAATTATTGGCAAAGCGTCGATCGTAAAAATTCAGAATACAAATTTTTCCCAATAATATCGCAAAATATTTTCGAGTTTGCGCCGCGATAAGAACCTCGACGTCGTTTCGCTTTGACAGGATTTTCGTGTTCACTTGGCGACCGAAATCTCTCGTAAAACGAAACGACGGCTTTTTATGTACCGCCGAGAAATAACCTGACCTGAAAATAAGATTTCCATACGTCGAATTGACCACGTATAGTCCGTTCGCGTTAAACGGCGAAAATTTCTCAAAAAATTTTCGCTTCCATTAACGATCGGTATACCTGACTTAAAATCGTAAAGAGTACAAGTACCAACCCAAACTATTTTTTGTTCAATTATAAAATTCTATTACATAGCAAATACCCATCTAGCACGGCTACAGTTTCGCCAATGTAAAAAAAAAAAGTACCCCAAGGTCTGGGAGCTTCCTGAGTTACCGGACTGTCATATCGAAACGTGCTCATCACCATTGCTAATGAGAGCACAAAAGTGCTTTTTCTCATCGCACTGCCCGTTCTTTTTCAGAGCGTGACCGCGCGCAACGTTCAAGGCTGCCAACTTTTCAGACATTTCGTCAAAGTGCATAACACATAAAAGCATAAGACGATTCCTCGCATAGCGAAAGACAAGAGGAAAAAAAAAGTTCCTACGTCACCATATTAATAAAAAAAAAATATATGCAAAAAAGTTGGCAAAACTCCAAGATGCAAAATCAAAAAACAATTATTCAGCCAAACAAACTAACGAGACCTAAGCCCATCAGCGTCGCGCGTTCGAGGACTCTGCCCTGACGTGAGAAACTTTTGAATTTCCCGCCGATTTCCAGACCCGCGTAATAACCGTAATCAGAACTTCCAAGACTAACCTAATTACCCAACCAGGCTGCTTAATTAAATTTTCACAAAATCCCAAAGCATCCCGCATCTTCGTTTAGATCCAAAAACAATCCTACTACCCGCACAGCATATACAAATATTTACAAAAAAAAATCATTCTAACCTCAAAATTCCACATTCGCCATTTAATTCAAACAGATATCATCTATCAACATCCCTAAGTAAACGTATCATTTGTATTCCTTGATTTCACTGATAACACCTATCACACATGTTTACCCTTCCGTTCACACACCGTAGCCACGAATCTCGATATCGATTCTCAATCCTAATACGCATCAAACGTCGAACGTTTCCTCATCACGCGACATTAACTTCATATCCGATCCTCAAAGCACGCGCAAAAGATACCTCAAGGCGTACCCGTACTACGCGGCGGTAGAGCATGAGACTAAACACGTGAGATCAGCAATGGAATATTAACCGTCCGTACGATTCGAATGCCGTGTGTACGCACATTAAATCGAGCGACATCGTTACATGCGTACAGTGCGTGTTACATGCCAATACGCATTTACCTGGGGTAGCATTACATATGTATATCCACAGCGTAGTATCATCAATTAGGAATGCGCCTCAAAGATGACTTACGAGATGATAAACATCGTCGTGATAAACATTAAAAATATGAATCAGTGAAAAAAAATTTCAAAGAAAGTTTCGCTCATCGCGATAAATTCGCTGATAAAATTTATTTGACTTTCGGAGCGAGATACGTAATTCCTTAATGAAAATTAGCCTTGATAATTTTTTTGTTTAAAAACACCCAAAGAAGTATTAAGGTCAAAGCTGGGCGAACCCCTCAATTCCTTAAGTCAGAAACTCGCTCTGTCGCTTCTTTGCGTATAATCACGGTTTCCTGCCTCGTAAATATGCAAAGACGGACGTACGACGATGTCGCGACGCCATTACGTACGATTTATAACCGCGTGACGCACTCTCGGTTTCTGTCCTTTGTCCTGCCTTTTTGCTCGCCATGGCCGTGATAGCCGCCGCTCGCTTTAATTTGCGTCGCGTTTACAACGGATTCGTTTAGTCTTGTTGTCTATGGAAGGGCAAGGTAGGGAGACCTTCTAGAATGTTCTAGAACGACGTTACGGGACTTACGGCTACGTGTATACCTATATATATATATGTTATACCGATTCCATACCCGTGCCTAAAGTACGATCCACACCTCTCCTCCTACCTGTAACGTAAGCTAAAGCGTAGTACACATTTTCGGTCGCTTCATGCGTATCGGATAAATAAAAAGCGTATAAGAGATCAAGGATTTCTTCGGTTCCACGTTTCCGACAGTTTCAGCGACCGTTGTGGACTGGACCAGAGACGGGTCTGAGGTTCGTGCAAGATACAATGAGACATTGAGGAGCGTCAGGGCGCCTGACGTTATCAGCTGGCATTGAGTCGCGTACAGAAGGAGCGACGGGTAGCAGGACGAGTCGCCGATTGGAGACAGGTCGAAAGGTAAGTGAAACGGATGAGAGTCTGATACTTGGGCGCTGGTAGCTCGTAAAAGTAAGTTGACACAGTGATCGGTACTGAGAGCTCATCGTCACGTAATCCGAAGCAAGAGCCGATATAACGGGTGACATATTTTTTGTGAAACCCCCTGCCGAGAACCGTAATGGCCAAATCATGCTGCCCTTGCCGAGTGAACCCTTTCTCGGGCATCGAGCCAAGTGGGTCGGCATTGTTTCGCGTTCAGAGGGTCGGTTATGACGTCATCGGGCAATCTTCATCTTGCGAACAGAGATCATAAGGACGGGACCCAATGTTATTCTGGGTGGTTGAGGTTTGGTTGATGCAAGAAACAAGGGCGCCCAGAGGTCTTTTGTCTTACAGGAAACAGCCCTGAGATCTTCCTGTATCAAGGACGTCGGACGTCCGTCTTCATTTTCTCAAAACGATGCTAGATTTCTTTTTGTTGGCATTACCGACACAATAATTCTTAGTTAGCGACCGAGCGCGAGTCACGTTCTCTCAGGATCCTCAGTCGGGGTCGTTAAACCGTGATATCTCTTGGGAAACAAGAAAAAAAAAGAGGTCCAAGTAGAATCGATTAAAGGACGCGTTCGCAAATCCGATGAATTTTTTACAGTCTACGATAAAAACCAACTCGAGCAGCCGGAACGGTGTGACGAATTTCTCTTGTCTTTTTTTTCAACGAGTTCTAATTTCCTAGTCTACACAATATACCGGGTGTCGTTAAAACAGAATTTTTGTAATTTCAAGAAATCTCAAATGGAATGGGACAAATTGATTTAATATTTTTCCACGTGTCAATGAAAAAAATAAAAAGTAGTGATTCTCCTTGGTGCATTAATTAATATGCTAGTGACTAGTGCACTTCGAGTGAGTAAATTGTAAACAAGAAAAAAAGCTCGTATTACAGCTTCGGGACGCTTGTCAATAGGATAATTGCCAATGATAATTAAATATTAAACTGTCAGCCGTAATACGCGAGTTCGTTACGTGTTTGCGTGAGAACTTCGTTACGTTCGTCATTTAGGTAATTCCTGATATCAAATCCCGAATTTCCAGGTACAAATTCCATCGGGCCAAAGGTAAAAGTCCAATTCACAGGAGAGCTCGAGAATTTCTTCCTTACAGCTACCAGACACGAATGATCGTCATGGACCTCGGATTTACCAATGATGATATCATCCGTGATCTACCTGCCCAAGAGATTGCCGTGATGACGTCAAGATTTCATCACGCTGTACCATCGGGAATACGTCATGCTTCCAGGAAATTGATTTTCACTTGCACAGAATGATTCGATGAAATCAATAATCACGTTCGTCATCGAATTTTTTAATAATAACAATTACCTGACTGGTATATATATATATATATTTGCTGTCGCTAAATTTCTGAATTAATTATAACATGATGCAATATTTTTTATCACGATCGAACCAATGACTTATCATTGTCACGAACCACTTTTAAACCTAATCACTTTGATCTGAACTAATAGCGTTGACCTTACGAAGAGGTCATCGATTTGTCTAATCAGTCATCATCGACGTTCAGACGACTCGATATCACTGTCGATAATAATAATAATAGACCCCGATACCTTGACGATCCAAACAATGACAAGTCATTAAGTGACATTTCTTACAAGAAAAATAAGTTTCCAAAAAGTCATTAACATTCCAAAAAAAAAAAATCATTCAAGTTCAGTCCTAACGATGACATTCTATTTTTAAATTCAATATAAAATCTTTCAAAAGGAAAAAAAAATGAATAAATCACACTCTAGATAACAGTACCCATCAATCAGGACATTACAAAAAAAAAAAGGTTCCTACGGTGCCCTGCCAATCACACAGGGTTTAAAGGTCACCGAGTTATTTCTTGATTGGACGTAAAAAGGGCAGGAAAAAAGGGAGAAGCAAAGAAAGGAAGAAAAAGTCATCCTAAGGGAAAGTAAAAATTTTTCCTGGAAAAGTCCCATTGTTACGTGCGAACTGAGCACGTGTATCCAAGCAGAAATACATAACTGATAACGTCGGCCATTGGTACCATTACTGGCCTCGTTAATGGCATAAAACTTGTAGGTTTATTATTTTCGAACGACCGAGAGCTTGTCCCGCGTCGTCTTGGTTTTCTTTGCAAAGAAAGAATGACGATACGAGGACAGTGGGGCGAAGAATGACGACACGAAAAAGAGAAAAAAATAAAAGAGACGTAAGATGCACTCTAAAAAGAAAAACTTAAAGTTCCAGCACAGCTTACGAGTTCTTGGTTAGCGCGGCTGTGAAAACGGCCGTCTAATAATAGCCGTATAATCGGCAGCAAATAAGTCTTCGGTGTTTTGCTGGAAAACGTTGATTATATATACACACACGTATATATGTATATTCACGTGCGTGCAAAATATATATATATATATATATATAAAGCTTGTATAAATTATTCTACCGGTACCCGCAACACGCGCAAGGTTATTAAATTTGTCAATTTCTCTGGCTACAGCCAGATCGATATACATATTAGACGTGCAAATTAATTCTCGAGCTTTTCTTGCATTAATTTTATGTTTCTTTAAAAAAAAAGAAAAAATGAAAGGTTACCTAACTTTTAAAATAATCTCCATTACTTTCTACATATTTTCGCCATCTCTCGGGCGACTGTCGAATCTGACTTCGAAAAAACGGTGTCCCTCCCTTCTTCCTTCGAAGATTGAAATTTCAATCCAGAAACCGGTGGAAATACTTTTGATACGCAGACACAGCTTTTTCACTCAGGGTGAAACAAATCATTTCCTTAGTCCTTGCAGCATTTTTCCTCGGAATACGAAAAGGTTGGCAGCGCTTAAAGTTTTGCTTTTTCTATGACGTCGATTTTCGCTACTGTTTTTTGATTTTATGTCGTGAACACCGTCGACTATTGAACTTCGATCGAAGTTTCAGAATGACGTTTTAAATTTACCCTACGGCGTTGAAAAAAACTATAATTTGAATAGCCGCAATTTTGGGGCCGAGAATCAATTTGTACACCTAGTATATTTACGGATTAGGTTAACGAAACAGCAGTATGAGTCTCTTTTTAATATTTCATGACGGCAGACATTGGCAATGAACTCTGATCATTCGCCGGCGTTGAAGAACGAAAACAATGTAGTTTCGTGCAGTTTTATTCGGCAGCTTTTAGTCTGCAAATATTACTGACGACGCGTCCAATTTTTTTGTTCAGCTGTAAGCATATCATTGAACCTGGATAATTGATGTAAAAGCTGCGTGACTTTGACACGTGGAAAAAAAAAATTAGGTTGCGTTAAGATTTGCCACATGAGACTCTTCGAGAAAGTATCGCTACGAGTGGTTATAGAGTCAAGTATGAAGACAATTTATAACCTTGTGAAAAAAAGAAGTAAGTTCAAATAGTGTTAAAATTTATCACATGAAACTTTTCGAAAATTTATCGCCACGAGTGTTTGCCTATACAGTCGGGTATAAAAATTACCTATATTGAAAAAAAAAGTAGTTTCGCTTTTTATTATTATTTGTCACACGGGACTTCGAAGTGTATCACTATGTATGTTTACCTAGAATTCATGTATAAAGACTACGTGTATTCTTGACTCACGAGAACCGCCCCATTATCTTTATCCTAACTGTACGTCAAACAAGAAGAAAATCTCTATTGAAAAAACTCTTTAGTATTGTTCTCTTGACGCGTTGCAGAGCGTTTTCGGTGAATCGTAATAGGAGTTTCTGAGAAAGGTTAAGGAACGAGACGTGCTCTGACTTCGGTTTGTCTTCCGAGCGCATCGATCTGTTCAAAAAATACCAGCTAATTTCGCTCGAGGGATTTCTTGGAGCAATTAAGTCCTGACAGGAATTTAGAGAAATTACCGATACAACAATTTACGTAACGTTTTTCGTCTCTCGTATGGGGACTCGGGGTCTGTTCTCGCGCATGCGCAGACGGGAACTTTCCAGGAAACCGTATGGCGTATAAACAAACAAGCTGTAAGTACAATGCCGACAAAGAGAAGAAGAAAACAGCCATTAGTTTTCCAAAGAACAATTTCATTCATTTGTTTTCCCGCTGGTCTCTGAATAGAACGTGAATATTAAATTCTGTAGACGCTGCGGATATCCCGTACACGTGCGCGAGAAACGAATGCGCACCCGACATGCATCGCGGCAGCGATCGTCGCGCTCCGTGCGGACGACCCAACAACTACGGGCGTAGCGAACAGTCGAGTCCCTCGCAACCGGCCCGATACAGATATCCGTTATTGTTTTGCAAAGTTCAACGTCTTTCGAAGAGCAACCGTACTTACCTGGCTTTATTCGTTTATCTTAAACTGTAGTACGATTACACACGCATGATCGCACATGCTTATCAGGTAAAAGCTTACACGATTCCCCCTCAATGGCGTAAGACAACGAGACGGGCTGTCGGACGAATTATAAATTCAACATGGCGGCGTCGCGTCCTTTTTTCCCCACGAAACGTGTACCTGATATTATTTCTTCATTGAATCGTGTATTACATGGTACACAGTGTATAGTGTGCTTCATGGATTTATTACGTCAGACGGAAAGAGCCATCCCGACAAAAGCCGCATTTCAGTTCCTGAGTTCCTGAAGGATGTAGACGCAAGGGTGTCCAGCGTAATTTATTCTACCGTATGCATATGAGGTAGGAACGTCGTAAGAAATTAGTAACAGACGTGAGTTTAAATACGTAACACTGCTTTATGTATATATATATTCATACACATATACATACTACAAGGACTGCTAGTCGGAAATTTCTGATTTAACAAATCCATGAAGATAGATTTTCAAGTAGCCGTACCTACTTGCGAATCTGCATCGAAGCGATATGAAATTACTAAAAGGAACGGTTCCGCGTGCAGTTGAGCTATCTGGATTTTCAATTTACCGTCGTATCTCCATATAATACCTGTACAGTTGGTACCAGCTTCAGGACAAACCTCGATACCTAACCTATATGGTACATAGGGCACATAATCGCAGACAGCCACCCGTGCAGAAGGTCGCGTCGTACGAAATTGAATCGCGGCTGAATGACACTTCTGCCCCGTCAATTTTCAAACGATTCTCTTTCGAACATAGATACGTGCGATTACGTTCGATCATTCGGTAAGTCGATAAGCTCGACAACCAGTTTACGTCCTTTCATTGTCCTCGCGTTTCTTTTTCCTTGCTTCTCTATAACGGCGACCTTCCTTACGTCGTGAGAAAAGCTTTCGCGCGCGTCGCTTCTGTACGGGGATAAACCAAATCCTTAAGGCTCGTCTTCGTGAACGCGATACAATGTATTAAGAACGAGCAATCCCGCTTGAGATTCTTTTAGGGATCTGCAGGCTTTATACAGAATATATATATATATGTGTATAAATTATATCTATCAAATAGGAAATAGTAGGAGATACACAGTTTCATGATAATGATAGCTGATAATACTTTCGAATTTTTTCCCACATTCGCATGCGACTATCACGAGACGACCATCACTTTGAATTTGGCGACAATTTCGTCTATCCTGAATATTTGGAATTTTAATAAACTTTATATGGTGTCGTTATCACAATTTTATCTTTGGGTCATTCTGCCGAATCATTCTTCCGCATCGAAGATATTTCTAAACGCTTATGAAATTTCTAGACCAATTAAGAAAATTCTTGTACGATTCTCTTACAAATTATTAATTAATGCCGTTGATAAGGATAACAGCACGCAGTGACACTTCAATGGCTAAAAGATAAGCTCATCTCCCAGTGTGAATCGTATTTTTGATAAGTATCGCCACTATCATTTTTGTCCTTATCGTCGGGAATTTCTACCAGAAATCGTCTAATGAAATTTTCAATTTTTTTATTCGCGACAAGAACTTCAGTGCTCGAATATGAAATTATACTCGGATTCTTTATTATTTAATTTGTGTGACGAGGCAAAAATTTTTTTTAATGTCGTAACAAAGATGTAACTCACCGTGACGTTTCCATTGTTGAAACTTGTGATAGAGAAGACAGGAGCACATACAGCAAACACAGCTTAAGACCATCAAAGTCAAAACCACACCGACCCAAACGTCAGCCAAGAATTGCTCGTACTCAGCCTCCGTCATTTCTCTCGTCTCGAACTCCTGGACCACCTCGGAAACTACCTGTACAAGTGTCAAGTTGCCCTCGATTCCGTCTTCGACGACTCGATCCATCGACTCCATCGTCAGCTGTGTCACATTTAATCCGCTGAACGGCGCCATTGTCGCTTCTCGAATGCACGACTGTCGAACGAAACTTTGAATTACAAGAAATTCAAAAGTTCCTCGTTTACGTTAAATCGTCTGCAAATAGATTCCGGCACAAAATGGCTGAACTGTCCGATATCGTAAACGGAAGGTCCGTTCGTTATCCTTAGATTCGAATCTCTCGATTTGCTTTCTCCTCGCTTCGAGTCGCAAACGGATACAGCTTTAATTACACTTCAGTCGTCGACTCTCTTATTATGCAATTCTCAACACTATCGATCTTATCACGCGAGTCTATTGAGTATCCGGTATCTGTTATCGATAAGAGTCTTCTTTCTATTAATAGCCTTTATGCTCTTTGTTATGTTTTCACGAGACGGTCACGTGACCACGGCTCGATGCGTCCAAGAGCCAATGCCTACAGGCTGTACGGTTTAGTTTTCAACTTTTTTTTCAAATCTTCGCGCCTTTTTTCACTGACGCGTCACGTATGCTCTATATTACAGAGAGAGGGAGAGAGAGAGACAATGGAATTCTTGTGAAGTTCAGGAGACTCTAAATATTTGTTAAAAGTCAAATACAAGACTCCTTAGACTTACGACCTTCAAATATTTACGTACACAAACAAGAAACCAAAGGAAATTTTTTCTTTTCCTTTTATCTTCCTTTTTATCTTCTCCCCTCGCAAAGCTTCTCTCTTGTTTTCCCCTTTTTCCTTCGCTCTCCTTTACTCCTTTGTACTCTCCGCCTTTAACGTTACGTGTGCGTATAAATAAATATATGTATATACAGCTGCAGGCTAAACCGTAGACGGAAAATCGGGAATTGAAAAATGTACACACTTCTCGGCGAGGGATGTTTCCACAGTTATTTGCACGCTTTTCAAGCGACACAAAACCGGGCAGTTCGAGACATTTTCACAAAAATTATTTTTTCCTTCACTCACCAAAACACTTTTAATCGTATCAACTTTTTCTCACGCTCTATATTTCTTAATGCACGCTCGAAATAGATTTTTCGAAAAATTACCCTTTTTTTTTTACGTCCCAATCGAATTTCTTTTTCTACACGCTCGTTACTCGATGTTGCCGTTTCAAGTCGCGCGCTGCTTCTGAACGCTCCAGGGTGGGATCACTCGAGATATACTCCTCGGCTCCACGTTACCGGCGCACGGACGTCTGCGCACACGCTTGCACCGACGTATACGTACGCAGTCAGGGATACCAACCACACTCGTAAAATTCACTACATCGACGCTATACACTCTGCTTGGCCTCTTCTATATTCCACTACGGGATCACGAGAGCCACTTACTTTCTTTACGCGCTAACAGCGACAAGTCAGCGCTTAGTCACGTTTGTCAGTGTCAATCGGTCAATCGGTCGGAATAAAGCGGTTTTACTTAAAATACAGTTTTTTTACTAATAATTCTTATCATTCTCTTATCACCCGCACCGAACGCAGATTTGATTCTTTTTATCGTACATGGACGTCCTTTGCATTCAGGATCCTGCGATCTCGAGAAATTGATTTATCAGTAGATATTTTTATTACACCTTACACACATAACCTATCAATCTATCGTGTCCCGATAGATAAAATGCTTTTTCAAGATTTCAAATTTTCTCTTAGTCCCATTGGAAAAATACGCAGTGTCACCTACGGCTGTGGGAAATTTATCAAAAGGCTCTTTTCTTTTCCCCCTATCTTCAGGGGCGGGTTTCTATGGCGTTTGTATTTCCCGCGCTGAGGCTCCCACGAGCGGATGAAGAACGAGATTCTTATCTCAGTCGAGTTTATATGGGTCCATGCTCTTTCTCGTTCCGACAGACTCCTCTCCTGTAGGGACAGATGTTTTTCTTGTGGTATCGCCGATATTGCGTTATAAAATCGATATCGTCATCGATTCGAAAGGAAGACGACGGAAATTATTTTTCATGCTAATAGTCACACCGTGGGAATAAAGAATTCGCGATACGTATGAGAAATCGATATGTATTTTGTTTATCAACAAAATTCACGGACGGACTGTGGAATGTGCGAATTCATCTTACCAGGTTAAATCATCGAGGTCGAAATTGATTACAGATACATTGATAAGATCTGCCTTTTCGAAAAAAATTTTATCCACGAGCTAGTAAATACGACACGAAATTCCTGTTTACTTCGGTGACGTAAGTGACACGTAGAAAAAGTTCGATCTTACGATCGATCGATCAGCGAAAAAATGATCGGGACAAATTTTTTTAATTCCTCTCCAAGAGATTTTTTTTTCCGAAAAATAAGTTACGTTCTTAAAATATCACGATCTAGTCAGGTTAGGTTATCGTCAGGACATTAGTATCGCACGTGACGAATTATGGGATCGGAGCGATGGGATACTTCGTTATACTATTTTTCTATAATCCTTATCAGGGGCTCTCGATGACCTTATTTTTTTTTCAATCTCCTTCCCCTCGTTTACTACGCTAATCACCGCTCGATCGCAGGCTCGAATTAATTTCTAATCAGTCATAGCCAATTCGCCTATATTTTCAACTAAATCATCTGACCCGTTAAAGGCAGCTGGAGTCGAGATTTGATTCCTTCGGTTCCTACGGATACGAGAGCTGCTGGCTACAACAGAAATCAATCACTCTTATAAAACACTTTGCGGGTTCTGATAAGACCGCCCAGTTCCTTTGCCTCCCTTCGTTATTTCAGACAGCATCCCCACCCTCCCCTCCACCATCGATCCTCTCACCAAATTAAATGGAACGAACTGATCCGAATCTTCTGCCGATAACTTCAAGGGAAACTCTAATGAATTTCGACGCCCCCCTCTTCCCCCTCCGACGTTCGCGATTGTCATTTTGACATTTCAGTCAGAGGGACGAGGGGATCTTTTTTTTTACATTTTATTTAGTCGAGCGAAAAAATACCCAGAATGAGAAACAAAGCATATTGAATTTTGCATGTTGCATAATTTTTAACGAACTGTACTAATTATTTTTTTTCTATGCTTAATATTACCTGCTTTATGTATATATATATATTTAGCGAAATTCTTCAGATTATTTTCTTCTCCTACCTATAATGTCTAGTGGTGTGGGAAAATTCTTTAACTTTGTAAAAAGCCAGCCTAACAAGTGGCTGATGTCATTCGGCTGCCACGTAGCGAGCAACTGTGGTAACATTTCGAAATTCACGTAAAGGAGGCTAAACCTTCCTCCTTTTCACGAGTATTTGCGGAGCCCACTTTGTTCGGGAAGTTCGCTTCCCCACGAGTAACAGTCTCTATCGCCCGCAGTTAGCAAGAACTGCTGCGTTTACGTTACACACGATGGATACCTGCTGCTCTTTGTTATTCTACCGCCTGGGTTCTATAGGTTCAACCAGTGACCCCAAAGTTCCTGCTATTTACAAACAGATTTAAACTTTCGGTCCACTGGTTCAAAGTTCAGCATCGATAAGGAACCAGAATTTTCATACGTACGTAATACGCTTATCAAATGTTATTTAGCAGGTAGGCGTGTATGTACAGTATGTGGCAAGTTCTGTATACTTTTCGCTAATTAAACAGAAGCTGCAAAGTACACTCTCGAGATTTTACTACAGTTTGATTCGGTATGATAAACCTGTAACTTACTGTAGCTTTAGCTGCATATAGTATAGTCATATATCATATATATTGCGTATAGTCGAAACGCAGCTATGACTGTGAACTCTTGGTGCATCGTGTTACTGAAAGAAGCAATGAAAGGCTGCTGTGTTACAGGGGTCTTCTGGGGTGCGTATTACGTGTCGAGAAGTCACCTGTATGTGTTGTCTTTATGATCGAAGAATTGGGACTTAAAAGTCTATTGGCTGTCGTGACTGGAGCCACGTAGGTTTTGGGCCTTACCTATATATAGGTATACACGTACTGTTATACATATGGGTATATAGGTATACACATATGACTTTCCAGATGATTCGCACACTGCGACTTGGATTGCAGCACAGGTAGGTTTGTATTTTTTTTTTTCTTTATGTATGACGCGTGGTATTTTGTCTTCTTTTCTTTTTCCTTCGTTCTCTCTTTCTTTGCTTGCGCTTGCCAGTCGAACGCAGACAATGAGACCGAGTGCCAATCAGTGAGCGAATAAAGGGACGTGCGGAGAATGACGTTCTTGCGTGATTGGAACGCTGCGGCATTTTAGGGCATTTCGTGGAATTTGAATTACAAAGTGGTCGGAGAGTGAGAAATGAGATGTGGGCGGAGTGGGAGAGATACATATTAGGTGTGTGTGTGTATGTGTATATATATGTAAATATGTACATACTTGTACATTCGTAAAATCTGTGCGGCTTCGCCATTCTGCAATTGCCAAACGTCATGACCCTTTTTCGATTCATTTTATTCATTCAGTGTGCGTATTTTATTTTCAATTTTTTTTTCTATTTTTTCTTTTTCGCCTATTCTGTTCCTTTCGTTTAGATACTGACCCAGATCCTAACGAAATTCAGCTCGCGATTGAGTGGTCTTTAGGACTGGATTTAAAAAACGAATTTTTTTTACTCATCACGTGACTTTGTTATAGAGAGAGAACATTTTTGAATTTTTAATTAACCAGGGTTAGTCGATTTTTTTTACCTTGTTAATATTTTTTTATTTCTCTTTGGTTTCTTTCCGGGGGAAGAGCAGGATTCTTTTATTTAGTTGTATATGGAGTTTATACATTTTTTGGAAATAAAAGACTCATTTTTCTTTTTGTGAATTTCAAAACTTCTTTTGATTTTTTTACACGTGAATGTTATAACTGTATTATGTACTCGATGGTAATTTCCGTTCTTTCATTCTCACGTCGTTCCATCACCTTGTTGTTATGCATAACGAGTTATCCGGATGTCTATTTACGTCTAGGTATAACGTATCAGGGAATTTCGTATTGACGAAGTGTCAGTCGATCAGCCATAATAGTCCCAGGGCAAAGATCGAGCGTTCTGTCCGGTGAAAAATAAGCGATGTTTTCCTGGCTCGAAAAAATTCGTCCCTTAAATCCCCGGGCGTTCTGCACTTTGGGATGAAGGTCACGGTTAATGAGTTTCGAATGTGACATCGACGCACGATTGGCAAAAGTTCAAGGACGTCGCGACGCTCGTGACTCGAAATCACAGCTGACCGTAAGTATAGTACATTTTTTTTGAATTTTGAATTAAAAAAATTTTTTGCAATATTTTCACTTTATCCAGCACAGATAAGACCGTATGACGCATCAAGGATATCAGTAGATACGTCATTATCCTTGATAAGCGAATTACGATTTCCTCATTGGTTTCCTTCGATTAAAATTTTTTTTTATTTTTTAGGTAAAGATGCTCGAGATTTTTCTTATACATTTTCAAGGGATAAGAGAGAGAGGGAAATAATTGAATATTTTCTCTGAGCGATTAGCCTGACCTTTTTATTCCTAGTTTCGTTGTGGACGGTGCTTAATGACCTTCTGGCAACATGACGTCTGATTATCCATACTGATCAAGGTGAAGCATAAGGAGATTACAAGATTTTGTAAACATCCTTTCCATGCTTTGGGAGCATCGAGCCTTCCACAGGGAAAATCTAATTCGCACGGCGAAACGGGAAGAGGCTGCAGGATATTCTAGGAGAAGATTGAGCTTTATGATGTTAATGGATTTAACGTGGCGTAAAGTCTCGAGTTAGATACTTTCTGCTTATCCGACACGGCGTTTGCGCCCTTCGACCCTTATTTCTTTACTGGTATCCTAATTCCCTTTAACAATCATCCCCTTTTGCCAGGGTGGCTGCCCTGGTTTTTAAATTCAAATAAGATGCTACCTGCCTTCTATTTTCATTTGACTCGTTTTTTTCAAAAACCAAAATTCAGTCCAGTTGAGCCAGTATAGAAAAATCGGTAATGCTTAAGGGATGTACTTGCCAATTTTTTTATCCCTCTGGGTCAACCACGTTAAAAGTTTTTTTTTCTGAAATTTTGCACAACACTTTTTTTTATTTTTGATTCACTCTTTTAACATCAGGACACGTGTTCAATTTCCGGTGAACATTTTCATTGATTCTTCGTTTTTGGAATATATAAATTTAATAGTATTTTCTGCTTTGTTTTTTTATATATTTTCTTCGCCGGAAGAATCAAAGAGCGACGTTGTTTCTGCGACGTCGTGACCGGATATTTCTTATTTGTAGAAAATTATTATGCAAATTGTTCGAATAGTCGGGATTCTCATTACATGAAATAATAACATTGTCCCCGGTTGATGTTAACTGTCTCACAATTCAAGGATACAGGGTATCATTTATATATTTTTTAAACAATATTTTTAAATTCTTGGCTCTGCTTGTACCGTGTAGAATATTTTTGAATTTCTATTTCTATTTCTTTTTTGAATTTCATTTTGAGGATCATTTTCTACGAACGTGACTGGTGGAAGTGGAACTTGCATCCGGTGTATCTTGTCACGTAGCGTACCCAGGAGATACATAAAATATGGAAAGCCCATGAGATTTGCACACATGTGCTTCCCGCACAAATCTGTAGATTCCCATATGTCATGAGGGGAAAAAAAGTGTCTTTTAAAATTCAAAATTCAAAATTCAAAAGAGCTACCTGCAGTTATCGATAGTCACGGATATTGAATCTTATAAAAAGTATGATACTTTGTAATACAGTATAGTATATTTAAAGTATAGTATAATATGTATATGAGACGTGATCGATTCGTTGATAATAAAATCAATCGATTTTCAGCGATCGGATATCGATCGCTTTGGTGAATTTTCAATGGATTTCTATCCGGTCCTTTTACATCTGGGAAAGTGGGCCGCAATATTCTCAACCGGTTTTATAAAACGGTTCGTGATCGATCGGGCTTATCAATGCGTGACAACCACGATGAATCGATCGTCAGGATCGACGTTATTGAACCTGATATTGATCGACTTGAAGTATTACAAGAAATTTTTTTTATCTTTACGCACCATTTAACTTCCTATCAAATTGGATCCAAATTTATTTTATAATTAATGGATTGCTTTTTTATCTTTTTTTTTTCATTATTAAGCAACAACCAAATCATCTCCAATGTATTCGAAGTATCGATTTAATATATCACGTTTCGATTATCAATCCTTTACAGGTAGTCGACATACATGTGACATCCATAGGACATTGACAGGATATCCACGTGACATAAACAGAACATTGACATGACATCGATATATATATATATATATAATATATATATATATTATTCGATATATTATATATATATATATATATATATATATATTACGTACCCAAAGATTTGATAAATTTTCGCATTTTGTTCTTGCTACACTTTTCTTCGTTTTCACCAAACCCATAATTTGCGCCTTTTTACGTTTCCATTTACACTTCCGGTAAAGTCAAATGGATATATTATCCTCTTAGTCAGATATGCCATCTGACAAAAAAAAAGATTCCAATAAATCAAATTTTTTTAAAAACCCTTTAACACACCTCAATCATCGCGGATCACGATCACGTATCATTACGCACTTTCATTAAAACCAATGACGATCTTAAACTCGTTCTCCTCGTATGTAGACCTTCGATAAAATTGACATACGATATAAAACACGTCATGCGCATTCGTCAACCATAAAAAATGAAGCTGTAATCTACGTCACTATATCCTTGTCAATTTTTAAAATTTTCAAAAAAAAATCAGATTCATCCTAATAGTTTGACTTGTTTCCAAATTAAAAATCACTGTATCCCATCGTTACAATATTTTTTCTCTACAGGTACCGTAAGATGCTGGTATTTGGATCGGAATATCAATGGTGGAGCCGAAAGCAGGCCAAGGGCTACTTTTTCCCTATTCGATGAGAATCTGCAAACCAGAAATCACGCCATTAAGTTTGTCATACCGATCACGTAGACTTCTAGAAGAACCTGATCGTCGCCAGATCGTATTCCAGGTAAGGCCGTGCGTTTTTATCATTAATTTCCGATTCCTTCTATACCGATCTGCACTTTGGACGTTTTTTTTGCTACCCCAAAATAAAGAATATTACGAATCGTTATAATTCGAATTTGCCAAACGAAGCTTGACGAATTTATTGTGAGCCTACGTAACCTTATTTGCACACGAGTATTTGCTCTCGATTCGATCTTTATTAAATTTCTTAATAAATCGTTTCTTTTTTAGACTTTTTTACTTTGTTTTTTTTTCCTCTCTCACGAGTCTGTGTCGTGGAATAATATTTGCTTCTTCAGCTACGTTTTTTGTCTTATAAAATAATTGCTCTTTCGACGAATAATATATCAGTATTGATGCAATTGCTTGTTGGGAAGAATAAAAAGAGAGGGAAACGATATATATATATATATATATATATAAGATTACGATATATGTGTATAAGGATAATCAGCTCAAACGCACCACCTGAAGTTGTTTTTATTACAAATATTTAATAAAAGAGCTAAATTCAGTTGAGTGACTCCTCCTGTATATTGAAACATTGCTATATTTAACTATCACTATGAAATTTCGTATGGGATGCAGGAGAAAGAATAGAAAATCAATTTCGTGAACTAATTTGTCAAAGCAAGAAGAATTTTCGAAAAACAAGACGCATCATGGAAACCAAGTCACATCTGTCCCATCCCGTCCTGTCTGTCCCGAGAGACTCGCGTTACTATCGATTTCCTGAATTCAGAACCCTTAACCATAATATCCTGCAGGTTGGTACAGTCACACTAAATCCCAATGTTAAATTGCAAACCACGAGGTTGCGATTATAAAAGTCAATTCAAGTTTCAGCTTTGACAATGGACCCCAAATCAATCGGTCCGGGAAAGATTAGATCAATTTTGAAAATTGTTCCAATTCAATTTTGATAATTGATCCACTTCAATTTCTAGTCAATCACAATGTACGACACGTGTCTTGTCAGTGGAATAAAAATTGATTAATAAGTTCCAAGTGCACATAAAAAAATTGAAAAAATTGAAAAAATTCAAAGATCGAAAAAGGACAGAACGATCGACTATTAATGCATCATTAACGTCACCAGTATCACTATATATATCAGTGTGTATCGATTTGCGGTAAAGAAGGTAAACTTCGAAATTTGTTCGTCTCGCAGAACCGGGAGGCTGTTTATTCATTGGGCAAAAGGGAGGCCGGTCGTTAGGCCTACCTGCTCTCTGAATTTTCTCTGGCAGGACGACTCTGACGTATCCCACGCTTCTCCTGCTGGCACTAATCTGCCATTCCCTTGTGGCAGCGATTCTCCCCTAACTCCACTAAACAGGAAGAAGATTTTGTTTGCAGCACAGAAGGAAATTTGTTACGGATGCGAACCGACGCGATGAAAGCTAAATGCCGGCCGCCGTGTAGCCTGACGTTGAACCGTCTTTCTTTTTTTTTCATTGCTTTGGTTGGCATCTTTTTTCTTTTTCTTTTACAAGACGTTTACTACGGATGTGTGTTAACGGAGGTACTGAAAGGTTTTTCTTCCTGGTTTATACAAATCACACGTGTATGTATATCTATATATGTGATGCCTGGGTACAGGTACAGTGGCGTAGGAGCTCCATTATTTTTAGTACAAGGACGGCGACTCTTGTCGACTTTTTTTTATACCTGACAATTAGACGATTTTCTTTTATTTCTTTTTTTGGGAATTTTTGACACTGATAAAATCCTGGGATCGAATCGATAAGCTATTTATACTTTTTGACTATATTAGGTAAATTTTTAATTACTTTTTTTTCGTATTTAGACACTTGCTAATTTATGCTCGAGTTTAGGAAACATATTGGCACTAATTATTGTTGTAATATGGTTAGTGTACTGAATGCGAAAATTAAATCGGAATTGGACTTCGATATACGAAATCCAATTATTCTACTGACGTTCATTCTAGGTTACGGTGCAATGTAAAAATTTGCATAGGACGGCTGTAGCTTCATTGGAATTGCATGGGGCAATAAAAAAAATAAATTTTAATAATTCATCCAGACGAATCAGACGTTAGAATATTGTGGCTAGAAAATTAAATATACTATGTAATTACTGTGAGCGATAAGAACGTCTGTACAGTCGAATTTCCGTTTATACTTTTTTTTTATCTTTCGTTGGCAACTGACAATATTTTCTCAGGGTCATCACATAACTCCATAATTTTCGCATTCAAAGAATCCGGAGAGTCAAAAGCGGCAAAAGAAGTCACACGGTATATGTATACTTGAGAAAGTCAACGGAAGTTCATTCATTCTTGACAAAAGAAATATTACGTTCTTTTTCATACAATGTGTATACATGTATATACGAATTACCAGGTTGAATACCTTTTTTTTCCATTGTACAGGTAGATTCTTTTATTTGTACATATGTGCCACATATGTTGGTAGTATATATGTGTATGTATGTATATAGATTTTGGATTTTTTACGCGTTATAAATTACGAAACAATTTTGAATTTTCCCCCTCTCCGCACTCCAATATATATCATCGTCTTTGACACGTATGATTAACTAATTAAAAAAAATGGCAAAAAAATTCGCACGTTTGTTTATTCACGAATGACAATACGTGGGAGTTTGATATCGAGCAATTTACGTCAGAGTGCGTAATGTACTTGACTATAATGAGTTAGAGGGGTTCGCGATGTATGACGTCATTGGATCCTTAACGATCAGGATGTGAATTAACGTTAATTCGTTATTCGTTAAACGAGAATAGATTATTTCCGAGGGCTGGACAAATTGAGTTAGTTCAAGGAGTTTTGGTTTTTATTTTGGTTGGCTTTATTTAGTTTGTTGGCAGATATGAAAAAATATTTTTTATCAATTTTCAAAAAGCATTTTATTCTTTTTCTCTAAAAAATAAAGTTACATATCGGACTGTCCGTGCTGAATTTTTACGAGAATTCGCAATAAAAGGGTCTCGGGCGTATCGTCCGATGGCAAAATTTTTTTTTGTAATTCGCAATTAGACCCATTGAGAAACTATATCTGTATAGTGTGATCAGAAAAATGTATTCTATTTGTTCTGTTCTTTAAAAAATCTGAACAGTCCTCATGTAAAACGAATATTCGCGTGACGCAAAAAGCGAGCGAAATCGACGTCGTAAATAAGACGTATTTTGACGTTTCTACGAGACAACGATTTCACGTTCAAACGAAGAATGAAGATCGAAATGAAGAATTCGCATATTGTCGTAGCTGTACCATTGAGTTCAACTTGGCCTTAAACGTATGTACTGTTTGTATTTGCGATAGTGGAAGCGCTGCTGCTCAATTTAGTGGTACGCGCGTAGTCACGTGCACCTAGGTGGATTTCATACGGGCTTCTGGGGATCGATCGATAATACGATAAGCAAGATCGCTATCATAAAATAAGACGAAGAGAACCAAGGTCGCGAGGAAATAACTGACCTGGTTAAATATTGACCAGAACGACGTCAGTTCCGGAAACCAGGGTGCGATTCTTCTTACGTCAGGTGTGACGTAAGGAATAAATAATTTGAAAAAATTTTGTGCGACTTATAACCCTTTGGTTTTTTTTCTTCTTTTTTTTAAAGTAATGAAAAGCTGATTAGGGCTCTTTCTTTTGCACCTTTGGCTGCTTGAAAATTTATGACTATTCGTGTACGGATGACACATGAATATTAGATACGTGTAAGTGACTAATATCAGGCCTAATTTTATTTTTACGTTATTCACGAACTTTTATTATATTTGTGTATGTGTGTACGTAAGTTTGGTTTTGTACCATTCGCGTCATTGAACCACTTGTTATTTTCCGTTTACGCCAATGTAGTGTTAATAATGTGTATATACTTAGGTAGAGCCTGTTTTTTGTTTTTTTTTCGATGGGTTTGTATTTGTTCTATGATCCTAATATTTTTTGCGTGAATGCGAATTTTATTTATGTATTATGATTTCTTGGCCTTGGTAAGAATATATTGACCTGCCGAATTGTTACTGTTTATGTATACAGCAAAATGAGTTTAGTATTTGGTATTCCGATCGGTATATATAATATCGATTTTATTGAAATTATAAGAAGTATTTATTTGATTTAAATTATAAGAAGTCATAAGGATCCTAATATTGTTTTTTTATTGATAGCTGATTAATTGTAGTATGTATGATAGTGTGTATAATTAATTAAATAATAAGTGCAGGTAAAGAATATATTTCAAAACCTACGTTACACCAGGGGGCGTAGCTCAGATGGTAGAGCGCTCGCTTAGCATGCGAGAGGTACCGGGATCGATACCCGGCGCCTCCAAAATTTTTTTTGTTTTTTATTTTTTTTTATTAGACATTAAATTCGATAGTTAGTGGCTCTTATAGAAAATTATTGTTTCGCAATTTTTAAATTTAAATTGTGCTTTTACTTACTTAGTAATGGATGTTTTGACTCCAGCCGATGCTGTAAGCAGTAAAGTATTTAGTATTGAGTATTGAAATTATTGGTATTAAGACAATATATGTATATATCAGTGTTTGATTAAAAAATGTGTACATTCGTCATCTTCTAGGAATTCGTTATTATTTTCCGATGTTAAAATTTTTGCAAAATTCACATTTTAAGATTGAAAGAATAAATCCCAAATATTTCCAAAATTTCTATACACAACTGCGCACACAGTCGATTGACATTGAGTGTTTAACAAATATCTATGCTTGATTTATTGCAATTTCGCAAAGAACAGCCGTCTTACGAAGTACGTGTATTTTTCGGAAACACACGAACCGTGAACTAATTTAAGAAAAGAAAGTTAAACCACCGCAGTGACTGAATATTTTCGCGAACGTGAAACTCCGCGAGTATTTGTGTCGCGTCGTTCCGTAACTTGTCTTCCAGAAACTGGTTGGAAAAGTGGTTAGGAATTTAAACAAGAAAATCAAGATTCACCATGGCGACACAAGGCAGAGTATCTAATACGGCATCCAGTAGTAAATTATAAATGCCGATGCATTGGCATTATTAAAATTGCATGCAATAAGAGAAACAAAAAAAAAGCTTAATCGTTAATAAAAAATGCGAAAATACGTAATAATTATTATTTCGAAAATATTGGCTCGCACAATTTCAAAATCGCTGACGAACCGTGAAATTGAAATTGAACAGGAATTATTTCAAAATTTTTTTACGATTATTACTTTCCAATAAAATGACGCAATGGTGCAACAGATGCAACTGACGTTTGTTTTTTCCTCCAGTGGAAACACATACTCGATCTTAAGTACCAAATGCATAAAAAAGAAATGCAAACATGACTCGTGAACATGTGTTCAAATATATCATTGATTTCCACTGAAATTCAAAAATTGTACAAATAATTCTGACGTCAGTTTCCTCTCTGTGTTATTGAAAACAATTACAGATCCACTGCACTTATCGCATACGAGTGCAAAGTAAAAAATGAATTTTTCAAATATTGATAAAAAGTGCAAATTTTTTTTAATTTAAATATCCAACACGTGTAACCATCAATAAACGTATAATAGAATTTTTAGTAAAATAAGAATAATTGAATTTGTTTTATAAAAAAAAAATATTTATTCTGTGCTTTGAACTTGCAAGTATTTAAACCACTTAGAAAAGCAGTAATCAAATAATGCTTAATAACGTACGTCGCCTCGTGCACGTTGCGATTCGATGACGTGTTATGCATGAAATTATTTAAATTGTACAATAAATTTTTTTTTTTCAAAATAGGATAAATCTTAAGACGTCATTATTTCTCCGAGCTTCAACTTTATCGCGGAATTTAATCCTGTCTTTTAAATTCGAGGTCTCCTCAAGGACAGCCTTTCATTTTTCACGATTCCAGTTCGCTTCCGAATCCTCACAATTTTTCCTTAATCCCCTCATAGACACAGCTTTGTAAGAGTATAGGACGATTCCGCCTTAAAGACGATTTTTCAACCTTACTCGAGTCTCATTGGAAATTTGTTTGACTTAACGCTACGTGAACTTTTGACCTACTGTAGACGGCATCGGCAACGTGTAAACTGCATTGCAGTAATAGCAGCGACATCTACATTACTTTAAATTTTAATTAGTACTAGTTTGTTAATTAACGATTAATTAAATTAATTTTCAGATAATAACAAACCCGTATTACAATGAACTACAGAGCATCAAATCCCATTGCAGCGGAACGCAAAGAAGCTAGAGGCGCGTGTCGCAAAATACAATAGAGCCTATCCAGTATACGCTGAATGGATTAGGAAGCCCGAGAAGAGCCATGGCGTCATCTGACCAGCGTCGATATAAGGACGCCGAGCGTCGTCGAGGTAATTCAGTAGAAGAGGAAACGACAATTGGCAAAATTGAGTATCAGAATGGTGGTGAATTTCAAGGTGTACAAAAAGTCATCGCCGAACGGGAAGATCTCTGTGTACCTGGGAAAGAGAGATTTCATCGACTACCTGTCGGGAGTGGAGCCTGTGGATGGGGTCATCTTGCTGGACCAGGACTACGTCGACGGAGGACGCATAGTCTGGGCCCAGCTTATATGCAGCTTCCGGTACGGAAGAGAGGAGGACGAGGTGATGGGTCTGAATTTTCAAAAAGATCTGTATCTGGTGTCGGAGCAGATTTATCCCCCGACGAAGAAGATGGAGGCGAACCTGACCCGACTTCAGGAACGTCTAATCAGGAAATTGGGATCCAACGCCATTCCCTTCACTTTCAACTTTCCCCAAAGTGCACCTTCGAGCGTGACACTTCAGCCTGGTCCAGACGAGGCTGGTGAACCCTGCGGGGTCAGCTACTGCGTCAAGGTCTACTCCGGGGAAAGCGAGACCGACGTCACCCACAAGAGGAGCACCGTGTCTCTGGGCATCAGGAAGATCCAGTACGCCCCTACCAAGCAGGGTCGCCAACCCTGTACAGTCGTTCGCAAGGACTTCCTGCTGAGTCCAGGTGAACTGGAGCTGGAGGTCACCCTGGATAAGCAGCTGTACCATCACGGCGAGAGAATAGCCGTCAACGTCTGCGTCAGGAACAACAGCAACAAGGTCGTCAAGAAGATCAAGGCTTTGGTCCAGCAGGGTATAGACGTGGTCATCTTCCAGAACGGTCAGTTCAGGACGGTCATCGACGCCGTCGAGACCCAGGACGGCTGTCCCATAAATCCTGGGTCCAACTTGCAGAAGGTCATCTACCTCAAACCTGAACTGGGCAATAACAAGCACCGACGTGGAATCGCTCTTGACGGCAGACTCAAAAGGGAGGACGAAGAACTGGCGTCCAGTACTCTCTTGACCTCACCGGATGTCCGTGACTCATTTGGCATTGTCGTCTCCTACGCTGTCAAAGTCAAACTCTACCTGGGCGCATTGGCAGGCGAACTCTCAGCCGAGCTGCCCTTCATCCTGATGCATCCGAAGCCGTCGGAGAGGGTGAAGCTGAGGCCCAGCGAGAGTCTGGCCATCGAGGACCTCATCCAGGAAGAAAAAGGAAACGTGAACTTTCCTTTCGTTGAAGCTTGAAAAATTGTCACCCGACAAATTCTATTTAATTATTAATCCAATTAAATTCTAGATTAGATAAGGTTCAGGGAAGTTTGGCTGACTATGAAAAATTTACATAACGAAATCAGCAAGTATTTAGCACATACTTTATTCTCTAATCAAACATTACGACACTCGATTATGTAATCGTATCTAACGCGTGTGTAATAAAGATATTAAAAAAAAATCAAATTACGTAATTTTGATTAAAAAAAATTCCTAATCGACTATCGAAATTATTAATGCTCCACTCAATCAATTTTATAATGTGACAGTCATTCCTGCGCTTCTCGTGACAATATAAATGGTACCGAGTGAATTATAATCGTTCAATTAAATTAAATTGAGTTTCGATCAGATTCACCTTACACCCGGTATACCAGGATAGACGTTTAATCTGACATACATATAGGGTCGTAAGTATCTCTCGGCTGTCCTACCATTTATTCTCTAGGGTGGCACACCTGTCATTATTCTTCTGGACCGTGACGGGGTCCGTGGACACCCCACGGTCTCAATTCCGTTCATGGGAATTTTATGGGTTACAATGACACGGGAAAATATTATGAAAAAAAACTCAATGATTCTCATCGTTTCTTTTTTTTTAGCACGTTGTATACCTGTTTCCATTAGTTTATCTCACTCCCACCTTATCAGGTATATCTATGTTTTTTTTTTTCAGAATCTTCCCATCGTGTCAAATTTCTCGCGTGATCTGAAATTCTTGGACGATGCAGGTTTCGAGATGAAAAGTCTTTAGGGTCCACCCTGTGTGTATTCACGTGTTACATATGTGTTTACATGTATATACATATGCACTGTATGACACGCAACACAATACGTCAAACAGCCGATTTTTTTGTAATTAGGTAAAAAATTAAATTTAGAGGGATCAAGCTTCGGATTTTACTACTAATTTATATCAGATGCATTTTGAGTAATAAAAGTCTGATTAAATTTTTTTTTACAAAACGTATATATGCATTATAAGGTATTTAACAGGCTTAGCTACTTTTACAGTGGATATACAGGGTGGTCGTGAATTTTTTGATTGCTATTAACACACGTTCAAAAATATATACAAAATTTGTCTTCGGTATCAGACACGTAAGTCATTTTGATTTTGAGTTATCTGTCCTGATTTTTTCAAGAGCTTTTTTGCGCTTTGATCCACGTGCTGAATATCTCTTTCACTTTTGGTTTGTCCGTTTTACTCATATCTCCTAGCGCTGAGTATGACTGTACCGCCGTTAAGGGTAACAAGCGGGAATTCAAAGCGAAGCAGTTTCCAATCTTGCTTATTCCTAGAATCGGATGGATGCTGATCAAAGGACAAGATCAGTAGTGATTTTGCAGATGATTCGTGCCTGTTGAGTCATCACGTCTGTATCTGGGAAGTTCGTTCCGGTTTGCCTGGAGACTTACGTCTCTATGACTGTAATTAACGTGTATAGATTTCTAAGGAGTAAAATTAATTATTGCGTAATCTTTATCTCTTATCAATGTTACGGATCATTTTTTTTTAATTTACAATTTAATCTTAATCAGGAAAATATACGTCATCAGCTTCGTGACTTCTCATACAGGATCTTGATACATTTAATATTGCTTGATCCGATCATTGTTCTTAGAGCACGTGTAAAATGTTACTCGATCGATCCTTGATCTTTCGATCCTTTTGCTTTGTATGTCTCTAATAAAAAAAAATCAAGTACTCGATCCGTAGACAAGGAAGTGATGAATTTTGAATGGACTGAAAAAATCCTTCGTTTCGAGTATTGTTCTTGATTTCCGGTACCGTGGAACTTCCGGGTGGCAGTCGTAGATCATTATTGTGTGAAATATGGAAAATAAAAAAATTCACTAAAACTGACCTATAATAATAAATAGATAAGGTATGATTAGAATTAGAAAAATTTTCTTTAATCCAATTGGATCGTTGCAATGACAATTTTCTTGGAGACGGGTAATTAATTATTCTCGTAATTACCAAGAAATTATTAATGACGATGTAGCCACGTTGTGAAAATCTCCCACTGGGAATGCTACATCGAGAAATGAGAAATCGTTATCGTGATACAAACAGAGAACAAATGAATCTCGACTGGGTGACGCGTTTATATAAACTCAAGTACGCAAGTGACGTAACAGTACATAAGAATCGCGCGATAATTATTGTTAGAAACGCATCTGGCCTTAATAATAGCAAAGCAATTTTTTTTTCCATCTATCAGCAATCGTATTAATTTCATTTGATTTATATTAATTACGTTATCGATTTTTTATCGGGTCATTCAGGGACTGATATCTGCAGATACTTATCAATGTTGTATATATATATATATATAGTTGGTAAGTACATGTATACCAACCTTACAATTTTGTCTGGCGTATAATGGCACTTCCGGTTGATTAAAAAATCAGGGTCTATAAAAGTAATCCAGTCCATATTGATTAGCTGACATTTATACGTGGGTTTTGAATTGATTAAAAAAATAATTAAAAAAAAGTTACACGGTTGGTAATTAAATTTTAATTTTTTTTAAGTTTATTTCAAAATTTTTTAAATCCAATAAACTTACTTTATCGTAGCGAGTGTCATGTGGGCTGTACTAACTATTGCATTACTGCTTATATGCGAGATCGCATTAGCGACTTTCGATACAGTTTCCAAGTGAGCGGCGTGAGTCACGAGTCTTTGGCCATGACAATACTTGAGGCCAGTGAATAGGAGTTACTTCGAATGCAGTATATATTTTTCGTGAGTTAAGGTGCGCCCGATACTATTTTTTTTTTTTCATTATGGTACTTAATTTCATTGGAGTCTTTCCTTAGGTTATTTGTATTTAATCAATTTTTTTTTTTATACAATACCGGAGCCTGGAATTGCGAAAAGTAATTGACAACCAGCTGGTTTTATTGTGAAAATTTCATTAGATTAAGCTGGCGAAAAATTCAATGTTTTGGAAGACATTGAAATTTTGGTTATATATATGGTTGATTTATATTAAAAAATTTCCTAAATTCCTTGATAATTTTACGTGAGGTTTCGAGACGTCCCTGAAATTTTTTTGCAAATCGATATTATTCTTTGCCGTTTAATTCAAGGAGCCAAAACTCAAATCGTACTGAATTTCTCTACTTGAAATTGCAACGCTTATGAACAAAGCGGTCACGGTTAACCTTCCACCATAAATCTGGCTGCATAAACCATTATTAGAAACTTGTGGAATGGTGGGTAGATTCGGGATTGCTTGATAATTCAAATTAAACATTCTTTACGATCCATTCATTTTTAATTAGTTAAAAAGAACCTAGCACGAGGTTATGCCCTGATTAAAATTACAGATTACCTAACGAGGACTTCCGCCATCAGTGGGAGGATCGGGAGTGGAATTTAGAGATTTTTTCTCTATCTTTCAAATATCAATCTGTTTTATCAATCTTTTGTGTCATAGTTTCTTATATTAAAGTTAGTTTATACATAAAAATTGAAAAAAAAAATGGTTATCAATACCATGCATCGTTACTCGTGGTTTACGAGGCATGTAAACACGCTGATTATTTTGTATCGGTGGTCAACTATAGATTTATCGTTATGGTAGCACTGAAAGGCAGTCTGCTTGTTTCATAAAGATTGTGAGTGACGTATATAATCGATTGTAGAAACAATTGTAATGAGATTAACTTCAGGCATCAATTGATACCTAAGCTTGATTTTACATTCAGTTTCTTAAAGTGTCAATCTAAAAAATTTTGCAGTTACCAACACATGGTAATGCATTTTTTTTTATCATACGAGACTTTACTGTCACCTACATTTTTATCTTTCGATGTTGTCATTCCTTTACAGTATCTCCATGGTAACAAGCTAACTAAGCGAGAACTCTACTATGCCGGCCAAACAGTGCACGACTTTACCGACCGACGGGAATACCACATTTTACAGCGTATCTACCTTATCTACACAGCAGCCTACTTTCGTTGACTGAAGGTAAATGAAATAGGCATCTTAGGCCTTCCGTCAGTTCGTCAGCGACTGAACACAGTTTCGTCGTTTTAACGTAGTAATAGCTTCGTCAACCCACAGATGGCAGCACTCTCGACGACCTGTCACTGTCAGATTCGCACGGCCCGAAATACACGTAAATATCTAATCTATTTATCCACACTTAACGCTAAGAGCAAGTAACAAGATCAGTGAGTTCCCTGAATTCGTAAGCTTTATAAATGGCATTTGAGATCTGACACGGTTTATCTATTTTTACTTATACGTAATACAGGACAAAATCATATTGGGTTTTGCCAAAGTAAAATTTTCGAGCGAAACCGGCATGAATGATGAAACGCCAGTTAAATGATATCTTATCAGTAAAAGTTTGTATCAAACTCTTATCTGAAATCGTCGATGCCTGATATGGTGGGAAGAACATGTGACAGTGATACATCATTATATTCAGGACCATAATTTTCCATAATTCCTTGAAATATTTCAACACTTACCGACAGAGTAAGTACATACGTTAAAGTATCCCGAAAAAGCTACCTTGACAAAAGGGCCAGAGCTCTGCGAGGTTATGTCAAATTTATGCGAAAAATAAACACTGTGCTATCACTAGATTCATAAACGCTACAAAGTGCTCACTTAAGTAATTATTCAATCTTTTAAAATTAAGAAAGAATCCCACGTGTATTTCGACGTAATCATCACTCGTGTCACTTCGTGTAAAATTACAGGATGTTCACACGTCTTATTTGTCGGAACGTTTAACTCGTTAGGCAAAAGCCGGCAGGAGTTAAGTGCACGAAATTTGTCGTAAGGTCAAATATCTAAGAAATAGAATTCAACGTGCCAAAAGAAGAATTCAGTATCGTGTGACTTGTCGTTATTTTCTACTGGGTGACGAGAAAAAAAAATGCAGGAATGATACCGCGGACTTCGATCTGTGGAAGTAAATAGGTACGGAACCTGGTGGCTAAGAAACGTTGACGTATAGTAGCGACGTGACGGGCCTGCGAACTACGACGTCAAACGTACTATGGAATTTCGCATTACCTTGCGCTTTTTCCAGCCGATTCCAATTTCAGCCTCGGTTCTTCATAGGGCTGGAGCATTTCGTCCTCTACCCTCAAACTGTACACGTGCGCTTTCCAGAACGTGCGCGGATCCTCCGAAGATTCTAATATTACCAACATATGTTGAGTTATTCAAAATAGGAAAAAAAAATATATAAGAAATCATGAAGATTCAAATTTTCAAAATATATATAAAATATAAAATTCCCAGTAAGGTATGTTGCGCAGGATACAATAATATTCAATTTATTGACAGACAAGTGTATTTTGATTTTTTTTTGAAAATTTCAAACTAACGATTGTAACTATAAATTTATATATATATATTATTTATGCATATAATGTGCAATGATATTACAAGTCACACCCAGAAAATTTTCTCTAATCAGTTTAAGTTGAGAATTTCGAAATTTGATAATACCTGCGCGATCGACACTCGGTCGCTGCTATCAGCTGTCTAGTATAACGTTCGTATCTTTGCGCGTTATCTCCAAGATAATGAAAAACCAGGCGCGACTTAGAGCACCGAGTCGTCTACTGTTTACCGTAGAGCACAGGTGCTGGATAGGTGAGTCCGTGAAGTTGTCAGAAAATAGTGTTCGCCAGTGTGACTCGAGCCTTATTGAAAATCAAAAATAAAATTACTGAATTACAATTTTTCCCAGGTCCAGTTCGTCTCCTCGGCAAGGACCATAAATAGTATCAAGGAGGTCGCGTAAAAGTCGACCTGGGTTCCGTCAAATAAATCAGACATTATCAAAGAGGATCAAAGAGAAATGTCAATTCGCGTGTTACCCGAGGAACTGAAGTCAGTCGCCAAATTGGAGCTGAACGAGGACGAAGCTCGCTTGGAGCAGGATGTGAATAATATTTTGGATTGGTTAAAAAAGCAGCCACACATTAACGCCAGGAAGGATCCACAACGGCTGGTAAGTTTTTTGCGTGGCTGCAAGCACAGCCTGGAAAGGACGAAGGAGAAGATAGATGCTTATTACACGATAAGGACACACTTGCCTGAATTGTTTGCCGATCGAGATCCAGCATCATCGAGAATTCAAGAGATTCTTGATCTGGGGTATGTACCATTTTGTTTGTGTGAACGCACCTTTATTATTCTCGTTTCTCAATGTGCTTCACTTGTCATCTATTAGAATTTATCTGCCGCTGCCGCTCACAGAGAAACCAGACAGTCCGCGGATCGTGTTAATCAGGGCTGCCATCTATGATCCGAACAAATATACATTTTTGGAAATTTTTAGTGTCAATTTCATGATAATGGATCTATTGCTGTCGGAGGACGATCGGTTAGCCATTTTTATTATTTATATTATTTTTAAATTTATGGATATAATTTTTTTATATTTTTATTCTTAACCATCAAAGGCTGTTTGTCGCTGGTCAAGATACCTTGCTGGACCTAACCGGAAGTAGCGTGGAGCACGCGTCGCAATTTTCACCAACCGTCATCAAAAAAGTCGTCACGTGCTTTCAGGTGGGATTGAATTTTATAATGGATAGTTTTTTCGAGGGTTATCAATGATTTTGATTTTTTTTATTTACAGGATGCTTATCCTATCAGGACCAAGAGCTTGCACTATATTAATACACCGGCGACCTTTGACCTGGTCTTTGGTATCTTTAAGAGATTCATGAAGGATAAGCTGAGGCAAAGGGTAAATTTCTTATCTTTGTTAAACACACGTTTACTTTTATTATACGTCATTCTTGTGCTGTTCATTTTTTTATATATTTAAATACTGCCTTTCTTCGCTCAGGCATATTAATTATAATGATTCTTATCTAACTGATTGGAGATTCTTAGATTTATCAGACGGTAAATTATTGAAAAATAATTCATTATTTCAGATCAAAGTTCACAGTACTGTTGATAAACTTTATGATTACATACCTAAGCACGTGTTACCTTCTGATTATGGTGGCGATGGACCATCTATTGCAAAATTGACCAGTAAGTATCGATTGAGACTGATAATTGTATCAGTAAAAACTTCACAGCACAGATTTATAGGGAGTAATGAATATATTTATTTCTAATGTCCATATTACCCCTTTAGGTGACTGGAAACAAAAGGTACTGGACAACCGTGAATTCTTCCTGGAGGACACAAAATTCGGTGTAACCGAATCAAAGAGGCCAGGAAAGCCCATTTCCGGTGCTGATCTATTTGGAGTAGAAGGCAGCTTCAAGCAGCTCAGCATCGACTAAATTCCATTTCTCTTACCAAAGAGAAAAGAAAAACGTTCCTGCGATTCGCTATCGTTAAGAATATCTGTGGTATTAAAAAATTATCTAGATCAAAACAACAGACCAATAAGCACGTGAGTTACTTGTACCAAAATATAAAAAAAAATAGTCATCCAAACGAAAAAAGAAAACATCACGAGAACAATTCTTAAATATTACTATGAAATCTGGAAACGTTACTATCGGACATAGAAAGCAGCCTTTACCCAGAATGCTACAGTTTGAACACACGTGTCTGTAATGTCTCGTCAGAGGTCGCTTATATTATCCTTCCAATAGGCCAATACGTGCCAGTATATACGTATCCATGTAAATGATAAGAAAATCTAGAAAATCCCGTGAGATCCAGTGTCGGAGTCTGCCAAGTGGAGGAAAGAGATATTTGGATACACAAAGAGGTCAGAAGAGGATCAAGCACGACCGTGATATCAGATTAAACCGGAATAAGCAATATATGTATACATACATATATCACACTAGATGGTCCATGGTAAAAGGGGATGCTGCAAAGACACGGTATACTACGTATGTATGTACATACTAGTTACATACTGCGCGAGGCAGTAGGTTGCGTCAAGGTGGAGACAAGGGATGGAAGGATCGGAGAGTAGGTGAGACTTGTCTTCGGTAAGACATTATTAAGGACGTGCCTGGAATAGCGGGCTGGGTAATTACATTATCATCCGACAGACAACCCAAGTCGGATAGACCATCCAACCATCCAACCATCCAACCATCCAACCATCCACCCCTTTGCCAGTCCAACGCACCCTTCAGAATGGGAATACGTGTTCGATCGTAATGCGATAATACACGTGTGGATGAGGGTTGATCGTTCGCGTTTCTTCGACTTTTTATTCCTTTCGTTTAGAAATTTTATATGGTCCTAGCCGTGCGAGAAAAAGTCCTCGAAGGGTTGGGTTGGGTTTTTGAAAAATATTTTCTTGTGGGAAAAATATTTATTTCCATTGTAATTGTAGGGTTGAGAATAATTTTTCTGGATTTTTGGAGAAGGAGGATTAAGGTTTTTTTTTAAATAGATTTTGAAAAAGGGGGGAAGGCATAGATCTTGAGCCATGATGACGTAGGCGCTTAAATTACCTCAGTCCTTTCTTCAAGGGTTGTATCTACGTGGGAGATCTGCCCCAATGCGAATTTCGCACGTTTTGGGAGCAGGGCGTCGCGACGCCTGTATCCAGATGTACGCCGGTGTATGCGTGGGTGTGTATGCAAATTATCCAGCGTCCCTCCACACACGTCCTAACATCCGTCGATGCTATCTGGATTCTCTCATCCAGCTCGAACCCATTGGGGAACGCGGGGTGGGGAATAATTTGAATAAGAAAAGTTTCGTCTGATTTTCGTCGCGCTTAGAGACCTATGGATTCCCAGAGAATCGCAGTGGAATGGGCGAGGCGGCCTGAAAATTGGAGTTTTACGGATATCCGTTAAGATCTTCGCAAATGCGTTTCCAGAGCTGCGTAATTATCTTTTTTCCTTTTTTTCGCCTATCTTGTTATCCTTGAAAAATTTCACTATATTTCGTTCCTACGCAGATATATATCTATGTATACTGATCTTCATCTTTGCAAGAATCGTCATTTTTCCAACCAAAATCGAACCGATAGGTTCGATCGTCATGTACCAATTTTTTAAATTTCTGTTTCAATGAGACCGATTGACACGCATCAATGACCCAGTGTATCCAGGTCACGGCCTCACGCATGATTTCCCAAAAAACAAATTTGAATCCTCAAAGAAAAAAAAAATGATTGATCATCTCCGTTCCGCCTTTGAAAATTCCTCTTCGATCCCTAATCAATTTTCATGCAAATCCAGAATCCGTCTTACGAATCGCACGTTACTTTTTCCCAGTCCCGTAGAGCAGAACCACCAAAATATTAAAGTGGAACAGCATAAAATTTGTAGGCTATATAATTCGTACAAAAATTCGTAGCGCGACGACATAAATATTCTCTAAATAATTTAAGCCATGAACCGATCTCTCTTCGCCTGTACTTTGCGGCCTAGGCATACGCTACAGTACGGTACACTATGGTACAGTACAGTACGGCATACTATACACGGTGTATGGTTAAGTTAAGAACCCTCGTACGTACTTTTCGTTCCGTTTGATTTCTCTCAGGGACTATAACGGCTGCCGCCCCTAACCCGGACCACTGGCCTAACCTAACCCCATCCAGTTACGTTTTTATTCTGCTAGTTGGCTCGCTGCCTACAACTGCCTACAACTGCCTACAACTGCCTACAACTGCCTACCTTTTTGCCCTCATGACTTACCAATGAAGCCGTTTCGCCAGAGCTATATATAGCACAGACATATATACCCTGTAAGGGCACGTTATAGGATCCGACTTGTGCATAATGAATTTTGAAAAAAAAATCCAAAATTGATCACACTACTTTTTTCAAAATTTTGAATTTTTTTTTAATACCTTTGTCGTCGACTGTCATTTTTACATTTGGTTAACGGGTCTCGATCGTTAAACAGATAATTTACTATCTTATTCGTACCGCTCGTACCTGCCATTCGATCTCTCTTGAAAGTATGGCGATCGGCTAATGGCAATTGCTGCTAATCGTTAGAAAACGTTCGTATTCGAGGTCGTTTCAGAGGTCTGGCGTTCACGGAGTCAACGCGTCACTGTAATACAATTTAACGAGCGGCGGCTTTCGCGAGAATTATTTTCTTCCTTATTGGACGGAAGCACTCGGAGATCTTTTTTACGACGATTCCGTGATTCCGCGATTCGATACCTTGTTAGGCACCGTTCATAGGCGATTACGGGTTAAGTTGACCGTGGCGATAATTTCAGGTAAAAATAATATATATCGATCAGATTATCTTGTCGATTCGATTTCATAAGAAAGATTACGAAATATTATCAGGGAGATGATAGGTACAAAAAAAACAAAAAGTTATTTCCGTTAGTCGCCAGGCGAATGGTATGCAAGGAGAACCTGATGGACAATGGGTCAAATTATGAAATAAAGTGGATGACCTTCAAGGCTTACAGATATTATCGATTAATAAAAACAGGTTTTCATATATCGATTATATCGATCGGATCCAATTCCTCGGTATCGATTATCTTAAGTGGCTAAATTCTTATGGCGAGTATATATATGTATATCTAATGATACTTTACATCGTCATTACGTTAAAACTTCGTATTCTCGTCTGGTCGATTATTAATGGGAAAGATGGCGCCACCCTAATCCTCTTCAGCTTACAATTAATTTTCCCAGAGGGAAGCACCGGCAACTTGCTAGTTTTACCTATGGCCTTGTAAACCAGCCTTGATCTTGTGTTGTAATTTTCGCCGCTTCTGCCATCCACCATTCTACGCAGGATCTCATTTACTTAATTTAATTCATCACTCGGGATCGTTAATGCGCTTGTCTGTAAGATTATTTTCTTATTATATATTCAACGCCGAGTGATATATTACGTGTACACATATGTACATACGTGGATATATCAATCGATACGATATAATTAATAATTATTTTAATTGCCAGTACATTATCGTATAGTTATTTAGAGTAGTGTATACCTGTATTGAAATTTTATTATTATGCTAAATATATTTAAATTTTTTTAACACACACACATGCGTGCCATTTCACACTATACAATTTTAATAGCGATATATGGAACTTTACTGTAGGTAATGCTCTTATGGTACCTGTTTACCGACCGAGTAGCACATGAGATTTAGGAAGCATAAATTAGCTGCTTATTGGACGAATACTGAGAAATTCTTGGAGAAAAACATACAGTTGACATATTGGGGCACACCTCGAACTATATATATATACCATAGGAATGTATTATATACCGTGTGAGATGTTTGGAGGAAGTTAAATGTCTAGTTTTTTTTAACTCTGTGTTTCTAGGAAATCCCATGTTATTTGGGTTGCTTTGTAATTTACGTATTTCACATATTTATACGACGCACGTGCGATTCACGTGCTTTAAGTAAAGGCACCTTGTATGGGTCTATGGATATTTCGCATTAGGACGAATAGACTGTATTTTTGCCAGATTGGTAAAATTTTTCAAATCATTCATTTTTCACGAAAAAAACATCTGTATCGTTAAGACACCTAAGTGCCATATTGAATTTTTGTGATTTAATGTTTGTCGACGTTACGCAATTTAAAATGAAACATTTTTCAAGTTGAAAAACAATTTTTTTTTAATTCCTGTCAATGGCCACGTGATCAAATTGCGGTAAAATTAGCCACGTGAAATGTACGGGGTGTCAAGAAAATTTTTCATAAATTTCAATTCGGCTCTGTAACCATGTAAATTTTTTTTCCACTTGTTATGCTCTTTTTATTTACTATTTCAATTTGCACGAATACCTGCAACAATGTTTTGTTACGCTCGATTGTCAATAATTCTTATAACTGCATACAGAACATATTTTTAACTATACGTACAAAAGAATTATTGTTCTGTGTTTGTCGGTAAACGAACATTCTGTTTTTACCGCCAGTATACATTTTATATTAATAGCACGATTGCGTTGCCGTTCAATAAATAATATAAATTTTATTAATGCGCATATCCACGATTAACGTTACTAATATACATTTCTTATTGTTAACAGGTTTTCAAAAAAAAAACGTGTGGATACGATAAAATATATTTCGACGTTTCACGCACGATGCACGAGGACGGAGGTTCCGTCGCTCGAAGATATTTTCAACGTGTGCGAAATTCTGATCGTAACTGTTATGCAAATATTTTGCAAATTTTCGTCAACACGGCACAACACTACTCCGAAATCACAAGACCACGTGGTCGTGCCTGGACGATGTGCCAAAATAAAAAATAAAAGTGCAGAAAGGATATCGCAAGTGAAATGTCATTTTATTGATTTGCAATAATAATTCGCACTATTACGCAATGACGACCGTCACGGTTGAGAATGACGAAAAACATTAATGCCTCAATCGTATCGTGCAGATCGAATTGATTTTATTCGTATTGAAATTTACAATGGACCATGTGTGTATTTATCTATTCAAGTAGTATATATATGTACATACATGTTATATATACATATATGTATATACCTGTTATATCATTCTGAGAACGTACGTGCGTCGTCAAAACGCTAATTCAGTTTCGGAAAGTGTCTGGGATTCACCGAGAGCTTCGAACCGATTTCTCCTGAATTCTGTACGAGTTTGCAATTACCAGTTTCCGGATAGTCTGATCTTCTCCCATGGGTAGCAGCAACTTCCTCTGGACCAAGGAGAAACTCCAGTTTCGTGGATATACCGCGAACGTATATATAAACTTGTATTTGCGAATTAAGGCAGTCTCCATTGCAGCGACAAACGCGACTGTCGCTTCGACCCGATCGTACTGGGTTGTTAATTAACCATTTTTAAAAACACGTGCTAATATTTACCTTACACTCGTTGAATCATAATCGACGACTGACCCATTTTTTTCAAAAACATCCTTGCGGCTAAAAACGTTCACTAGGCTGTAAGGAATTTATTAATTAACCTTGGGGCTTATATATATATATATTGTATATAGTAAAATTTATTTTGAAAGTCATTTATAAAATGCTATAGTCACTTTACGTACTACAATATACATATGTGTTATAAAAAAATTAAAAAAAAATGATATAGTCTTATGGTTACGGTTGATTTCTTTTCTTTTTATAGATCATTAAATTCCATCACGGTCAATCACTTTTCTGCGAAAATTTTGCAACGGGTTATTGACATAACCTTACTCTATGCAAAAATTGTTCAACGGTGCGTAGAATATTGGCGGTTCGAAATACAGTAAAATTGTTTGACAGCTAAAAAGCACGTGGCGCGTGGTAAATAAGAATAGAAAAGACACGTGCGCGAATGACATTTCGGGTTTTACATATAAACTGGTAATAGAAATGACAGTGGACTAATGACTGGGGGGTTGGGGGGGGGGGGGCAGTTGTACGATATTTTCTCTCGATTGTCCAGCGACGATATCGCGTAACTGCGAACACGCCTTAAGTGGTATATAATGGTTACTTTTTTTCCGCTATTCAATTTACGTCTACGTGTAAACATACTTTCACTTTTTTTTATTTTACCTGATTCACATTTTTTTTCAGTCATAAAAATTCGTCTGCGGTTATAATTCTTTCTGGTCCTTTTTCTAGTCGACGTCTTATTCTCTCCTGGACCAGTTAACCAGATGGGCGCACAATCCTTTCTCTGCTCACAGCTGCACCCTTAATTGAGGCGGATGCTTCACAATTGTATACATTTTCGCGAGCATTTCCCGTAAGGGACGTTCGTAATTCCCATCGAGCGACAAAGTCGCTCGACACACTTTTAATTAAGATTGCGACCGTCGCCGAGACGGAACCGAGCTTCAGGCTTGAGATTGTAATTGAGTCTGAGCTTTGGGTCGTCCGATATTTATTTTCTAGCCGAAGAGGGCAAGATGTGCTGAGAATGATTTCAGTCATTTTGAAAAAAAAATGGATTCAAAAAAAAAGAATGGGCAGAGCGGGTTCGGTTATTAATTGGAGTAATTAATTTTTTATTCTCACTCCGGGAAATGAGAATTTAATTGTTACTGACTTACGCATTAGGTGAACGAGGATCATGTTTTTGTTTAGTATAATTTGAATAGTTTGCTTCATAGTAAATTAATAACCGAGAGATAATCTACTGTCTTCTAAGAATTTTATGGTTTTTCTTAGGCTTGTAATTCCAGTTTCTGATTAGATATCTGCATAAATGTGAATTATCGTTATCTAGAATAATTGATCTTTTAATAGGCAATTATTTTGTGCTATTTAAAGTTTTATGCTTAGGGTAATAAAATATAACAGTAAAAATATCTTGCTACGGAATTACGCAAAAGAGGCTTTTTTTTTAATTACCATTCCAGTAGCTAATTTCTCTATAATTCTTCAAAATTCAAATACAAAATTTTCAAAAAGTAACGTTACTCGTGATTTATGGATGATTACTTAGCACGTGTCACATGTCAATAATACTTCACCTGTCATTCAATTATCCATTATAACGTTTAGGTCCATTCGCAACTCTACTATATTATCTCACAGGATAATTAAGGTTGCGTCATAATTGCGTTAAGAGGAGCATTTTGCATCTTAGCAGATAAATTAAAAATATCGAATACAATTAAAAAAATATGACTTATCTGAAAATCTTACACGTGCGAATGATCGAACAATATCAGAGAATTAAAAAAAAAATAACATTCCAATCTTACTCGATCTCAACTTCCACACGCAATCACGATTAGAAAAAAAAAATTTTTTGTCTCTTCCATTCGCTTCAGAAATCCATTTGTTACGTTTCCAACAGTGGCAAATGATTCATCATGGTTTTGCTGTATGTTGGGTTACGGGTTACATAATCACTTTGCATGGACAATAGGATCTGTCCTATTCGACATGGCCAGTCCCATTGTTAATGATACTCAATGATAATCAACACGTACATCAAATTATACATATAGTGAGACGAGCATTTGGTACATGTATGTTTCACATACGTGTAAAAATAAAAAGGCAGACTTATTCGTGATTAAATTTTTTTTAATCTACATGAATTATGAGAACGCGTGAAATATGACTGATTCGTTACTATTAGATTTTAAGCGGCACATTTTGCCAGATACGCATTTTGCTTAATTGTTCGTCCCTTTTAATTTACTTTCAGCTTCGGTGCCTTCGGGCACAATTAATTTTGGCAATTCAATCATTTCGAATTTATCGGCCGATACGAATATCCGTTGGACAACACGTTATTATCATTATTTATTATTGTTACGAAATTACGAAAACTCGAGCGTTAATATATTTGCTTATCTAAGTAATTAGTAATTCTACCTGTATTGTGCGTGCACGTTCGATTGGATACTGAATGCAGCGAGAGCGTAGGAAGTGGAATTAATCAAGGTTATAAAATCAATTGAATTGCGTATATTGTCAGTCAGGACTATTGTCACTGTATCAAAGCGATCGGTATTGATTGTTGATCGATTATTCGTACGGTATATCAATGTAAAGAACTTTTTAGCCTACATTTTTACCGCTTACGAAAAAATGGGGGTTTGGTGGAATTAGCTAATTTTGTAAAAATTATACGTATTATGTCCAGTATTGATAAAATTAATTAAACTTGAACGGTTAAGACGGTAGAAAATTTAATTGATTTTTTACCTATATCGCCAATCGGAGATATTATTGGTTTCTCTCTGTCTATATATATATAGTAAGGCAATTGTAAGGTTAAGCCGCGTGAATTATTATACAGCTTCTTTTTATCTTCTTAATCAGTTTTGCAGTCCTTCTCGGTAGCAGCGTTTTTGATTTTAATGAAAGAATAGATAACGTCTGCCAGGAAGTTAATCGCTGTATTAATAATGTACAGCATCATCCTCGCATTGAATATCCATGTAATCAATAAAGAAAATTGAAATAAGACGGATGGTAAGAAAATAACGCGAGAGTCTGGTATAATTTTCCCACTAAACGAAAGCTGTGACCCTGAAGCGTGTATAGGAAGAATAAATAATTTTGGAAAAATAAAAAACGTATAATAAATATATATCAATATTACATAAAGTAGCTATTAACCTATACGATACCACGTGTGTACGTTAATAAAGTAGAAAACTGTGAGCTTACGCGAAAAATATGAAGGAATTTCAGTAAAAAATTGTATCTCGCTCAAAGCTTTTATCGCAGAGAAAAATAATCGGGCTACGGTCGACTTTCAAAATCTTTCAATGTTTCAGACTATAAAAATCGTGTCACGTACAGCAAGATACTGCGGTATCGGAAACGGTGTCGTACCTACTTTTGTAAGTTCAATAAGAAGAAGGTTAAGTCGTTAACCCTGATTCAATTTAAAGCGGGATATTTGAAAAGAAGTATTAGCGATCGCGTGAAATGTTATGTGTATCCAAAAAAAAATTTTTTTTTCAAATAGTAAAAATTCATGTTTCCAGTGGTCCACGCGCGACTTCCGATCACATCGCGTCCAGGTGGGTCGAGGCCTTCCGGGTGTTGAGCTCGCGCGGAGTCTGAGGTGAAAAAACTGAAGCAGCGATTTCTGTCGCTGGTGTCGCCGCGTTTAAAACTCTTGAAAAAAAAAAAGTATCTGTAACCAATTCGAACGAACCGAATCCGAACGCGTTACGGCCGCAGCGGAATTTCCGCTTCGTCGATCACGTACCAATCTCCGGTTCTATTTACCTTTTATATAATGAGAATGCCTTCGCTATTCGTTCACGTTTTTACGTATTGCGTAACCCAAACGTTCACGTACGAAAATTCTTTCGATCGTACGTTGACGTATCAGTGTCGCTATTATTTTCTATAAAGACTGTACAGCCATGTAAATTAAAATTAATTTTTCTTCGACGTGATATTTATTATTTTCTTGCGCTTTTTTTTTCTCGACTTCTCCTACACAATGACTATAGTAATACACACTATACTTATATATTTATCGTGACACTGATTATCATTATTCTTATCGTTCTAGTAATATCTGCTTATGTCACGAAATTTTAATACCGTACACATTACTCGGGTACTGTTACTGCGAAACTAATTGTTATTGGACTTCCTAATTAGGCTGCTGATGAACTTCCGTTGTGTTTATGTCTTCATGGTTCGTTATACGTCACATTAGGAATGACCATTAATTTTGTTATTATAGAAAAAATTTTTTTCTTCGTATTCAAAAATTTATCCGATACTTACCATTAGCCGAAGAACAACAATTTGTTACGTAAAAAATTATTACAAAATTCACTGAAATATGAAAGCTCGTATTTTTACCATGGGTGATAAATGAGATTAGAGAATTTCGTTGTATTTGAAGAAAAGATAATAAAAACAGCCTACGACAATATCTGTTCAATCAGTAATCAAACAATTTGGTCGAATAGCGTATTTCAGTCTACCAAGTAGACTGGTCGAATTTTCGATCGTTAATGAAAGATTGATTGTCCATAAATGTATATATGCCTGTATACATATATATACACAGACTCCGATCATACGTACGTGGATCGGTCACGTATAGCTCGTAAAAAGTCTTACCCTGTCGGTGACACCCTACGATTTCTCTAGAGTTCCTGATACCTTATGGAAACAAAACGTGGTTGAGTAGCGGCAATCACGGATTTATACATCGGCCATTTTGATATTCAATACCTATAGGTAATATCAGGCGATTCAGTAAAAATATATAACGATAAGGATCGTATCGTAGAGTATTTTCAGGCTGAGCCTGTGCAAACCCTTATCGAACGTTAATAAAACGACGTCAGACCTGGTAGTTGATAATACAAAAAAATTGAAAGCTCTCTTTGTCGATTTACCTTGAACAATTAGTCTCCGTATTGATTTCGGTGGTGGAAAAAAAAAAGAAATTACAACGTACCAAACTGTCGGCAGAGCAAATAAATCATTCAGCGTAGCCGGATATAACTCGAGTCCCAAAAGCTCTTTGCGATTCCCACGTATGTCTGAGATGGCATCGACCTTGGAGACTCGTAAAGAGAGAAAAGGAAATGGCTGAGCATTAATTCCCTAAAAAGCATCGTCCGTCTCTCTCATTAAATGATTTACTCTGGTCATAAACCGCGTACGATCACCGTAAACGTCCTACATCGTCGACCACACGTCGGTCCGTGCATCTAGACATCCGTCCGTCCTTCGAGAAAGCTAAACGTCAGTTCGACGTTTTTCGTCGCAGAAAGCTCGAGTCACGTATATGCGGGAGCTTCGAATAAATGAAACATACGACAATCGAACAGGTAGGCGTAGACGGATGCCGTCGGGTCTTCCGTCAGGAGGGGAGGTGACGAGGAAGGCCTTGGGAGCTTGCGACGGAGGGTAGCAGCCAATAGGGGCCGCAAGCTCGAGGCTGTTGGCCAATCGGCTGCCAGTCCTGAATGACGTGACGTTTGGGGGCCGGGTCAGGAGTCACTTGTGAGGGAGTAGGACACGCCCCCAATCGTTCGTCAACCGTCGGTGCTTGCAAGCTCGCAAATCCTCTCGTCGATGCGCGTCCGCGTGCAGCGACGCCTAGAGACGCGATTACAGACGCCTTCGCTCTAGACGCTGATGCAGCTTCGATCTATAATACGGAGACGCACGACATTGAAATGACGATTCAATTGAAGCGCAATGAATGTGCTTGCGAGCTTAACGTCAGTTACGTCATATGTCGTTGCATGATATATGGTGCTGCATTATACATACATATATAATATTTTTTACGTGTATACAAAATTTTTTTTTACATTTTTAACATCCTTAAACCGGATGGATGCTACGATGATCATTAATGTTTTCAGAACAATCAATCAATCGATCCCGTTGATTAGTTATTAGAAACGTGAGCCCGCATTCCTGGAGGAAAAAAAAACAAGGTTTTTTTTCTGACATGTGTATATATTACGTTATGGAAGCAGCATACCAGTTCTTGGTACTGTATGCTGGACTTGCTCATTATCCTTGAGGTGATCATAGTCAATGACGTTGGTATCGCAAAGCGTGTAAATTAATAGTTCGATGATCCGGGTGATCAAGATGATTTCGTTGCATGCGTGTTACCTTATCATATTCAGGACACGTTCTTTCTATCTGGTTGGTCATACTGGCCGATCGATAACAACTTGCCATTCGGGACGAGCGTCGATCAGAACTTCCGGTTTGCGCTTTTCAGATTGTGCTGTATCTGCCGTATGCTGGTATGTATATATATGTATATACGCGAAACAGTACTAATTCGGCCCTGAGCTATTCTATGAATGCTCAAAAGTTGCGTCATCCTCGTCGTATCTCGTGACGTCAACAGTAGCGTTTTCACTTTCGTTTTCACTGCACATTCTATGGCGACGCTTACGTTATGCCGTTTACGACGTTTTCGCACTCCGCTTTGAGAAGCTGACCTTAGAGATTGTAAGGACATCGCGATAAGCGTAAAGTACGTGGATAATAAGTTCAGTGAGATCTGTTTTCATTGGAGCGAAAAAATAAAATATTTTTCAAGCCAAACCGTATTGCGATATAATTTTTTTTATTTTTAAATTTTTTGGTTGGGAAGGGGAGCACGTGTCATCTTTTCCTCGAATTTTGAAATTTTTTTTTACCTTCAATACCTACTGCTGGCTGGCAGCGTGAATTTTGCTAATATCCCGTATAAGTAGAAACAGCGATAATTGCTAAAATTGCTAATTATTTGCCAAACTCTTTAACGTATTTTCGCATAAGTTGTCGATTTCTACTAAACAGTTGTTTGCACTGATCGGACAAGCAGCAGCGAACTGGGAAACTATTAGTTAGTAGTCATAAAAAGTGACTATTTAATTTTTTCATATTTGGATAGTTAGTATATATTACCCTGTTTTGTAAACTGAATTTTCTTCCGTCATCATCCAATTATTTATGTACGTCACAGTAACCCTGGATTCTGACGTCATTCCTTTAATGTTTTCAATGAACCATTAATTTATGGAAAATAGGTATTGTACTTTTTTTCAAATAAAAATTTGAAAATCATTCGAGAAAAAATATGCGAAATCCTTTACTATTTATCGGACGACCTTAGAATTTCCATTCGTCCTCCTGCGGGTTCCTCCTCGTGCATTTTCAACGGACGACGAACGCCTTGATTGCGACTATTACCAATTGACATTCCGCTGAGATTTACTTGTTTTATACGACAGTGCCGCTGTAACGCATTTGCTTTGCGTTTAGCGTGCAACTGACCTCGACAATTACATACCAGAAATTACGCATGACATCTGTATATTCTAGTGATAAGGAAACGTTGCTAATATTAATAATCCAAAACTGTATTTGTATAAAAAAAAATTCTAATCGAACATTTTCCAAATTTTCTGATATCGAATATAATAACAACGCATTTGCTTGCCCGAAAGTAAATAAATTCTAAAATATCTCGTTGTGTACCAGGAGAAAGTTATCACGCCATTTGCACTATCCAGTGCAAAAACTAACGTCCAGTTTGCCAATTGCAGGAGTAGAACGAAAGCAGACAGAAAAGTGCCTGAAATAAAATGCAAGTCGATACGTTACGTAAAAAAAAAGTTGTACGAAATTTTAATTTTGTTTTTATTTGGTGCTACAAAAAAAAATTACCCAACCCGTCCACGTCGCACATTGCGTGTACTCCGGTAGTATTGCCTTAACGTTATACTGCCAAATAAATATAAATCTTCGAAGGAATACAAATTTTTTGCCCGTGCAAAAATAATTTTGAAAGGAGTACGATTGCAAAAAGTCTTACTTGACCTATTCAAAAGTCAATAGGCATTACTCGATCGTCCCTAATATTAGCGATGTAAACAGCAGTCGTACCAACAACTCGTCTTAAAATCTTTCGTGATAATCACATCCTTTCTCTTTTCTCGTACGTCCTTTCTCTCTTCGTCGCTCCGTCTCTCCATCCTCTGGTCCTTATTTTATTTGTATTTTCTCGAGTATATTCCGGGAAGCAGGGAAGAGCACGTCGTCCGAGCGTGCTTCGAGCGTAAAAGCGAAACGTCCGACTCGTCCGAAACGTCCGGCTCGTCCGGCTCGTCCGGCTCGTCCGGCTCGTCCGAGTATCGAATTTAACGACGTGACGAGATTCTTACGTTTTCTCCTTTGTATTCGTGGCTTTTTCCGTGCTTAACAGACTCATTCGACTTCCGGTATTTATGGTTATCATTAGCGCGAGGTTTAACGATCGTGCTCGATGAGAGAAGAATAAATAAAATAACGATCAGAGACAAGCGGCGCCATCTGGATTTTTATTTTCCTAAACAGTATAGGTTAGGTTTGCATCGAATATTTTTTCTAAATATTCAAGATAACGCGTATTTATGAAAATTTTCTTGATTAATCGCTATACTCAATGTATTTCAATTGTCACACTTGACTACGGTCGTAATTCATTTGTCGTAAGTATGTAGCACGTTAAGTGGCAAATGGTCAGTAATGTTTTTTCTTAATACACTAGGTGTCCAATATTGTAGCGGTACACTTTTGTTTAATGCGAAATAATATTATTGCAGCTGTTAACGTGAGTGCTGACACGTGTTATATTTAGAATTTTATAATAGAAAGGCCAAAGTCTTATTCAGGAATTTTTCGAGGGTTTAAAAAGAAATCTTAGATCATTTGTGTCTACGAATTTGGCAACTGTGTCATGGCTGTTTTTATAACGTTGGTATCAATTATAGATTTCAAGTATTACATACATATATATATATAATCATGAACACATCAATTGCATACTGTATCATATGTACTATGTATATATGTATATGGTCACCCATGTGGTATAAACGTCCAAACGTTCATTTTGATTTGATATTGGGCGACGTGCAATGGTAAAATCGTATGGTCGCTTACTTGCAGGTGCGACTTGTCCGATTCGGAATTCGACGGACGTGTCGTTGATTAAGTCGACCAGACATTTGAGTATTCCGGCCACTCGGAAGCAAAATATGGGTTCGCCCATTGACACTAGAGTCACGTGGCGGACAAGGGACGAGACTTGCTGCTTCGCCACTGTAGAAACGATAGTCGGAAGTGTCGTTGAGTCTTCAAGATTTTCCGGCTGTCTTTAGATCCGGTTTACGGTTTTATCTACTTTGAAATTAGTAGAAATATTGCGAATTTTTAATCTAGATTGAATAGAATGAAGATGAAATTTTTTTGGAGTTTTTCTGTAAAAATGACAGTTTACCTAATTATATATATTTTTATTGAATAAATATATTAATCACTCAGGCTTCTCTTATCAATCGTTTGCTCTCATGGATCGTGCCAAGACTTTCCTTGGTAATGGTTATCGTCTTTTACTGCACATGAAAACTGTGTCAAATTAGCGACTCGCACTTGTGCTGCGTTTCTAATTAACTTTCGTAACGTCATTTCAGTCTCGTTCGGACGAAACGAATTTCTGAAGTTTTTTTTTCCGCAGGGTTGGTATCCAACTGCGTGGTGCGCTTATTCTTTGGAAATCTTTATTGAAATCTTTAGTTTATTATTTGTCACTTTACAGGCAGTTATCGCACTCGTTTCTTTGTCTTTTTTCTTGAAGGCAAAATTCTTCTTTATCTGCTCGCCGAACGACTGGATAATTTCTTTTGTCAGTATATCGTCCCCTGCTACATAATTCGGCTTTCTCAATTGGTTTATCAAAACGCAGTTAACCTTGTAAAATTTTATTCCGAGTTTCCTAGTCAAGACAAACACTTGTTCGTTGAATAATTTCTTATTCATTTACGTGAATCTCAAGGTGTAATTTCACTTTCAAAAAAATAATAATAAAAAAAAAGTCAATGGTATTATCTCACACGGAAGTCGTCGAGTTGCACGAAAAAAAATTGTTTCGAAGATATTTATTTTTATTATTTTTTTATAAATATTTTTATATAAAGCTTATATATATATACTGCTATATATACTTTCAATATATATATTTATATCCAAATCGTTTTTTTATTATCTTTGAAAATACTATTGCCTAATTTCACAACGGGGATTTACCACTGGGAAATGACGAACGTAAGAAAATATTCAAGATAATAACAAAAAAAGATGCACATACGCTTAACACGTGAAACGTAGAAACACGTAAAATTCCATACTAGACATAACAAAGCTCAGTGACTTTACGAACAACTTACAAGTAAGTTAGAATAATGTCTAGAAAGCATATCTATGCTTTCGGAAAGTCTACGAAAATGGTCATTTTTGGTATCTGTCAACTCATCGTGCGTGACTGTCTACCCGATACGGATAATAATCATTCAGAAAATAGTTCAGCGTTTTCAAATTACCGAGCGACGGTTTTTTCTTTTACGTAATTATTTCGAAGAAGTCATCAAAACGGACATTAGTTAACAGTAGCGCTAATCACACATGAGAACGTATAGGAATATTTTTTTTCTCGACTTACATGACCCCCCTCCTCGGCCCCACCACCCATCGTCCCCTACCCGCTGCAAATCTTTAAGTACGTAAACAGGATTTTTTTCCACAAAACGACCATATCACACATGCTCACACGTGTGTATTGGATAGTAATTTCATGACAATTAATTAACCGTTAATTAGCCTTACCTATAGCTGATATACGGTTTTACCTAAATTACCATGAATTCCGTAACGCCTGGAAAATTGCACGCTTTGCATCAGCACGCGTTGGGAAAGAATGTAAATCGGCGCGGATGCACTCGCGGAATCTTAAGGTTACCAGTCGCATTCCACTTTGCGAATCTTGCGTAAGACTTTGCGCATTAGCGGTACAAGCTGTGACGTTTATGGAATCGCGGCGATTTTGCAAGTTGGGAGACCAGATTATTTTTCGGCAAATTAAGAAAAATTTATCTACAGACCAAACAAAAAATTCCGGTACGATACGCAGTAGTGATTTAGCGTACGTGCGAAATGTACGAGTAAAAATATTAACTTCCTAATTAGTGGCACTTGGCTAAATAATTCATAATAATTCATCACGCAAATCTGTCATACCGACATATGTTCGGCTTACGAACTTTCTTGGATTCGCATAAAATTCCATACCGACTTTTACTCCTGTTAGCTAAAGGGTCCTGGAATGCTGGCAAGACACGCGACCTCACGTTTCGTACAGCGGAATGCAGGTCTGACATAATAGCCTGTGTAATTGTGTGTAAAAATATACACATATGTATACCGTGTGTGTACAAACTCCACTCAGATATAGGTATAGTATGATGATCTACCGCAATTCCCCAGTATTCAACTATGACGTTCACATTATGTAGATTAGGATTCATCGTAGACAATAAAAAAAAAACAGGCTTGTACAGTCGATCCACGAATTCAATGCATTTTTTTGACAGCTGGTAAGCAATCAAATCCTTAGTAAATTGCACGCGATTTTTTGCAAAATAATGTATGTGGTAAATTAAAAAGGCAACATATGTTTATTCCAAAATCATACATATATGTATTTTTCGTGAAATATATCGTATGCAGTGACAAGTGCGTCTTGCCAGAGACTCGATTGTTTTGCACCTGTCAAAAAAGAAAACAAATCAACCACGTGGACCGACTGTATATAAAATAATATATAATACCAATGGCAGGATGTCAGTGCGATATGTCAGAACGAAGTAAACGCGTGGAAAGTTGTTTGTAAACAGAATAAAAAAGTGACGTATGGGTAATATGAATGACCGTGTTGATAAGGTGACATGTATTTAGTGATTAGAGAATAATAACGAGTGTCGATGATTAATTGTATACCTATAGAGTAAAGGGTACAGCATCCAGGGGTTAAGCGAGATTTAATGTAAAATGAGATGAATAAAAATGTTCTCTCCAGCTTATCGCTCCCGCGAGGCCGAAGTCGAGCGAAGAGTCTTGATGCTCTGCGCGGAGATAAATGGTACAGCTTCGCTGATGCTGACTCAGTGACGTTCCCGTCGTTTCTTGCGAATTGAATGTGCACGTAGCACGAGTGGGGCTACTACAAGGAGGCAAGTAGGGCCCCGCGGAAGGCCCCACCATCATGATAGCTGTCACTCAATCGGCTTTAAAGGCTCAGTCCCACTGGCTGTGAGTTCAGTTCGGCACCACGTGCCGCGAACGCACGCCGAATCTCTCTCGATTTTTAGAACGAGAGCGGAGCAGAGAATCGTGCACGATCGGAGGACTTAGAAAAGATCATAGAAAAATAATCGAAGATCGTCGAACGAAGAAGCTCCGTGAGGCGTGTGACAAAATTTTTTAGCTTTTGAAATTATCTTCATTTTTCTTTTAGTTGCAATACAAATGGTCGACACGATCGTCGATAATTATTTTTGTCGTCAAAGTGCAAATCGTAAATTTTTTTTGCGAGACGAATATCTACAGCATCCTTTTGAATCGTCACGCGAAGAGCTTTGGGACGTTTTGATCGACTCGATCAAAATTCAATTTCGCGAATGACAATTTGCATAAGTAAAATTGCACATCGAACGTTGTCGGTTTCATCGATCACTTTCTACGGAGATATCGTGTATGTTTCTGCATATGTATGTGTATGTGGATTATACATGCTTATGTACCGTTAATCTTCGATTGACAAGACGACGTACCGAAGATCAATAATCTGCTCCGCAATTTCTGTGCCACTTCTTGCGCCACTTGTCGCGGATTATTTGCCGTCAGCTACGACAGGAAAGTTTCCATAGACCGAAGACACGTTGGGCCTGTTTGGTTGGATTGAAGAGAGAAAAGTGGGAGAGAGGAAGGATTATAGTGAAAATAAGGATAAGAGAGATACGGAGTGCAGGATAGTCGATGGTGTTCAAGATTTTATCAAATGATCTAATCGATCGTTAAGAGATCTCGATCAATATTTTTTTTCAAATCATTCCGTGCAATTACTAATTAATCGTGGTGAGTGACCGATAACGTTTGATCGGTAAGAAGAAATTAATCGTTCTCTCGAGAGGAAAGAGAGAGTAAAGTTATCAAATAAAAATATCAGTGATAACAGCGCGTAAAAATTGTTATCAATTAAAAAAATTAATATTCCGAAAGGAGCAAGTGGACCATCAGGATGCATCTTATCAACGTGTTTTCGTGCCTGCGCAGTCAGGAGGAGACTAAGCAGACCAATGTGGTGGATGATAAAAAAATAAGAGAGGTCGAAGGTCAGGAGTGTCCGGGAGAACGTGGAAGTCAGTGGTTGCAGTTCGCAGCGGCTATTAGCGGTAAATAATTAACTTTGAATAAAGTTCAGACGTGAGAAATTTTTTGAAAATGTATAAAAAAAGAAAAATATTTTTCTGAAAAGTCAAGGAGACACGTTCTTAATTAAATAGTTTACGTTGGCAAAAAGTAAGAAATGAAAAAAATTATTCAAAAATTTTTTTACATCCCAGTGCACGAACGTGCATATAATTAATATTGTATAATCTCCCAGTGATCAAGATTGCCATGCAGTCGCTTGAACTATGACATAATTATAATTAAAAATCTTTCAACTGCATTTCACAAGTACTGCAATTGCAGCATCCCCGTCTGGAGTTGCAATTGAGTACCTCGGATTATGGTAGCCCGTAGCTTTTCTACGTGGCCAGTGTTAATAACCCCCTATTATTTCAATTGCTTCCTGTTAGACCTGTTCGTTCAATTTCGCAGTATTATTTTTCTCCTCGACTAACGGCAGCGTTTACATTATAATACAGTCACGTATAGAAAGCCGACCGCACTGGCCCTAAGCCTTTCGGCTGATAGTGATTAGCTGGATAAAAGCAGAATTTGTGAAAAAAAAATTAATTTGCAATTTCGCGCGTTTCAAATAGACATTGCAAAAATAAATTTTTTTTATTCCTCCGTGCGCATACCTCAGCCTGTTTTAAGTCAGGTTGGGTTGGGTTAGGTTAAGTACGTACCGCGCGCTATTATAATACGCGTTATTGAATTAACATAATTAATTATGGATAAAGGGGTAATCGCAGACGCGTGCCCAGACTGGACGTCCTGTCTTGTTAACCTCGTTCAACCGGTTACGCAAGCGTGTTAAGAAAATGGTGAGAGAGGAATTGAAGAAAAAAAATCTTTGATGGAATTTTATTTTATGTACGTAAGCACATCGGCGACATAATTAACGAACAACGTGCGCGATGATATCTCGTCGTTCTCGATGTGGATATGCATTCGCGAAAAATTATAAAATTGGCAAAAAAACGAACGATCGGTTTTATATTTATTGCGTCTCAATAGCGATTCATTTTTTAAGCTTTTTATTCATTCTGGCGACATCGCAACGAGCGACTTCAATTATTTGGCATTTTGCAAGACGCGTTTCGCCACTGTAGGACAAGTACACGGTGGATCCATTAATTGTCGGGTTTTAAATTCGCAAATTAATAGTCGTCCTGGCCTTCGCCTGTATCTATGCTGTATATAAGCCTTGTCGCGTTGTGCAATAGTGACTTGAGGTTTTCGTCGTCAAACTCTTCATCCACGCGATATTCTCGTACATTTAGTTTACGTACTTTGAGGATATTATCGGTGAATTGCGTACATTTATGTAGTGATTATTATTATTAGATGATGTTTTCATTTCGCGAATTATTATTTGCGAAACGCGAACATTCATGACGAATTATTATTTCTGTTTTGTATCTTACCTTTTTGTTTTTTCGGAGAAAAAATATATCAAATGTGGATACGATTGATGGAGTTATTAGGAAAACACTGTTCTTTTCTTTTGATTTTCTTATCACGAAATTTTTTCGATCCACGCGATTTCCTCATTGAGGATTCCATCAGATTTTTTTCTATTAAAAAACTTTTGCTTGTGATTATACGTTGAATTGGATAATAGGAACTATATTTACTGAATATTAGCCGCACGCGAAGTTCTCGTCGTTCATAACATCAGATACGTTTAATGGGAATTTTCAACGATTCGAGTAAATTTTCGATTAGATTATAAGAATTTTGATTTTTCACTTTTTTCTAACCTTAAATTATTTAATCTGTTACAGCCTGTATAGGAGTTATGGCCTGCGGTGAGCACTTGGCATGGACCTCGCCATCCTTACCCTACTTGACCAGTTCGGAGTCGGAATTTCCGGTGACGAAGGGTCAAGGTGCATGGGTAGCCTCGCTGTACACTCTGGGCGGCAT
>JARPRH010000410.1:442762-459057 GCA_031763665.1 Calameuta haemorrhoidalis | reverse complement strand
ACCAGTTCGGAGTCGGAATTTCCGGTGACGAAGGGTCAAGGTGCATGGGTAGCCTCGCTGTACACTCTGGGCGGCATCCTGGGTTCGATACTGAGTCCTCTCTTCGTGGACCGACTCGGAAGGAAATTTTCCCTCTTGGCTTTCGCTCTGCCCCAGCTGGCAGGATGGGGTCTGGTGATAGTGGCGAAGAGCGTGATGCTCCTCTACGTGGCAAGATTCGTCGCCGGCATAGGTCACGGTGGGATTTACAACGTAGCGGTGATCTACCTGGGCGAGATAGCAGATAAGAACATCCGGGGTGCCCTGGGAACATTTTTGAAAATGTCTACCAACGTGGGGACGCTGTTCGTGACGACCGTAGGAGCCTACCTGCCTTACTGGGAGCTTAACCTAGTTTCCATGTCGGTGCCCTTGGCGTTCATCGTGACCTTCGTCTTCATGCCGGAGACTCCTTACTACTACCTGATACGAGGCCGGGACGAGGACGCGGAGAAGAGCCTGATGACCCTGAGGCAGGTGAAGAAGCCTGAATCCGTAAGAGCCGACATCGCTGCCATGAAGGACGGGGTCCTGGAAGGTCAGAAGTCTGAGAGGAATTCTCTGTTTGAGTTAGTCGCCACCAGGGGCAACCGTCGCGCCCTGGTGATTCTTCTTGGACTCAAGGCGACCCAGCAATTCTCAGGTCACATGGCGATCGTTGCTTACACCCAGGAGATCTTCAGCCACAGTGGATCATCATTGGCACCGGGTCAGGCTGTCGTTGTTCTGGGTGGGGCCCAACTGATAGCTGGTCTCGTGGCAGCTGGTCTGGTCGATCGAGCCGGAAGGAGACCACTGATGCTGATATCCGGTCTGACCGCTGCTCTGGCGCTGGCTGTAGAAGGACTCTTCTTCTTCTTGAAGTACCAACTGAAAGCGGATGTCTCATCCATCACTTGGCTTCCTATTGCTTCTCTTATTGCTTACGAAGTCATGGTCGCTCTTGGCATCGGCACTCTGCCTTACGTCTTGCTGGGTGAACTCTTTCCGACTAACGTCAAAGGTCCGGCGGTCGCTTGCGGTATTATCGTTGGTTCCGTATTCGCCTTTATGGTTGGTCTTGGCTATCAGGCTGTCAATTCTATCGTTGGGATACATTCGACTTTTTGGATATTCGCTCTGTGCTGCGCGGCTGGTACCCTCTTCGTTTTCTTCATCACGCCCGAGACCAAGGGCAAGACTCTCGAGGAGATACAGAAGGAGCTGAATCCTCCGGAGAAGACGTTGCCTGGTCCTTGAAGAGATCAGCGACTTTGCCTTAGGGGTCAGAGTTCAATGCTCGGTAGAGAAATACATCTGTACAGCTGGGATGCTGGATGAACTCTGGATCATGAGTTCAGGAGGCTTCAGAACTGTTTTGCTTATCAGGAAAATAAGAATCTGTGATATGTTAATGTTAATGGGAGCTGCCGATGTCTTTGCGACACCTTGTGATCAGATTATGAGCTTCTTCTTGATAACAACAACGATCACTATGATTAGAGCAATTTTCGCCTATCACGTCCATGCGATAACGATTGATCGATCGATCGAAGGTCATGCACCCGTTTTATCCTGTGCTCCTTGATCTTTCAAAATGAAAGTAAGAAGGAGACGAACAATGTGGATCCTTTCCATTGTACCGAATCGTAGTAATATATTTTTCCCCCGTACCTCGCTCCCCTCCAATTTATTTATTATATTATATTTTAATGCGTAGACTAAGTTAAATAAATTTTCTCAAATATTCAACGACTATCTTTATCCAATATTCCCTTCCACCTCTTGTATCGCAAATCAATAAATTATATCTTATATTTATAAATGTCAATTTGAAAAAAAATTTCATTCTACAACTTCTGGCACACATGATATTCACATTCGTTTTGTATTTCGCACACAAATTAAACTGCTTATCCGTTACATACGCGAGCAAGAAAAATTGAGATTCTTACGCTCAATTTTTTTTTAAGTTCGCCACTGGGTATTTGCACTCTCTTATGTCTCTGTTGCACATCTGAAATATCGTCCTCGTGCGGATAGAATCGAAGTTACTTTTTGGTTTCCTTATATATAAACACATATTGTATAGCCTAAAAACGAGCACCGATCAGCTTCGTATTTTTCTTACTCGTTCGAGCAATCGAATCGTGATAGCCAAAGGCGAGAAGCGACTCTTGATTTGCCGGAGCAATGATTCCGGCATTAAGATATTTTCAGCACGTAAAATATAACAGCCCGAGGAGACAGCCAAATATCCGAAGACAATGAAATTATCAGGGATGCCATTCGCGTCGCCACGGATAATCTTATTGAGATCGTATTTCAGTCTGTCGCTGATCAGCGTACGGCCATTAGACTACACGGACTAGAAGCTATTGCATTGCTTCTTAAAAATATATTAATCCGTTATCGATCATCTGGGAATTCCTGTAAGATCCTTGGCACAAATTTATACGGAGGTAAGACACAGTAGTATTATTATTTTTTTCCTATTCCTCACGTGCGAATGTCAACCTGCGAATATCTCCAGGCAAAATTAAAAAAAAAAATTATTTCCGCATTGCAAAAATACCAAACACCGTATCTCAAGATCAAAATCTCAAACGAACAGTAAATTATTAATGTACGCATACATAGAAAAATTATTGAACTAAAATAAATGTTATGGTATTAAAATTATTCAAAAAAAAGTAATAGACCCGATTCCCCATATTCCCATTAATAATAACACGGTCTGATTTTTTTCGTTTTTTTTTTTTACCTAGTAAAATTCTCAACTACCTATATACCCAGTGCCTGAGGTATCGTTATGCAAATATATTTTTTCTACGCAACACCCATAGGACCAGCCAAATTTCGCTGTCTTCCCTTAAGGTCACGACCCCCACTTCCGTTCGTGCATCGAGGTCGTCATTGATCCCGGTCGCAAAACGCCTTTGGGAGTCGCCATTAATCAGGAAAGTCAGTGTAGCGAGTAGCGAATAGCGGAATCATTTATCCGATTCTAGGCCAGTGACACGAATAAATTATCGAGTCTAGCCAATTAGACGGATAAAGAAAGTCTCCCGTGTTATATACATCGAGGGACATATATATATATATACACACAACATATATTGCATATGCAGTACAAGAACCAAGGAGAGAAACGTGAACGTCATTCTGACAGGAGGATCGTGACGCAGCCCACGTGGCAAACATTTTCCACCACGAGGCCAAAGAATTTTCGGCTTTTCTCGAACTTTACGACGAGTCACTCCCGGAGGGTCTTAAGGCCGCCCATCCTGTTTCTATGACCTATCATCATAATGATATTCCATTCGCATCATGATGCTCCTATAATGACAGAGAGAAACGCGTGCGAATCTGCTATTCTTTTTCGAGAGTCGATCTATCTGTCTGACTTATTCGCGTCTATTGGGTATTTTCCACTGTGCTGTCAGAATGATCTATGAGTTTGGGATTATTAGCGTTATTCGGCAGCACCGTTACTAAAGGAACTGACAGTAGTACGTTTGCAAAATGGCTACGTTACAGTTGGCAGTATGCTATCGGTCTGTATATACTGTACATATATATTCTACATATATATATATATACACACAGTATAAAGGCGAATATAAAATATACGTGCAAGATGTAAATATACTTGGTGGCTTCCGTATTACGGACTTCGTAGGTAGAACGGCCATCCTTAAGAACGGCCAATAAATGTCCCTTAAGAAACTTCCGAATTTCCTAGTTTATTTAGGGAATCAAGCAGCCACTGGCTCAGACTCGGCTAATTTGCGGATAAGGCAAGTGATACGATTATGGCGCACCTGCAATGCGACCGTAGTCTCGCCGACTTTAATGCGCGGTTTGACGTTCTTCGGCTCGGCTACTTTACTACCCTTAATTCCATGCAGTTTTATGAGCGACGGCCTATATGTCTGCTATCGCTAACTCCACCCCCCTCCCGCTCCCCCCCTCTGACGATACTAGAAAATATATTATACGCGACCGGCGGACTTGCTCGTTTCGCAGCTCGTATAACGGCCTTACCTGGGCTTAACTTTGGCTGACCGTAAGATGTAAGACTACATAGCGAACTACCTACTTCTAGTTGATCCTCTTTGCGACCCCCCCAACCACCCCCAACCACCCCCTGACCGTCCACCCTGGCCGTAAGAACGGCAACGACGTCTCAGCTGTGACCCTTCGGAATCTGAACGAATTGCCAAAGCCTTGCGGGAAATTACCTCCGATCTCGTGAATTCGGTGTGAATGAACTTTCTTAATTAGATTTTTGCCGAGAGTGTACAAACTTTTTTTTGGTTAAGGAAATTTTTTAAAAATTGTAAATCGTTTCGAATTCAGCGTGTATTTTTGGCTTGGACGTTACTCGGAGATTGACGACAAGATTGTAAATCTCAATGACGGGTTAATCGACGGGATCTTTGTTGTCAGCGAGAGGGAAGCAAAGGCAAATTGTGAGATATCCTTAAGGAGCATTTTCATTGGATAAATACTCGTCGTAAAGGGGTGAACAGGACGTGGAACATTATACCGTGTAAAATATAGGCTCGTAAATCACTGTGGGCGAGTGCGCCGTCTATGGTAGAGAGTCGCTCGATTAGGGTGGTTGTGAATTAGTGTCTGGAGAGGAATAACAGATTAGGATAGATAAATTCATTGGTTCGCTTCTTGGTGGACTGATAATTATTAGTATCAATTATCGGGGAGAATTTCGCTCCTGGCGATGGGATATAGCGTGTAATTAATTTTGTCAGTGTATTTGACATTTGGTATTTCTTTTGGGTCAGAGGTCACCGAAGAAATTTTTTTATCTTCATCTTCGCTCAGATCCAATTGACAATGGTCGCGATAAGGTTGTCATTGCGTCGGCTTAACTTTTTGGGAAAATGACAGCAGCTGTCATCCACTGGATAATATCTGTTGCAGTAAGTATAGCGAGAGCGTGAGATGGATATAATAAGGGATATTTGTTTCCGGTATCTTCGCCTGTGGCCTTTGAGAGCTGACCGTCTGTTTACTTTCGAAGTTTGACAATTTAGTTGATTGTCCCTGTTAGGTTAGGTTAGCGATGGCCAATCTCTGGACCCTTCCGTCCTCTTTCATCCCCTAAGCTTTGGATCTTTCATATTACTTTCGTTAAAGTTGCCTCCGTTACGCATACTAAGGAATCGAGATATGTCCTTTCGATGTCATCTGGAATCAAGATGTGTCATGTGCGTGAGATAAGTTGAGACGAGAGTACGAAGATGATTTTTATGATTAATATGCGAAAAAGTGAAAATTTATGGAAAAAAATATACAGATTATAAGCTATTTGATCCATCGTCAAATCGCAGATTTCTAATAAAATAATTAGTCGAGATGTCATGGACCATTTTTATATCGTGAAAGGAACTGATAAGTAGATAAAAAAAATTATAAAATAGTTTTTTTTTTGGACGATCGTCGAATCTGTCCTACGGTGCAACGATGGCGTCTTTCTTCTCCGTGGACCGCAGCATCCGCAAGTGCTAGAAATTCTTGGCTGCGCTTTGATTACCAGCAGGCGGTGAATAGTGACAGGCCTATTACCAGATGCTAATATAAGAACCCCAGTTCTCGTGTTATGCACCCATAGCTAATACCTACAGCCTGAATTCACATTGGATGCTGTGGTACTGGTAGTCGTAAAAGTGTAGACGGTGTAGACGGAGTCGTCGCACCTAACCTAGAATCTACAATCTACGACTCGCAGAAGGTTGAGACCCTCGCGCGGAGAACGAAAAAGCCCTACTGGAGTGGGTAATTATATAAATGAAAAAGATGGAAGTACTCGCACATAATTTCGTATGCATTAAAAGCGAAAGTTATGAATGAGATTTCGCATTTTATTATCTCGTTACGTTCCCAGTAGTCGCGGTTTGTAATCGGAAAACTTTTTCCGCCAATTTCTCGCGACTCTTAACGGCGCCTATTGGCTGTAATTGAAGAAGATAATTGACAGTAGGGAGAGTCCAAATTATAGGACAGCCTCTTCCGAGTCATCGATTTTTCAGATTCTTATCCAAAGATGTCCTACCGGATATATTTGTACAGCCGAATAAAAAGCTTGATAAAATTCGAAATTTTACCTAAATTCATAATTTTCAATTATCCTTAAACACTATTTCGACTGTCTACAGTCATTTTGAAAAGTTTCGAAATACCCTTCAATTGTTTTAGGTATTGTCATAGTGATTGAGAAAAATCAATAAGGTGTTGTGATATACCAACAAAATTTTCAATTACGTCATTTTACGTCAGATAATGGTAATTCTTTTTATTCGTCTTCCTTCGACCTTTTTTTTTCTCCAGTAACCTAAGTCCAGATTTCCATTGCTTCTGGCTTCGCCGTTCCTGGCACAGACTTCCCTTAGAAATCTCCAAATGGATTCCAGCAATGAGTGCCGTTTGATTTCAGAGCCAGCTGGTGAAGTTAATCCGGTTGACGATGAGCCACGTAGCGTCGTGCCCGAGGGCGAAAGTCTACTGCGCCTCGAATCGTGGAAACAAGCATCTTCAATTGGACAAGGTTAGGTTAGGTTAGGTCAGGTCGATAGGACCGTCGGATAATACAAAATTACTAAAACACATAGACTGTACCAAATTATTATGTAATCACTGATTCGACTGACAGTAGCAAAAACTGTCAAAACAATGATCTTGCACTAGTCCGATTGACTTTGTCAATAAGAGCAATGATTACGCGTGACGGGCGTCGCGACGTCCCGTTATACCGGATACATTTTTTATTCATCTTTAACCTCACCTTCGTTCAGTTCCCAGAAGATCTTGAACTACCAGAAAGGATTTTTTTAACGTCCTGGTCCTTGCACAGTAATACCTGTCATCATAAGCCATATGCCACGTGCGGTATCGGAAGTGAGTATATACATATATGTACATAAAAATTATGTCCGTAAGTAATTATAAGATACTTTGTTAATTAACAGTATCCTCGAAGCCTTATTGTACACCGGTGCAGCTTGGATTCCCAAGGCGATCATCAGGATGCACGGACGAGAATTGAATGACTAAATGAAAGTGGAAAATACATACCCGGTATATCGATTAATCTAGACAAGTAAGAAGGAAGTCGATCAATGGATAATTTAATCGATCGATTGGACATCGTAGAGCGAAAGATCGAAACGTGGGATTTTTAAAATTTTTCTATAAATTTCACTGCGAGATAAAACGCGAGCTGAGATACTTAAAAAAGACATATGAAGATAACAAAGATTATTGTAATTTTATAGAAGGTCAATTAAACGATTTCCTCTAGAACTTCAACTTTGACCTCGGAATTTTTCTCGACCTCCAACACGTGTTCCCTGGGTAACGATAGCGGACGATAGATCTGTCATGAAAAATTGTATGGGTATGAGGAAATAATAGGAAAAAAAAGAAGTGGAGGAGAATAATAGAATAAAATAAAAAGAAAGAGCGAGGCGAACAAGACGAGGGAATAATAAGAGAAAAAGAAAAAGAAGCAAGGAGCATTGCAGTCGACGCAATATTAGTAAGCACTCGGTAGACGCCATTAGGATTCTCGGTGCATCTCAATGACTCAAGATCGAAGGGGTAGAAAGGGGTAGAAAGGGGTGAAAAGGGGAGGCAGGGTCGAAGGAGAGATATGCATATTTTAGTGGGTCCGTATACCACGTGACGGACGTGCTTCCCTGCTCCTCGGCAGATGCTCTACGCGTCTGACATCCACGAGCTCTTTCCACTGTCTACATTGGTCCTGTACCTTTTCACAGATACGACTTCCCAGCATCCCCGACCCTACGACCTCTCGTTGTCGTCGTTCTTACCGGCGCTGACGACGAGGAGGAGGACGGTCGCTTCTACCGGCGGTTCCTGAGGCGAATGGATCTGCCAGACATTTGCATCTTTATTCGATGGACTCTCATCTGACAGGAGATTTTATCTGTCGCACTCATCTCGCTCATCTCATGACCCCCCGACCCCCCCTCGACCTCAGGTCGTCTCGCACATTGAGAATCGTCACCTTTATGACGAACCCTCTATCACGCGCGAAATCCCTTACGGTCTACCACCCTACACCCGTTAATGCATCTATCAAGGGGTCGCTCCGGAAGGCCCAGCACGTTGCAAGGGCGAACCCCATCCTGAGGAGCCTCGTCATCGAGCAAAATATATATACCGGGTTGGAAAGTTTTTCTCATCATTATTCTTCATGGTTCTTGAAACGTATTAAGATATTTTGTATACATAAGTATGGGATGGGTGGGGAAGTCAGAGTCAGGTGGATTTTACGTAAGTAGTGTCGAGAGTCGTTAGGTCAGATTTTTGAAAAAAATTTTTTATCTCACTCATCTTAAGATCTTTAGGCTCGCTTTACTATAGGCGTTGGTGGACGGTTAAGGTTAGGATGCTGGGTTCGATGAGAGACCAGAATAAATCACTTCCATTTAATTTGCCAGAGGCACAAGCCTCGTACCAATAAGCTTTCTCTCGGTGCAAAAGGAGCAGCAAGACCAGATGAGTTGGTACTGGAGATTCCGGAGGGGTAGGACGAGAGTGAGAGAGTTGGGTATAGGGGATTAGGGTGGGGATCGAGTGAGGGGAAGAAAGAAGAAAAGTGGGTGGGAGAAAGTACACAGAGGGCATTAGGGGAGAGGGGAGGGAGAGTGGAAGCAAATAATAAAACTCCCTTGGCGAAACACGAAGAAACACCGAACTCTTTTCAAGAGCTGATTTATACGTTTGGCAAGCGGGTCCATACTGGATGCTGAGGACCGAAACCACCCAGTGATAGTGCTCCTGACTCTCTGACTCTCTGACCGATGCCACGGGCTTTTCCATTGGTGTTCCTTTCGCTAATTTTTTCTTGTCAGCAATACTTCACTTTCTTTCCTTTTTTCTTTTATTCCCCCGCCTTCGATCCCAAATAAAAATTGCGACTTTCGATCTTCGCAGAAAGCGTGTAAGAGTTAATTAAAAAAAAAAAAAAAATTCTTCACCTTTCCGTATCGCGTAAATAAAATCGATAATACCGAAAATTACACCAAGGGAATTACAAATGGCGAAAGAGTCTCAGTGCCATTAGCACCTACCGGGTCGGTTCCATCACGTAAGACACGGCAAGTAAACGAGTGGGAAAAGTTTTTGGTGAAAAACAAAAAAAAAAAGTTGCCGCGAAAGAACTCGGCAGAATGTCGTATCAAAGGTCGCAAGGAGTAAAAGAACTGGTTCGTGCTGGGAATACCGAAAAGCTTTTAATTTTGAGTAGCATCAGTGGCTGGGTTCCTTTGAGCGAGTTTTTCAAGCTACGTATATATATATATAAAACAACTAAGAATATATATATATATATAATAGTACCGACAACGCCATCTCTCGGACCAACTCATGTACCACTTTAATGTATCTTAGAGCACCGCGTATTTCGTACCGGATTAGATGATCCCGTCTCACGAAAACTACCCCGTCTCCTTCTTCTTGGTTAAGGGTTAGGAAAAGATGGCCGTCAGAGTCTCGGATTCGTCCTGGAGGAAGAGGACCGTGTCGTAATAATAATAAATAAGGTGTATCACTTAGGACTGGCTTTGAATCCCCACAGGCGGCAGTATTAGATATCGGGTTGCCATAATGTTCCTTGTGGGGTCGCAGTATGGTCTACCGCCTGTAGTCTATGGGGGTTGGTTGTTGTAGCATAACACCGTCATATAACCTATAACCAGCTTATGTTTGCCGTTTGAGACATTACGTCATCCGGAACATAACCTAACATTCTCGTCTGACGTATACGTACGTCAATTATAATATTCATACGTTTGACTTGGCCGTATATGATTTTTGGGGTCTTGAGGTATTTTACTTAGAACGTTTTAAATTTTCGTTTCTATGTAACGACGAATTCCTAGCACGTTGTCGTTTGTGGTAAAACGTTCGACTGTCGCTCTTCTCTATGGCCGTAACGAAAAGCCACGTCGAAGAAAGTTCTGGCCGTCGCGTATTTTGCTACCTGGTCGCTTTTATGCTTCAGGCCACTTTTTATGCCTCCTGACTAAGCTCGCGCGTTATGACGAAAGTTATATTAACTTTAGTCGTCGGTATAATTTATCGCGGGACGTGTGCGGCCGGAGTGGAAACGGTACTAAGGCGTAAGGAACCGTAATGCATCCGTGGGACGTCATTTGACTTGTCGTTACGTTGAAAATGCGGAAAATTGTCGGTTACAAAGTCCGGCAATTTTTTTTTACTGAGGAATATATATATATACACGATGTTAATCGGTCGAAGGGTTCCCGGCTGAAGTTGGTTGGAAATCAGTTGCAGGGACTAACTTCAGGTTGCTGGTTAACCCAATATGCAAGTCCCTTATTGAGATAACAAAGTCATTGGATGCAGGTTTCAGTCGTATCGCTGTACTTTAGTGTATGGAATACGTCATTCGGTTATTGGTCCATGACGGAAGTGATAAAGAAGAAAAAAATGGATTCTGGATACGAGAGTGATATAGAGGGTTGATGTAGGGATGAAAAAAAATAATAATAAGCATGCAAGGTGGAACGATTTTCAAAGTTTTTCAATAACTCCCCTCTACCCTCGAGAAAATATGCTTTAGGCTCGTGCGTGTGACGCGTGACGTTAAAAATAGAGAAAGTCATAAAAAAAGAAATGAACGTCCACGTGGCACTTTCTGTGTTTCGCGATCCCGTCACGTTCTACCCTTATGTCCAGCAAATCTCAAAAGTCCTACGGAGACGGCCAGAAGTCATGTGGGTCTCTGATGCAATGGCGGTAACCTAAGGGTGGTTGGGTATGCAGGAAGGGAGGAAGGAAACGAATGGACCGCAAGTATGGAGGCAGGAAGGAAGGCAGGAGGGAAGGGTAGAAAGGAGGGATTCGACCTTAAAATATTCCCACGGCGTGGGACGCATCAAGTCCTGCACACGGAAATCTCATCCGGCACATCGTCAACGCTGTCATTTATCATTCTTTAAAGGCAGCATCTCATTTCTTTTGGTACCCTTCAAGATGGTAGGGGCGGAAGGGGACGGAAGGGGACGGAAGGGGTAGGTACCCCAGGCTGACGCGACGTTTCCGATCTAATCGTTTTCCATGGCAGGTGACGTAAATACGTGTGCAAACGTATTTAGAAGTCAGCGACGCCTGGCGTCGTTGCGCGTAACTGAGAATATCGTATGGAAATATATTTTTGATAAAAAATAATTTTATCTTTTTGCTATTACGGACTCTCTGTTATAACGATGGACGCCTGGCGTCGCGACGTCAGTCACTTGACAGGGATGCTGTGGGCTTCCAAGCGCGTAATACATTTTTACACTTCGCAAAGGGGTGACTTTTTTTCCTCGATACGCTCCCATTGGCTCACGTATACGATCGACCTTCGACTTTCCTTACTAGTAGTCCAAGTTTTCACGGGCGTCGGCGTCGACCCTTCGCGTCTATTTAAATAAGTTTTCGATTCTCCGTTTGACGTCGGACATCAGTCTTTGGTGGCGTCGACATCCCAGTCACGCCGTCGACTCGTTTGTCTGGATATCGGTAATGACGGGTGTCGCTGCTCTTTATTACTTCCCGAACACCCGGTGCATGGGATATCGTGTATATGAAGCGAGTACAGATCCCTAGGGGCTTTTGTACATATATACGGTGTGCGTAATGTAAAAACGAATGAGTTACGAAAAAAAAAAGAAATAAACCAGAGAGGAGCAACTTGTTTAAACGAATTGCCATCAATTTATTTCATGGATAACAGTGCTATCGAAATTAATTAATAAAATAATTTTGACTTCTCTAATAAAAAAATCTTCACCATTTCCACAGTTCGAATTTCATAATTACATTTAATCGAGTCCAAATTTTCATTTTGACAACCATTAAAATAAATTGTATTAAATGATCTTACATACAAACTGTACATACATACCACACTATAGTACGCTGTACTAAATTTTTACGTAACAAATGTTTATCGCGTCGACTCAAGACGACGACAGCAAAAAATTTGGCGAACCCAAAGAAGTCTCGGCGTCCTCGTGAATTTCGTTGATCTCGTAAAATTCGCGCAGCTTCCGTGAATCTTTTTCCACGTGCAGCAGCAACCAGAGTCTCCCGCAGGGTCGGTTCGCTAAATTTCCAAAGAGCAAAAGAGAAACTCAAGCAACCAGGCAACGGGTGGAACAGAGATTAGAGGTTAGGGTTGGTACGTCGAGAATCGCGGAAGGAATCGAAAGCGCAAAAATTCGCTAAAAAAATTCGAGCTCATCGAAGTTTCTCCCGGCGAAGCCTGAACGAACGTTTCCTCTAAGTCTATTTCGACGTCAGACGTCAGCCGTGCGAATAGACGCTTATCCGAAAGGGGGTCGTGTAAGCATATTTCGCTCCTTTAAATTTTGTTTAGCAAAATTGACACAGGGTCGTGTCGCGGGGTTCGGTAATGCCACTTTGTTAACGTAGCTCCATGAATTTTGGGGGAGTTCAGGGGGTGAATTTGGGGGTTGCCAACCCTAAGGAAATAAGAAAGGAATTACTCGCATACGTGTCCCACATGTGGCACTGATGTTGTTGCATCGATTTAGTCAGCCGTCCCTTTCAGGGGTTGTAACGATAAGAAATAACGATAGGTCTTACCCTCTTTTCTTTGTGGTTCAAAAAAAAGATTTATTCCGTTTCGTACCAACGAGGTTGGCACCACTGGCTATTTTAATTTAATGCTATTAATTCGACCGGCAACGAACCCGATGGCTCTTTTCTCCCAGGAGCCAAAAGGGTGGCAGCTACCTGAAAGAATTCCTGTCTTCGCAAGGGCGTCTGGGACCTAAATTCAAAATTAGTCCGTGCAAGATCAAAGTAAAGTGTCGCAAGATGGCGTCTGCTCGCGGACGTGCACGGAATGGCCGTCGCATGCAAATCCCGCACGACCGTTAGCTAATGTGTCAGAGAGAAACGCGGAGGAGCGAAGTAGAGAGGAACCGGGAGACACACGAGGGAAACTTTGAGAAAGGAGACGGGAGCTCAGAGAGAGAGAGAGAGAGAGAAAGCAGGAGAGAGGATAGCTTGTAAAAAGGAAAGTTATAACTGGATTTATTTATCGTAAGGACACGTGTGGAATATTGTTTACCTGGATGCTGATTAAGTCTGGAATACATAACTTTTCTTTGTTCATCACTTTCTCTCTCTCTCTCTATATATATATACCTTAAACAAAGAAATATAATAAACCTTAAACCGTAATATTCATACGTGCGTATTCTTTCTCGACTCACGGCCAACATACCTCTAGTCTATTTTCACGGAGGATAATGTATTCCCCGTACGGCTGACTCCGTGAAGGTAGATCGATGAGTCCTGTCTACGTCGTAGCCCTTTTCTATTTTCCCGTAACCGTACACCTCGGATTTTCTTGGAGGCCTCGCGGGGACAGACCGTCCTTTTAATTTCACGCTGTTGACTGCAGAGACTACGGGAGTCACGCTACCCAAGCATCAGTCATTTTCGTCTACGGGGACGCCGTAGTAACGACGAACCTAACCTACATATACGCGGATCGAGCTAATCGGTTTTGTCAAGTAATTTTTGATAAGCGTCACTCGATAGGACGATGGACAAATATTCTGACACTTTGTCTACACTGCTAAATTTGGTTACCTTATTCATCAGTCTTATCATGATTTGATCGAGTCTTAGTACAGTCTGTTCGGTAAAGTTTACAAACTATTTCCGAGTCCGTAATACGTAGCTTCCTTGTGCACTTGAATTTAATACACCGTGGTGCCCATATTGCGCAAGTAGATTAACTGCCTGTTTCCGTTAGACGGAGTATTAAACTGTGTAAGAATTCAACATGGACGTATAACGTATCGGAGTGCAGTCCTGTAATGCGTCCCGTGTATGTGCCAACTGACTCCATTGTTTCGAAATTATCCAACCCAACCTTACCGAGTAAAATCCCCGGCAAATATTAACCGATAAATTTTTCCGTCTTGATAGGTAACGCCGGATATGAATACCGTGGGCCGGGTGCGCGGGAAATTTAAATATAACGGTCAATCTTATTTGAAAAAAATTTTCAAGCTTTCTCGGCAATTTGCTTTTTATCTTTAAGTATTATTTTTCGCCGACTTTATTTCGTGTCTTTTATTTAGGGAAATATTGAATTACCTAACAGGCCTTTGTCTTCGGCTGAAATGATCAAAAGCCACGAGTAGATTCCGTCTTAACGTACGTAAGTATATGGGCGGTAAGAAAGTCAGGAAGAAAGTACCTTAAAGTCCATTAATGTTAACTCTGCTTGTTAACTACGGAGAAAGATAATAGAGACTAGGGGTGAAAATGAATTTGTTCCATCTTCTCGATGTCTCTTGATTAATTGTGTTTCCGGTAACGTTATGAGGTGTAACAGCAACACATATGTGTATATATATATTCTCTTTCAAGTATTCTTCACTTCCGGCATACACGGACACACACCAGTCTCAGATTTCTCGATTCGCCAGCAACCCCTACCGGCTAGGGGTGGGTCGAGGGGTGGTTCGCAGGGACACACGTGTCCCTCGGTAAAAACGCAGGCCCGAGTGTCTCGAGCTAACCAAATTGTTCCGACGCGCCCTACCGGTGGAATACAAAGAGAAGCGAAAAATGTAAAATGGCGCCGGGAACTGGTAGAAAGTGAGAAGGCGGTGGCAGAGGAGCGCGAAAGCTAGAAAATGAAAAAAAAAAGTTTGAGCTATCCGTAGGAGGAATCCAAAAAGAATGAGCGGTCAAGAAAACGGCGGCTGTTACTTTTAAGAGACACGACTGATCATCGTAGCAATACTGTTATTTCTTGGTACCTCATCTTGTCCAACGATAAAGTCTTTACCTACTGGTACGTTTCTCCTCGGAGCTTTACGTGCTTCCTTCGTACTGAAGTAGGACGAAAATTTATTTATGGCCGCGTGCTTCTAGTTCTACTAGCAACGTAGCTCTTCGAACTTTACTCGTCATTCCTCGTCATCCTTGTACCAATTGAATTTTTCATCGTTCCACAGGGCGTATACCGACTTCCAGTAGGTAAGGTAGGTACCTACTCAGACCAGAGTTATACCACCTCAGGAGTAAGACGCTTCGCCGTTACATGTAAAGGGACTTAAAACGAAGCTTTTCCTTATACCGGGTGGCTCTTATTCGTCGTCCAGGCACAGTGGCAGAGATAGCTGAATTATCTGCTCAGACCTCATTCCCTTGGCTGCTAAGAGTCCCTAGGGATTCCCTTCTTGCTCCTTCAGGAGACTGTGAGACGGGATAGGGTGCCGCTTGACGATGCCGCCTAGCTTTGCTCTCTTACGGGGGTTCACTGTGGAAGAGTCACGTTTTTACTCGAGAGGGCGAAACGGAATCGTAGTTCTTCTAGCTTCGCGAGGGAAACAGAGAGAGAGAGTAACCGCAAGAGAGAAAGTGTTATGGCTCATGCTTGAAATGACTAGAGAAACGAGATAGCGAACGAGAAAGAAAGTAGAGAGTGAAATGTGGGACTAGACGATTGCGTTAGGTGGATAGGGGGTGGATAGGGGGTGGATAGGGGGTGGGTCGACGCGTGCCCAATTCGCAGACCTAGGGGGACCAGGACGAGGGACGAGGGTTAAGAACACTGAAGTATAAGACTACCCATAGAACACGTATATTTCTCAGAACATCCGGCCATTTGCTTCCAAATTTTTTTTTCAAAAAAAAAAGGTACAGCTTTTCATATATACACGTAAGACCTTATTTCTAGCATCGCAATTTTTTTCACCCAAAAAAATAGACTTCGGATACTCTTGGCCAATTTTATAACAGGGATTCGCACGTGCGAAATTCTTATATGTAATACAGGATTAAATTAGTGTTAACTGTATTTTAATTTTGTATTAGGTTGTATATCGATTATTTATTTACCACTTGTCAATTTAGAAAAAAATTTTTTTTACGGATAAGTCGCTCAGTGATAAATCGTTTTGGACTCTACGCGGATCCTAGGGAACAGATATGAATTTACTTTGGCTCTGCCAGATTGTCAGTCCTGAATTATTGCCACGTGGAAACCGTCCGGATGCGTTTCGTGGCTCCCAGGTACACGAACGGTTTCACGGGCCCGTTTGAGGTTCGTCCGCACGCCGCCAGGTTGCTCTAGGCTCGCTATGCGGCAAACGCGAATCTATGTTACAGGAAGGTCGTAGATCTGCCTGAGTTAGAACGAGGTTCCTTATACGTAACTGCTT
>JARPRH010000410.1:356760-382820 GCA_031763665.1 Calameuta haemorrhoidalis | reverse complement strand
CCAGTTGCCAGTAAACACGTGGAGGTCACTCGAGCTAAACGCAACCCGGGGAACTCGAGGAATTTCATAAACCGCTGGAAAGCCCCAGGATACGGCGCTTAAGCCTCATCTAAAGTTGTTGAGGGTGCGGCTAGGGAAATGGGCAAGACCCAGTTTGCCTAGGTATTTTCCAACTATCCCCAGATGTCCCTGCGGTGGGATCTTCTTCATTTTTTATTTAAAGATAAAAAGAGACCCATTTCGCACCACGTAACCTTAACTGACGAGTTACAAGTCCAGCCACGACCTAACCGTACCCACTTGCTACCCAGTGAACCAGGGTCGTATACGTCACTGTCACCAGTAGACCTATCTTCAAGGTCAAGGCCACTCGTATTAGCAAAAATAACGTAACAAGCGGTCGGACCACCTCGGTAGTAGGTCAATGACCTCAGCAGCCAGCCAGGTACCCAGTACGGTTCCACATCCTGCGTCCCACGACCGTCCATCCTGTCCTATGGTACTTGGCTCTCTGGAATATAATTTGGACTCCCTCCCCTGCCCTCCTGCTGCACTCCAGTTGTCCCCCAGGGACCCGTTTCGAATATTTACTGCTGGAAGACGAAGCTCCAACTTAGCTGCGCGTCCGCCGAGCTAAGAAAGTCCGGTAAATCAGGGGACCGGACCCTGGAAGCCAGAAGCGTCCTGCAGGCCACGCGTACCAACACGAAAAGTCCCTAGTATGCATCGACTGGCGTAGCAGCATCCGAAGGAAGAGGATCCGTTACGGCGAAGAGAATGGATGAGTGGGTACAGGGAGACAAGGTCGAAGATTAAGGATCGAGAAGAGTCGGAGAAAAGTATCCGAAGCCGATTGTTACGTGAATGGGGGGCGAGGGGGGGGGGCGGACTATCGGGAACGCTTCCTCTAGGTAGAGGAGTCCGATGCTTTTATTTAAATAAGAGCAGGTCGTCTGAAAGCATTCTTATAAGAGCTACGACGATGCTCGCCTAACTCCTTCCATAGGATGCCGCTGGGCTTTGTTACGTAAACCTCTATACGTATGGCTTAAGCTTTAGTAGCTTCCGAGGGCGTCAGGTTTCCTATACTCTGCGTATTTGTATACGTTGCTGAGATTATGTACGCGCCGTCACGGACCGGCAGGGACTGCTGCTCCGTAGGACTGTGTTTTGTCATATATATATGTATATGATCTATATATCCATAGAACGCGAAGGTGGATTATTAAGAGATCTTATTAAAAGATTAAGCCGTTAGTTTCCGCGGGTGGCGCCAGAGTCCTTGGAATTTAACTAGACTGCAGCGCCATCTACTCCTTTCAACCTACTGGATCCTTACTGCGAGCTGGGCTTGTTGTGTCTTCGGAAATGCAGCTCTAAGCGAATTTCAATAAAACGTCATGTCTAGGTCGCCATCTTGGATTAAGTGATAACGCTATTACCCAGAAGTTAATCTTATCGCTTTCGTAACGTCAAGTGCTTGCGAAACGATTAGGTTCGCAGGCAGACCCGTTCGCCTCTGACACGCAGCTCCGTCTGACAGATGGTACACGTGGACCCGTTCTACATCCTTGCGATTGACCATGTGCTCTTTCGATACAGTCAACGACTCACGTCTCCTTTAATAGACTTACTTTTTTTTTGAAATTTAGAAATTTGAATTTCCCGCCTATACTTCATTTCGTCGTTTGTACCTTTTAGGGTCTCTATACGACGTCAGTTATAATCTAAAATTTCATTTATTCCTTTCCTAACACTCTAACTTTAACTCTTGGACATTTCTCATGAGTAAATGCATTCGTATGCATTCCTATGAGGCCGTATGTGGCCGTATACACGTCACCGCTTAAAAATGCATGGTCTCTCGAGTGCCGCGTGGTCTGCGCTCTGGGCTGTTATGGGTACATATATATATATATATTTATATAACATATATATATGTGGCTACTGGCTATGTGGGAATATATATATAGACGTCACGTTATATGAATGCATATGTGGTCTACACGTACGGGAAGACTGAAGTGGGTGGGGTGGGGTAGGGGGGGATTCCCTCAGGGATGACGCATTTTAAATTCACTTCGGTTTCTCGAAAGTGCCGATAAACTCGAGAATTTTATTCAGCCGTCCAGCAATGCGCCGAACGTCGTTTCCCCGTTGCCTTCCCGTAGTTCGTCGCGCCATTTCGCCTATCCACAACGAGCGACAATCTTCTGGGACTTTTCGTCCCATTCCATACGACAGGTTGTTCTGGCTTTTACTTTATTCTCGACGATATAATTTCAAGGTCGTGACAACATCGAAACGACGTACCGACGTTACGTAGTTGACGATTTTTTTATCTATTGCTCAACGCGACTTTAAGATCCCTTTCGTGTGAACGAAGCTTTACGTTGAGATCGCCTGAGATTTTTTAAAACAAATTTACGTCCTTTTTTTTAAATTTCAAGATTATCATCATAAGACAAATCGATTGAAATCGCAATGATCGATACAATAGATAATTTTGAAATAACGATGATCCATAGATCTTGTAAGATATTTCGTAAATCAATTCCACGTAGTATACCTATATACATACTACAGATTGATACCAGGAGATGTAATAGGAGCTGAAGAAATATTGACCGATCGATAACGAGTATCGATTTTACGTCATAGCCTTGTCACTGTCAATAATCAAAGTACATATATACACTCTCGTTGAGAGATCGAATCACCGACAGTGTCTCCATCTCGCGAGTGTCGCTATAACGTAAACGTTATCGGTTACTGGCAGGATAAATAATTGGAAAAAAAAGATGGTCGATGACGTTAGAAAATGTTTTTCCTTTATCTCGATCTCGATGTACGCGCGAACAGATTTATAATAATTTGATTTATTTCTTAATACCGTGTCCCGAATAATCGTGTAAGTTATTTTTATTAATATTCGCCATTCGATCGAGCGGATCGCTCGAAGTTCTAATTGAAAGACAAACAAAAAAGGATAAGACGTCACAGGATTGAATTTCACGAATGGATCGCGAAAAGTTTCCCGGGCTGTCAGTGATGCAGAATCTTCTGTATGTAGAAGCTTCTTCTTCCACTCTGACCTTCCTGTCAGTCAGCTTACTCTGTCATATTTCTTCTTGCCAGCCACGAGAATCCAGTCTGCGACTAAGCATAAATGTTAGTAAAGTCTACCCCTAGAAGTGGTCGGGATGATGACGCAGGCATTAACTAGAAAGGATGAGATAGAAAGTTGTGCGAGAGAGAGAGAGAGAGAGAGAGAGAAGAAAGTAAGAAAGGAGAGAGAAAAAAGATAAAAAGATAGTATACCAGGAGAGAAGAGAGTTGGTCCAAGATATATAGAAAAGGTTAGCCGTGTCTCTGAGCCGTATAGGCAGAAAGAAAAGAAGATAAAGGATGCTGGGACGAATGTCGGAAGGTGGATTCCCGGCGTAGTTACTGCTCACAGGGTATATGTATACATGGACTGGGAGTTCGCGTCGACCAAACATCGCGATGCTGCACTACGTGTTCGGACTGACAAAATCGAAAGCAGCCATTTCCATCGAGAAACCGAAGGAGAGGGACGCCCGTACGGAAAGCTACAAGCCCTTCGTACTTATATTCTATTTTATATTTTCTCGACGTTCCGACGCCCGCTCGTCCTTCCTGTCGATACTTTATACCTTCGAGTCAAGCAGCTTCCACGAGAGCGTCGGTCTTGTATCACTTATTTCGTAATCAGACTGCCGCACGTAGCTCGTCCAAGAATAATGAAATAGACGCCATGCGGAATCCATTGATGCGTATATGTGTGTGTATATATATGATGATAACGCACGCTAAATTATAGACGTGACGGTGAATATTCTTATCATGGAAATTTATATATTATAAAATTTATGACAGAAATATGTATTGAATATGATTATGTGTATAGTAATAATTAATTAACGAAAGGAGACAATTTCTTGAATATCGTCTAACTGTGAGTATGTACCGATTAGCTTAATTTAAATTAAACTGCCATCTACACGCGTCTTTGGAAACTTTCGGAATAGGTACGCGCATGCGCAAAGACGTATCCACGTATAATTCACAGGAGAGAAATAATTGGCCCTCGTAAAACCGTTAATATCCTAATAGTCGTAAATCGAGCGAGAGTTCTTGAACGGGCGTTCGAGATGATTGTGGATGAGCTGGTGCAGGAAGTTAAAGGGGAACCGGAAATGGGAGGAAATGTCAACGATAGCGAGTGGGACAAAGTTTGGTAAGTAAATTCGACAGAAATACGTTGTTTTATTTAAGGATGAGATTAGAACGAATCGATTAGAATTGTAACCTCGAAACAAGGTGGTATTCGAGTCTCGTAATTATTTTCGTAATTAATACTATAATTATTTTCAATTTCAACGCTAGATGAAACCCTAGTACCGTTAGGCTTAATGGTAATCAGGTTTTACAGCTCCGACAATCAGGACGATTCCATGTTGAACTTTGTGCTTGGATGAGCCTCTCTCTCTCTCTCTCTCTCTATCTCTTTCGCACACACACACACACACACACACACACACTTTGTCTCTATGTTCTATACCGACTTTGAACCTATTTGTGAACCACTTGGTGTACCCAGTTATCAACGTGAAGGAGCCACGCCTCTTGACTTTATCGTTTCGCCTTTGCTAAACTCTCCTCTCCCACTAAAACACCTGCCGGTGAATCGTTTCCACGTTCGTCCTCTTCCCCTTGTCTTCCTGTCAGTTTACAACCGCTTCGCTTCGGTTTCATCTGCTTTCGACTCTTTTCATTTTACATAATTGTACTTTTCTCTCGCCCCGGTAGAACTTCTATGGGGACTTCGGGCTTCATAGAAACGTTATTTTCGTAAATCGTCTAGACGAATTTTCTCACGATGGAAATACCTGGAAAATCTTTAGCAAAGACACCGTGTCTATATGGCGCATACGGATCTGTTGGAGATTATTGCGAATTCCTTGGCTTTGAATTTCCCACGTTGAATCGCGTCGTTCGTCGTTCACCTAGGAATTCAATGTACGTTTATATATATATATATATATTCCTGATATACATACATACATATCAAAATACACACTTCGTACACCCAAGCCCATAATAACAATTATAAATGCAAGTCAGTCATATGAATTCGCGTGCTCGAAATCCAACAGAAATTCTAGAACAAAAAAATCGTCTTTACATTGATTATAAAAAAAAATCAGATCACACACCAGTAGATGGTAAAACCGATAAAATTTTTTTTATCGAATCTTTCATCGAAGGCGAATAAAAATAAATCCTTCGTATTTTGATCAACCGTGTGTTTCGTCCGACATAAAGATCATTTTGTTTGTGCACCATTTACACAATTCGCCCGGAGACAATTTTGTTAAATGATAACGTTATTTAATGGGTCCATAAAAGCAGCGCGGACGCCGAAGAGAATTTGTTATCTCGTATCTATTACATATATAACTATACGTGTCTTAGGTTTAAGACGACCTGTAGCAGTAAGGCGTTCGATGGAACGTAAATCTAAGCACGTGGATACGTGCCGCTCGTAAACGAGCTTGTAAACGCGAGTACGTCTCGAGACGTGCGTAAAACGCAAACAACGTTGCAGCAGACGCAGGGGGTTGCAGCCGGAGGAAAAGCAACCAAAGTGAAAAGCAGGGTTCGTCGGCGTTCCCCATGTAAATCCAGTTGAAAATACAGAACTGCACAAGGGCTGGGTTACGAGCAGATATGAAATAACGAGAAAGACGCCGAGCGTCGGGACGCCTTCGAATTCCGTTCCGGTAACGTCCCGTCGTGACGACGTAATATTTCCATATCGAATTCTCCTTCTACTTAAATTTAAGTCGTGCCCAAGAGACTGCATGATGAAATATCGTAATAGCTTAATTAGATTGGTATCTTAACTCTCTTTACTTTCTCTCTCTCTTTCTCTTTCTCTTTCTCTTTCTCACTTCTCAACTTCAACCCTCGTTCCATACTATCCCGGATTCTTATCCACTCTTACTATTCATCCTCACTCCTTTTCTCCTGGCAGTTCTCCTTACTCAGTCAGAAACAAGTTCTTATAAACTTTTCAGCATCCAAGACAGTTCGTTAAGAAAGAATAATATTTGAGATGAAAACTCGACATTCGGCGTCCGTCCTCGGCGTCCGGTACGAATCTGAGTCTGGCGTCTTTTTTTGGTTCCGTCAAGTTTTCATTCCGAGGCATCATGGGACGGCGGATTCACTCGGTGGGCACCGTGTATAATTGCTCGAGAATTCCCACTCGTCATTTCGCACAGTACAGTATTATTATAAGATAACTGAAACCTCTTATGAAATCGAGCGCCGATGCGATGCCGGTTGAGGCCGCAGCGACGTCTGTGTCGCTAGTGTCGATCCTACTGGATCCGTTATCGGTATGCAAACATGGTTCGTGTCTGAGCTTCTTTATGTATGGCCCTAGAGACAATACGTTTGGATTACTCTGCTGGGACGATGTGGCGCAGGATACAGAAGCTTGGAGGATATCTGTGTGTGTGTGTGTGTGTGTGTGTGTGTGTATAGATATATAGGTGAATATAGTATAGTTACAGAGGATACTGGTCGTACCAGGATGGGAGGCTGGGCTTTTCGTTCCTAGTATACTGGCTATAGGCTATAGGATGCTGGGATAGGTTGGTTCGAGTTCGTCCGATACGTCGGCTAGACGCATATTTCTCGCTTAGGAATTCAAGCGCGATACGTCCACTAGAAATATCCGTTGTTCGAGGACCGGCCGTTGCAGCAGCTGGTTCGCGGCTCGCTGGTGCCTCAGGTCGTTCTAAGACGGCTCGAGCAACGGGAGACGAAAGAAAGAGGATCAACGACTTCCATTCGATGCCTGCGGTAGAAACGCTCGTAAATCATTTGGTTACGTTCAAGAAAATTGCCGAATTCTACGAACACTCGTCACTTTTTCATTATTCAGGCTTTAATGGGTTTTAACGAGCGTTCCCGTCCTGTGGAAGAGTTTCGTCGAATCTCTTTATGTATGCTGTCCTTATAATTTCTTTTGTCCTCGTGGTTAGACGTCATAAGATTTTGAGAAGATGCTATGGCTGGTGATACTGTACTTTTTGGGAATCGGTTAACAGGCAAATAATTTTCCGTAAAATAATTTTTAACAAACTTTACAGTACGTAATCTCGAAAGAGTTAATACGATTTTCTGTAGTGACTAAAGCAGAAAATTAAAAGATTTTATATAAAGTTTATGTAACTTTGAGATTATTCACTTGTAGACGCAACTAGGATCTGCGTCGTCCATGTAAAATAGTTGAGATATTCGAAAAAAAAAATTATTTCTATTTCTCCTGAAAGAACTCACAGTAAGATCTACGATAATGACGTCACGTGCCTTAACATATATCCCCGTAACGAACTTCACTCTCGCGATCTCCATCCGGATCATCTTCGGGTCATAGAGCGTAAAACGAATCCGGGAAAGATCAGTTAACCGGAAGTCCAATCTGTGCTCTATATATAGCTCGCAACCAATATACTCGGCAGTCAACGATGAGTCGGTTTTCTCGATGTGCAGAAAGTCGTCGAAGTTGCGAAGCGAAGCGTGGTAATTGGCAACGTATTAGCGAACTCTGCCGGCTGCCCTCGGTAACTTACTAACTTGAGAGGGCCGCTTCATGCTCACCGACGTGTCTACGTATTTACTTTGCTTCGTTTCACGTGGGCAAAATTTATTGGCGCGCCTTGCGCCGGCCAGCCGAAGCGCCGGGAGTGGCCGCTCGGGTAGCTTCGAAGAAGCCGAGGAACAAGGACGGAGAATTACGGTTCGAGGTAAAGACAAAGAAAAGGAAGATGCTGGGAGAGATGAGGTAGGAAGGAGAACGAGAAGATAGGAGACGGGGGACCGTATTAGGAGTCATTTTTTTGCGATCAAATATTTTTTTGCCATTTGAGAAATTTACTTGAGAATCGTAAAAATGCATGATTCGTTATGCAAACTGTGTAAATTTACGATTAAGTTTATTAGGTTGGTACACCCTGGCTCATGGTTGATACAGACGTTCGTGGCTCGTTGTCAAATTTTGGCAGCTATGAAAATCTCTCGCTGCTTTATCGCGAACGCGTGTGGAGCATCTGCATATGTAATTTGGGATGCGTTCCTATTCAATATCTTACGGCTGCTACGTAGGTTCGGTATAACAGATGCCAGTCGAGTGGATATAAATCGGTGCTAATTTCATTGTCAGACGAGCTCTTGTGAAATATATCGCTGAAAAGATGGCGATACACTCTGCAGACGCCCTCTGGCTGTTCCTAAAGTTTCTGAACGGAAAACGATGAAACTCGATCGTACCAGGCAGTCCGAAAGGTTGCGAAAGAAAGATTTTCGCAATTTTTTTTTTTATAACAAAAGGGTATTTATTCCTAGATAATAATTAAGCTGACCGATAATTTCGTTAAATAGTTTCGTGAACGAATTCAGAGATTCTCCTTCGGCACTATTCGTTTTTAAAAGTATCGACAATTTATCGACTTAGCTCAGACACGAACCAATTCAAGTTTTACGGCCGACTATCCCATTCTACTTTCTATTGAATATCTAGATTAATAAGAGACTAATATTTGATTTACCAGGATACTAACACTACGTGTACATATATGTGTTACGTGTATTCATAAGCCTGTAGAAACGTCATGGTTCCGTATAAAGGTATGATTTAACGTGTTTTAATATTCTCGCCACTGGCGCCCCTCGCGGTTGACAGCGGCAACTCGCTCTCCTCGTCTCTCCTATCCAGGCTAGCTTAACCGCTTAAGCATACAGCGTTCACAATGTTTCCTATCGAGCCATTATCAGGGTGTACCGCGTGTAACCGAGGCTTTGAATATGTAGGAGGAACGGGAACGGTACTGGGAACGGCAAGAGGAACGCCGCCAGCAACACCATCATCGTCGGCTATCGTCTACCGTAGCTCCTAGCACCGTGCGGTCCGGCGTCCAGCACTGCTGCACAGGACTGTACACGGAGATACAGCAGCGCTGGGCTGCCTACTCCATAGGAGGACTCCAGCAGCAGAGTCCGCCGGGGCGCCCGGCGTCTAGTGCCTGCCTATTCGCCACAGCAGGAGCCGCTATAACGCGCTCGGATACGAAGCTAATTCTCTGCGCATAAAGCACCTAGATTAAAATCATTTGTTTGCATTTTTATGGGACATGGCGAAAATGTAAAACTCCGCTTTCGAGGCCATTTTTTCACGGGTACCTTTTTGCCGGTTAATCTCCCGCCGTCCGGACGCTCCGAACGGCGCCCCAAGGGTGGTCGACGCCAACGACGCTATAGACGTCGACGTACGCCACGACGACGCTTCCTATACCTTAATTTTCACTGTATACTTGTGGGAATTATATGTATGTGTGTGTGTGTACACACACGTGAAAAATTTTTCATGACTTTGCTCTTACAAATTCTTTATCATTCTTTTCATTTTTCCTGATACCCCGGTCGGCTGCTTTCATACTGGCTGCATCTACTTCTAGGCAATTTTTTCAACGAGCTGTTTTAAAATGCAGTCCTACCAACCTTGATATAGTAACCCCCAGGCTGGTTTATGTTACTGGAACGACTACCTGCGTGGGGTGGCGTACGAGCTTTGGGGGAAAAATGAAAATTTCATTATTCAAAAGGCTGATTTAATCTTCGTTGATTTTGCCGTGTTAACTGGGACTTGGCGAATAAAAGTGGAATCTGAGAGGAAGCGAGTGATGCTGGATATTGGATCATTTTTTTTAGGACTTTATTCCTTTATTATTTTATTAATGTAATTCTTATATATTATAAACTCGTAATTTTACTGGATTCCAATGTGAGTGTGCGATGTCATTTTTTTGGGGATTTTATGCGAACTCGAGAATTGCAAAAAAAATAATAATCGGTTATGATCGTGTATGGTGCTGGGTGACAAGAAACCGCATTGAACGTAACGCGCTTTATCTTGATGCCTTTAAGGAATCGAAAAAATAAACTAATGGCGTAGTTTTACGGAAAATGGGAAAAATCGCAAGGTGGACTATACACGTCATGCCCAATACCAGAGTGCTTTCATTCTCTTCTTTCTCTGAAAGCGGTAATTAGTTTGAAAAGCCACCACAAAGAGAGCATAAAAGACACGACAAGAACAAAAGCCCCTGGGAGACAAGATTCGCGAACTATAGTCTCGGCCAAGTAAGAGGAGTACCAACAAAATGCATTAAATTACATTAAAAATAAAAAACTTCCTAAAATATTAATACCAGCTGCAAAGCTCCCCGTGGGAAATATAATTATTCATAAGAATTCGCAATAACAACAAATTTTGACAATTACCTAATTTCACACATAATCTCATCGGGTAGGATCTAAATGATCGTTAAATTAGGTAATCCGGTAGTAAAGAAAAAAAAAATCAGCAATTATTTCGCAACGTCTCCGCAGCTCCTTTCTGGCAATTCTGCAATTCTATCATTATTCCCCGCGGATATCGCGAAAACCAGAGAAAGTTCAGCTACGAATAATTGGCAGTGTCGCCAGGTAATGCTTGGTGGTTCGCGACGTAGGGTACTAAGAGTCACGCTTGCCAACTGTTAATCTGGCTAATGATACTCGGAATTTGTCTCTGGGACTAGTGTGATTTCTAGGGAGTTTCTATGACTATTTCGTGATACGTTTAAGAAGAGACTTTTTCTTTTTAGCTGGAATACAGATACGTATCCTGATATCTACCCGATATATATATAAAACCTGCAATATCGGAGACTGTAAAATCAGCTTTACACGGGGACACAATGAAACCCACATGTGCACATTAATTGACGGGAATATAGTTCAACGTTCACTAGGGAAATAATTTTTTAATCGGTCACGCCGAATCGCGCTGCGAAATTGATTGTGAATCCATGGCTATAAAAAGCTCATGAAAACCCCATGCGAACGCGATCTTGCGGCCGAGCGATTACGGGATATGTGGTAGAGTTGCGCATAGGTATATGTATACATACACGTTATCATTGTTATCACAGTGCGCTTGTTATACGCTTATAAAATTACATACGTGAGTTAATATAACAGAGTTCCTTTGAATGGGTAATAAAAATAAATTTTTATTCGAGATAAATTGATCGTTCATATAATTTTTTTTAATCTGCATCCAATGGAAGTAACGGGTTGCGTCTATACCGCGTGTAACGACTCCAGATCTTTCGAGCTCAGTATCGGAGTCGTGAGATCGGTCCAGCCGGTCGTCAAGGAAGCGACTGAACAATGCAGCCCCGACGACATTGACCTTCTTCATTTTTATCTTATTTCTTCGAGGAGCATTCAATAGCTATCTGCATTGTCTGGCAACCGCCCACTGTTAACTGTGCAACGTGTAACCGTATCTCTGGAACAGTCGGCAGATTTGCATAATAAAAAATTACGACTTCATTTCGAACTAGAAAATCGCTGTGAATATTTCAATTTTTTTTTTCTCACTCAAACAAAATTTGCCATCCCGTTTTATTTTTTCTTTTCGAAAATGAATTCATCCCTTAAGAATTTTAATGATAAAAAAGCACAATTGATCTCCTACTTAATTCATACCCCTAAATTGTTCTTTCCAACACGCACGTCTCCTCGCATGAAAAATTGAATGCATCCCAACCCAGTGCAGCTGCTGCACGGGCTTCAAGAAATGCAGTCTTCGGCGCGCGAAGGTAAAGGTCGTAACGAGACTTAAGGTTCTCGAGGAGGAGGATATATTTTACGCGAATGTCTCGTTACAATGCCGTCGACGATGTAGGTACATTTTTTATTTCTTTTTCTCGACTGCGAATCATGTAGGAGAATGCCGCATACAATATTCAGTACACTCCCTCCGCACTCGATTCCACACGCCAGCCCAGACTGCAACCACCAACCCCCGCCACCTCGTATCCCCCTTAACTCACCCTTGACTTTACTCAAGATTCCCGCACCCCCTGACACCGACCCTGCCGACCCGCTATGAAATTCCACACGTATAAGAAGCTCGAAGAAAAATTCAACGGAAATATCGAGCACTACTTATAACATCCATACGCAGATCCGATCTGGTTATTTATCCCTAGACAAGAAATGTATATACCCTAGGCATACCAACGACTCCATGATAATAAGTCCCTAGTCATAATTCTAACCCACGACCGAAATTCCATCACGATCACGTTCGTGCACGAGGTTACGTACTTGCAAAGGAAGGTCTTGCAGCGCAGCATCCTTATAAGCTCACATGTATACGAGAAGCTCGGAATCAAAATGGCTGATGATTCTAATTTGAAATTGGTACTGGTTACTAATTTCAAACTCGAGACGATTCGCAGGATCGGTTTGTGGATACGGAGAGAAGGCGGAGAAGTGATGTTAATCTAAATTATATATCTATGTGTATACGTATATATTATTGTATACAGGTATACAGGATGCGTGTATATCGAGAGTGCGAATTCCCATGGCGGAGATTCCTATCCGAAACAAGCGCGCAGGTATCGCGGAAGGAAACTCGAATTTACGTCCGTGACAATAGCGCGCCGGAGTGACTATAGTCACTGGGAACAGGAGTGTTTCGGATCCACGTACAGCAGCCCTCGGCATGGCTGTCCGAACTGTCCGAACAGTCGGACAGTTTCGAACGAAGGGTTAGGACGCTACGTGATTGGTCGGAAGCGCTTGAGGCCGTCGGAATCCGGCGTCGTCGACGATGCGGTGAATTCGGAAGGGTTGCTGCTGCTGCTGTTGCTGTTGCTGTTGCTGCTGCTGCTGCTGGTCCAGTCGTTCCGCTGCCAACCCCTGGGCTTAAGGTCTATTTCAAGTGAGCCGACGACAAACGTCCGTATCTACTTGTACAAGACTATCACAACATAATGACCTATACCTATATCGATACACTGTCCACATAGAAAGTACACTCCACCCAATAATTTTTTCCTATAACAAAATATGTTATATGGAGATTCAACAATAAATATAATTTCCAAATTCGCGCTCTTATCGTATATAGCTGCCGGACGATCGAGAATCAGTAGAAAAAGTGGGACGGAGTCAGACAATGAAAAAACGACGAGTTTACTATGAGAAAAGAAAAGATCTTCGTCTCGTCTCCACGCTCGATTACCGATCACGAACTAATTCCTGGACCGAAGTTACATCGAAGGCAAAGGCAATCGAAGCAGCAATCGGCCAGCAATCGTCGGACTGTTCGGAATCATAGTCTTTCTCGAGACGTCGGGACCTTGTCCGTCTGTATATACATATATATATGATAGATACAGCTATATCATACTGCACGGTTGTAGGTATATAAATATATATATATATACCCACAGAGTCGGTACTCGATGCTTTGTGTTATTATCCTTCTATCATACGTCACTCGAACTTTCATCCGTGAAAGGTCCGCGGATAAAACGTCTCTATTGTGCCGAGAGGCCCCGTGCTGCGAACCCTGTAAACGAGGTTCGAAGTACGTGACGGTTATGGTCGGATGGACCCTCAATGGGAGAGGAACATCGGCAATGGCGGATAACTCGAAGGAAACGATCGGCCAAACCGCTAGATTTCGTTTCTACTTGACATCCGGTTCCAGCAACATCCTCTCTGGCCTCCCCCCGTCGCCCCCGCCGATCCTATCTTTTTATTCTGTACTCGTTTTCGCCTTTTTCTTATCTCCTTAGTCATCCCCCCTTCGAGCCACCCCCTCCGCGTCTGACTTAGCAGCCGCTATTCCTCGTGCCTGGAAATCACACCAGGATCACGAGCTGCCTCCGTGCCTGGGAGGGTCGCTGCTCCGCACCGAGCGAAAGGGGATGGTTGCGCGAAACGCACCAGTCGCCGAGGACCGGCAAAGGGAAAATAAATTTAACGCCAGCTGCGAAGACAGCGAGTGTCGGGAGTGCAGAGCCGCTCGCCCGGGAATACGTGTGGGATCTTCGGCCGAAAATAAAGAAGGACGCGTCGCGATACGGAACTTCGAGTGAAAGGAGCTCGGATGAAGGAGGGTCGAGATTGACTTTGGAAAATGCGTTAAATCTCTGGAGGATTTTTTTTTTTTTATTTAGGAAAAGCACTCTTTGTCGGTACTAACTCGTTTCACCGTGTAAGCTTGGCTCGTGGTAAATAGAAAAAAAAATGGAGATTACATTGCTCGTGGTAAATGAAAAATTGGTCTTTTCACAAATTTCGAATGCATGGGACGAACAGACCAGGTTGGCTCTTCTCGTTATACCACGGAATAAAACATGCCCGTAGTCAGTCTGCAGATCGTTTGTCTTTTGTCAGCGCTGAGGCCTGGTGGCGGCTTCTTCGCTTCCCCTTTAACCCTCCCCTCCTGCCCTTATTCACCACTAACTCCACTTTCTGGCTTTCGACGTGGCGCGAAGGACATTCACGTGAAAAATCGTAGCGCCGGGGAATCCAGCGAAACCCGTAGAGCTTACGAAATTCTTTGGATTTTTCTGATCCAGTGTGATACACGTGCGATCAGAAGAACTGTCACTCTTTCGAGATCGCGTCTTCTCGTACGCTGCATTTTTTTAGTCTTTTATTCGTTGCTCGTGCGTTTTATTCGTTTTGACGTAAATCGATAAATTTTTTGGAAAATTTTACCTCCCACTTTAAGGACGGTTGTAAGTCATGGGACAATTTTTCGTAATTTTATCTTCCGATGCATGACCTTTTGGCTGACACTGATAAAATTTTCAAATCTAGCAAATCAAGGCTGGTACACAGGACCTATAACAATATTGCTGAACAAACCCCATGTGCGTCGTAGTAATACGAAAATGGCTAAAAGCTCACGGATTCCCATGGAGCAACAATTTTCACCGGTATCTCGACATTAGTTCCGCGCAACCCTCGTCGAGCAGTAATCGCAACATTTGCATCTAACCTCAGCGCTCACTCGGAAAGCACTTCAGATTAGTATAGTGCTCTTGAAGCTTATATATATATATATACACACATGTATAGACAGAGAGAGAGAGAGGGTTTGGTCTTCGCCACTTTCAGGATAATATAACGAGGCGAATGTAGGTAGGAATACATATAGAATTTCTAGAGTCAAACATACATATATACATGTTACATATAGGTATATAGTCATCGTAAGTTCATACGCGAATATACACATACAAGTATATATATACATCGTAAACCATATGTATGTTTCCAAGTACAGTACAGAGAGAGATAATTGACACGGTGACTTTTCACGAAATACCCAGAAATACTTGCCATAAATTCCCTATAGCCTTGGGGACACAGACAGCAGGCGATAGCATCATCGTCGTCCCGGTTTCCCCAGGGACGTCACGCATCCGTTAAAGGGCTTTTAAGACAGAACAACCTTCGCCCGGCTTCACTGGTAAACGACGTATCTTAAAAGTCAGAGGGTGCAAGTAGAAAAATATTTGAACTGTCGCGGAGCCGTCGCCATTTGAGGAGTCTGTTAAGTACGCATATACATATATACATGTAGAGAAATGCAGAAGAGTGGTAGGTACCTGCTATACCGACTAAGGAGCGAATAGGCCGAGGGGAGACCAGAAGGGGTTGCGTGGGATGAAAAGAAGAGAGAGGATCTCGCGCTGAAGATTTACGGGGGTAGGCAGACTCGACATATTCTTCCCTCAGGTGGCCATGCTCCGAGACGTTTACGGACGAACTCCAACCCCTAAGTGAAGACTAACTGCCGCAGCCGGGCAATAAAATCGTATCAAGCCGCAGCAACCAACACCGCTACCATCAACCACTCTAACGCCCAGCATCCCACTAAGCCCAGGACCAGGCTTCCCACTTTTCGCATCTTCGCGTCCCCTCGTAACGTCGCGCGGGGAGGGCGGGGAGGGGGGATCCTTTAACTTTGCAGCTTTTAACCTCCTCGCTAAGATTTTCGACCTTGGACCTTTTCACCCTTTTCTCTTTTACTTTATCTTTGCATCCCCCCCCCCCCCCCCAACCTTTTTACCGTTCTGGGCTCTTTTAATGGGTTAAACGTGTCTATGAGGTAATACTGGGCTTCTTCTCAGGTACGATGGTCGAATTGGATTATTGGGATCGGATCGAGCCGAACTTTGCCGATCTTTGCCGAACCGAGTACGATTTGCGAGTAATATATTTAGAAGATACGATATGCGCGTAGTAGGGTTTAGTTTGTGTATATGTGTGTGTGTGTGTATTATTTTTGCTGAATCTGAAATTCATGGTAAAAAAGTTCGCGTACCTGAAGATGGGATACGCTCAAGTCTCACTGTGTATCTTGATTGTTAGAGAAAGATTTTCTCGAATTTTACCTCACTGTGTTTTATGCAGATTCCTCGAGATGAGATCTCGCATCCTACTTCACGAAATCCTCGAGGTCGATACTTCTTATTCGTACTAAGAACGGGATATTTATTGGATCGGAAATTTTCTTCGGCATCGTTTTCTACCTCAGGCTAAATATATGTATATATATGGAACTCAAACGTCATATATTCCGAGAGTCAGAAAGAGAAGTTACGAATCCTCCTTTATCTATACAAAGTGCCTTTCCTACAGAGCACATACACTAGCGTATCTGTAAAGATAAAATCCAAAAAGTCAAGCACACTAACCGATTTTCAAAAATAATAATTTGTCGTCAACGCGATTAAAGTATTTAATAAAAAGAAAGGTTTCAAAAAATTCAAAAATAAAAAAATTCTAAACAGTCCAGACACCATAAGAAATTTTTTTCCATTTCCAAAATTCAAGTTGAGATCAATTTTTTTTATTGAAAAAGAAAGCAGTCACCGTTTTCAGTCGTAATTCGTAGCTGCTGTAATTCCGATATAAACGTGTACGAAATCGACGGTACGGGTAGTTCAAAAATTTTTTTTTTTCGGAGTGAAACAATTTTTATTCATCCCATTTCTCTACGTTCTCTCCTATTTTTTTCTCTTTCTCTCCTCCCCCTCCCCCATATTCATTTCTCCACCTCTCTCTCTCTTCTCTTTCTCTATCAGACAGTCTCGTTCCCTGCAGCCCGCGACAACAGTTTTCGCTCCCTGGCGAGCAGTAAATCAACCAGCCTCCCCTTTTCCCCTCCCCTTCCCCCCTGCACCCCCCACCGGCCCTTCTCCTGTCCGTAGCTTCGGAGCCCCGCGGGCCCTGACATTTATCAATTATTTCGCGTAAACTTTTTGCTCGGCTACGTCCGCTACACGACGGACAATCATGTAATTCAGCCACGTTCGTTTCTACGTAGACCAGACCGAGTCGACGTCGGACTTGCAATAACGTATCCATATGGCAAACCTTCGATAGACGATTGATAATACGATTTCGATATTTTTTTGTAGTATTCGGGCGATCAGTTTTTTGTAGTATTCAAATTTGAAAAGAAAATTGTTTGTAACGAAATGAAATTTGGTCAGATAAGAGGATCGATCGGTTATACGAGAGATTTATTCGGTTTTAGATTATTTTTTTAAAAGAAGTTTGCGAATTCGGAGAGAGAGAGAGGAGAGAGAAAGAGAGAGAGAGACTCTTTTCAATTGGCAATAGACAATGGATCCTTCCATAAAGGCCATCACAATTCTAGTCGGTGGGCCCGTCCAAGGGATATCAATGTCGTTCGAACTTTGAAAACGGTCGTAAGCTCCGTAAAGTTTTATCGACCAAACGGAGTCCTGAAAAGTTTGTTTTCCCTTTAACGAATGGTCTTGCTATATATATGTATGTATATTATATAAGTTTTTTAGTTTTATATGTGCTATGAAAAATTATTTTTTTACATGGCAAACCGGTCCGTGTAAAACTATGAAATTTTTATAGTATCTATCGATACACGTATATACGTATGTACACATATATTAGGTTAGAGCGTACCAACCCTAACTCGACAAAATCCCATCAATGGGATTCATACGATGCAAATTGGCAAGAAATCTGGAAGCGGATATTCCGTTGCGGTGGATTATAAGCGACGAAGATAATCTTACTGGATGCCAATGCCGATGCTTCCATTATGTGCGCTAATGGCGCCGATTAAGCAGAATACCTTTAGCAACTGGTAACTGTGGATAGTGTAGAGCAGAGTGAATGTCAGAGTGAGCGAGTTAGGGGGAGAGAGCGAGAGAGAGCGAGAGAGAGAGAACGTACAAGGACCGTACGAATCGAGGGAATCGAGCGAATCGAGACGGCCGTTCGTCTCGTCGTGCAAAACAGCAGGCAGCTTTCCAATTTGCAAGTTTCAAGAAGAAACTTTTCTAATAACTCGTGGAAACTCGCGTGTAGTTACTTACCTATGACGGCATGGCCTGCGCGCGGAGAGGGAGAGAGCGAGAGAGAGAGAGAGAGGGAGTTGGTGGGGGGCTGGAGGGACGGAGGGAGAGGGAGGATAGGATCCAGACGATATTCATTATTACTTGACGGCTGACAGACTCGTAATCACTCGAGCAAGAAGAATTGCTGTGGATACATAAATGCAAGGTCCATGTAGAATTTCAGCACGTTTGGTTCTTATCACTATTTTTTTTTTTCTATAGCTACATGCATTTACGAAATTGTACACGAAAAGAATTGTTCGTTAATTTTTTTGAAAATTTTTTTTAGTATGTTTTCCTGAGTCGCTCTTAAATATATGGGGAATATTGTATGAAATATCATGGTGTCCCGTGATTACCATGATTTTCACGGTAATTTTTAATGAAATTTTTTTGTTCGTGTAAAAAATTTATTTTTCTTGCGTCCTTCCTCCTCATCTTCTTTCCACTACTTGGAAATCTTTGTTGAATTTTGCGAATCATTCTAAATAATGGAGATTTTGATGGGTATGGAAATTGTCTTTTTTTTTAATCAAAAATAGATAAGAGTTTTTTTCTTCCTCTCTCTTTCACGTTCATTTTCCATTTTTTATCTGAAATTTTGCACTCGGCTTATTCGACTATTCCGGGGGGTTGGTACTGCTACGTAACTGTTTGTACTCAGTCGACGAATATTCTTATTCATTTTAATGCGTTTAACGCCATTAGGCTAAAAGATTCCATTATCGTAACCAGTTGGCAACACTGGCCATTAGCGTCTGTATGATATCGTCTATTTATTTTGATACGATCGTTCGCACATTAATTACGAAGCACTATTGTATAGTCGATAGGATCTTTTTCTAGCGAATTTTATATAATGCCTTTTTAACGTCTCCGCCTCAGCAAATATCCGATTTTCTTCCGTCCCGACGCTTCGCGTCTTTGCAAAATTTTCATTTGGCACTTTTACACCGTCAGTGTGCGCCATAAATCGCAGCCACTTTAACCCCCTGAAATTGGTTCGCATTGCAAAAACGTTTCTCGGTCGTGAATTCACGTGAATTAATAGTCAGAAGAATGTGCGAAGTGCGCATGCGCGAAAGACGTGGACGATCAACCAATAAAAGTGCGCTCGATAAAATTCGAACGAGATAAAAATTTTTAACTAAAAATCCAAAAAAAAATACAGATGCTGAGATCGAAACAATAAAAAAGAAAAGCGATCAAGGTCAAATAATTTGCGTGAATCAAAATATTATTTTCCAAAAATTCCATTAAAAAATTTCATCTCCCCATCAGTCCCGTAAGCATTTCCAAGAATCAGCATCTAAGGTGCGCACAGTGCACTATTCACCCAGGAATTAGATCACGTAATCGTGGTGATTAAGCTCGATTACCGCGCATGCGCAGACGGGCATCCACAGCGCGCAAGAATACGTCATGAATAATTCATCCGTTTGCGGAAGAGTCAGTCGAGCGATTATCCGGCGGTTCTCGCGAGGCTGGTCCCGCTAATTAGCCGCAGCAAGGATTCGGGCGATACTCTCGATAGGATGTTACGTCGTTAACGCGACAGAAAGCCACTCGAGGATTTACCACAAAATGGATACCCGCAAAGCTTACTGGGTACTGCGAGCTCAGGGATTCTGGAAGTGAAACGGATACACGGGACCAGTAAGGTTCTAGCGATCGGTAGGGAATCGGATGGAGAAAGTGAACGAGATGATATCGTCTGGATCCTGGAATTCGAGCAGATGCTCTCACGAGGAGAGATAGAGAGAGAGAGAGAGTATGTGTATATATATATACACACATCTAACTATAATTGCTCACGTGCGTCGAAACGGCTGGTAGAGCCCGAAGCGGAAGGGGGATGATGATACTTCTGGACACGAAGAAGGAATGGAAGGAAAGACAATGGATAAGAGTCCTGCAGGGTCAGCCGAAACCTAACGACCCATCCGCAGCTTCCAATCATTGGATGTTAATTGTTCGCTGCCCCACGGTGTGTCGATCCGCACGAATCAACGAATTGCCGATCCAACAAAAGTAATCGCGCTGCCTCCCTGAGCAATAAACGTCAGGCTACATCGATCTATGTACTTTACGGATTGGATCGGTATATAGAGTCTATGGAGAATCGGTTTACTAAGCGATCCTATCCCAGACTAAAAGATCGATTTGGTTTTTCACGCCAAGGGTTGCTGGTTCAATTAATTTTTTATTTACTATTTTTTTTTCCACACGTCGATCGTGGTTACCGATACTGGTGATAAGGAGCTTAAGGTTTTGAACTGTAATAAAGTTTTTTTAATTCGCAATTTGATTTATCGATTTTTATGGTGGTATTTCGAAAGTGGGGATTATGGAAAAATATTGGGTCGAAAAAATTTACTTGGTTTCAAAATCAAGCTACGGGCTATTGCGTGGATTCGGATCTATGGGAAATCTGTCTTGTGATTTAGAAACTATTTTTTATGGGAATTATTTGTATTCTTATCGTCACAGCTTTGGCTTTTTTACTACGCATAGTGTCTACCGGTATGTATGGGTTTCTATAGGTATTAAGTGTTTGCAATCTTTGAGTCCGTTTTCCTGTCTTACTGGTATTTCTACTCGGTCACCAGGGGGGTCTACGTAGACTTGTGGTATTGCGATATGGGGTTACGGTGCGAAATAGCGGCGGGGAATTTTAATTGAGACAGAATTGCAGGAGATTGTGCAGGAGTGAGAAGAAAGAGGTGGGGGGGTTGCGAAAAGAAGAAGAAAGTTGAAAACAATGTTAAAATAATAATTAGATGATATCAAGAGAATTATGCTAACTTATATTTTTACATAAAATAATTATAATTAATTGAATAACCAGTTCGTACCTACGATAGAAGGTCAATAAAGCCAGACTGTATGAATTTCCCAAATCAAGCCTTAAGGGTTAATTTTTTTCTTCAAATCCGTTATCTTTCCGTAATCGTAAGTGTATGTGTTTTAGTATACACTCAAGGATTAAGTTATTCGAAACGTATAAAAAATACATGTAATCTTCGAATCAATAGGATAAGTTTCGCTCTCTCAGACGTGACGTCAATATAGCCGAAGGTCTGGTCGCACGGCTCGCGGTTAACTTCTTCAAGTTATTCAATTTTCGCAGTGCTCGCCACTTGCAAATTTATTTTGCAATTCTATCAATGCCCGCCGACACTCTGTATGTAGGTACGTGCCAAGAGGACGTGAAGAAAGCCAAGAGGACTGAATACACGGCACGTGCTGCTTGCATATAGATACTGAGCAAGAGAGAGAGAGAGAGAGACGCACACCTCAATTTCCTAAAAAGTTTTCGCCACCTTCACATACGCAGGACCGGTTACTTTCTTTCTTCACTTTTGTAGAATTTCTGTTTACGAATTTCTTTCTCTCTTTATCTCGATCCCTTCCCGGAACATTCATTATCGTCCGACTTTCACCCATTTCTCCCCTCTCTCTCTCTCTCTCTCTCTCCCTCTCTTTCATCAAAGAGAGACGGCAAAGTTGGCTACACGCTTCAGGAGCGCCATCGGTTTGTAAAGTTTTACCCACTGCTCCTTCGGCCCTAAACCATCCTCCAGATTCCCAGCACCCCCCTCAATAAGGCACTATCACCACCCCTACCTTCATCCCCTTCAGAAAGCCTCCCTTGCCCGAAGGTATTGCCGATATTCAGAAATGACGTGAGAAACGGAAATAGCGTAGGACAAACTTTTGGCACTGTAAAGGAACTGGGAATTTCTCTAGAATATATTGACAATATATATATATATACTCACGCTGATCTTTCAAACGACCTGTACAAACAGCGTCCAGAGCATTAACCTCAAGATTCATATGGCGTATCCTCATGTGGCAGCGACCGAGACGCAAGTCGTGGCAGCGACATCGACACGGGTCACGGAGTCGTTTAGCTCGAAGTTAGCGAGCTCTCAGTCTCTTAATTCAACGAGAGTGGCAGAGCAACCCCCATAGCGCGAAGAGGGACTGCCTGCCGAGTTATGCCCCATAAACACGATAAACACCATAAGCGTCGTAAACGCGGCAATGTCCAGTGAAGGCAGACGATGGTCGAGCTTCGAGGGTGAAGAAGGCTATATATATATAGATATATACTTAACGCTACCCCATGAGCAGCAAAACCTCCCCCCGTCCCCCATCAACACTCCGGCTTACATCCGTTTACGAGGATCTCGCGGTTCCATCTGAAAAATCGCAATTCTCAAACGATCCACTTGCACTTCCGTTCATACGATTCGAAACGATACGTATGGTCTGACTAGTTGCTGGAGGCATCTACTTTAAGGTATAGTGGATTATCACCCTGTGGTACAGTGGATTATCAAAAGTGAAATATGAAATGAAAAAGGTGAGACGACGCGCGAGAGAAAATGATACTTTCTCAAGGTATTACGTGTGTGTGCGTGTGTGTGTGTGTGTGTCTGTGTGATATCGTATAAATAGTAGGGTAAGCCAAGAACGTACGAGTAATATACGATGAGGTAAGGTGACTAATTAGTCATACTTCTCCCTAAGGCTGACAAATTGTTCTAATGTTGCCGTTGAAGCCGTTTAATATGCGCAGGACGAACGTTATACAGCGCGATCAACGTAATTCTACCTTGGGTGGCCTCTTGCGAGAAGCATGCAGAAACCTATAGTTTATTCGCGAGAGTTCCGTCTCCTCATTACGGTATTATATCTAGAGTCTATTCGTGGTATTAAACGATAATTAATACGTCACGATATAACGTTAGACAAACGTAGAATGAATTCGGCGTTGTATGATTAAGCGAGGAATAAACCTCGATTAATACCAATTAGGACTGCACCTCTTGATCGTTAATATCAATATCTGTGGTGCGGTAGAAAAATGTTTCTTATCGATATCTTTTCCGCAGCTCTTTTCAGCTCGAATCGAAAGAATGATCGGGAGTGTCCGCGTATAAATATCGTTTACGTAATACGCCTGATATTAGCGCTGGAGACTCTTTAAAATGTAACTCGGTAACACGCTCACTTCACGCCTTTACCATTTCTCGCCCACTCGATGTACGTGACTTTACGTTTACGGACTCCTACGTGTCGGTGCTGGTTTAAATTTCCCTAGGATAGAAAAGGACAGAGATCGTGAGGTGCGAATCGATTCGATCGATATTATTTTTATCGATTTTTCCTCACTCCGCTCGATAGAGTCAACACGCGTTAAAGCTACAGAGAGTTTCAAAAAGTTGTGCGACAACGAACTCGAGCGACTGAGGGTCTTCGCGTGGCGTGATAACAACTGTGTCAAGCGATACATGCGGAAGCACGTATGACCGGGTATGCTTTTCAAGATGGCCGCCTGGAAGTGACGGTGGCGCCACTTGCGCGTAAGCGTATATCAGCAAGAAAACAAACTCTTCACACCCTCGTGATATAATGACGCGTCGTCATTATGACGTTCTTCATTATGCGTCATGAAGTGGCGCCACTAGACTTGCATCGTCTCCTCCGTCAACCCAAGCAGCATAGCCAACCTCCTCGATGACAATAATTTTACGTTTTCATTATGACCCAGTGACTTTTTCATGTCCAACTTATTTAATGTCCCTAGACTTTTTTTCTTCTTCTAGACATTTTTTTTGTCACTGCATAGGTTATCTAGGAGCGAAAGAAAAAAATCTAGGGAATATTTTTTTTACGCGGAGATTACCGACGGATTGAACAAGGAGTCTAGGGAACTTTATACATATGTGTGTATGTACACACGTACGATAGGTTCACACCTATGGATTCGTACGCACGCACACGCGAACACACTCTTAACCAGGCACGGCTGCTTGCCAGAAGCTTGTACCTCGCTGCTCGACCATTTCTCAACGACACTTTGCTACATTGCACGCTCGGATGCCCCCTTACTGGCAATCGCGGCCATTTTATTAACCTCTCACCGATAAACACCGCTTACGAGATATATTATCCGTGCGGTATTGCAGTCAGTGCGCTATAGTTACGGCAACGCTGCGGCCAACTGTTATACGTGAAAAGTAACTAGAGCATTTTACATTAGAGACTCTGGAGTGCGCATGCGTGTATCGAGTGCAAGTCACATGGGGAATAATTAAACGGACCATTTATTCGCAAACGTAAGAAGCTCGCGGACGAGACTGGTGCCGTGATTGTTGAAAAAAAAAAAAAAAAACGATGAATAATTACACGAAAGTTCTCATTGCCGAGTGGATCACGTCGATCTGATAATCTTGCACCAGCTGATAATGCAAGCCCGGAATAAAATTAATGAGTTTAATAAATTCATTAGGGAGACACTCGACGAAAATTCACAAGTACTTCGCTGTCTTGGCTCAGTTTATTTTTTAAGCTTTTTTTTTGCCACGGGAATTCATGCAGTTGCGAGAAGACTTTCGAATTGGAATTTTTCGAGTTTCCAGAAAATAACGTCCGGGCTGACTTTCTCGGGCACGTTCCACTTGATTCTCTAGGGACTTTAGAGTCGTAAGGGTGGATTCTTGGCGAATCGTACGACAGAATTTTACACTGTTGCATTTTTCGTGGATCCATTCGCTTTTTAATACATTCGATCTGTACATGTATACATATACGTCCATTTCCATTGTCATTTGCTACTTACTGAGTCATATGTGATTTCACATATGCACCTATGTGAATACGTATTCGTAGTCTGTCTCATACTACCGCAGCGCCCTACAAGAATTCAATTCAATGCATAGTAAATGGAGAATAGGAGAGTTTCCGTTGCAGCACGTTTTTTCGGGAAATAAAGGCGCAAATAAAAGTCCTACCCCGAGAGCTGGCCGCGCGAGGCTGGCTTAAATAATGCACTTTTATTGCCGCCCAGTGCCTATCCGCCTTTAGGAACAGGAACCAGCCAGTGGATAACGTCTACGTGAGTTTCGCTCGTACGTTTGGTCTGCTTACGCGTTGAGAAATCAGTCTTAAAATTTTTTAAAAATAAACAATACTATTTAGGATGACCAGAAATATTTGTACACTAATTATATTTCGAAGTGAATCTCGAATTTGAGCTAGATTTTTTATTTTCATTAATCAAAAATTTGCATACGTATAACAAAGCCATTGAATAATAATACTGACGTATACAGATGTATCTGATAATAAAAAAATGCATTGTTCGTCCGAGAAAAATATCTTCCCCAGCATCACTCATCCGGCATGATTCTCTGGCTGAATAATATCACTCAACTGTCTTTTTTTTTTATGAAACGCAAAGACGAAACATATGTGAATGATGAAGACCAGCATATTACATATATGAGTATATGTTACATACGTGTAGCGCAGCTATGCTAGAAGATACGTGTGAACAAGAAGGAAGTGGGGGGTACCTATACGAGGAAACTGACCGAAATCATCTTTCACGTGACACCATAGCGACGTATGTCCGTCTTATCAATTTTTCGTTTTAAACCCCGTCGAGACGGCGTTTTAAATTGCGCCGAAGGCTGATGCGTCAGAAGTTATTCTGGACAGGAAAAGCCGTACAGAGTCCCTTCGCACGAGCCATCATGCGAATCTGATAAGATCGATCGAGTCCACGTGAAATTTTCGTATAGGAACTGAACGAAATGTTTCCTATACGCCACAGTCGTGTATACCTATAGCTATTGGGAGTCGAGGTCAGGCAAGACTGGATCTCGTATGGATAACCGAGTGTCATAGGGGAAA
>JARPRH010000410.1:331791-347125 GCA_031763665.1 Calameuta haemorrhoidalis | reverse complement strand
ACTGAAGAAGCGATAAAAGAATGGACGATAATGTCGCCTTGAATTCATGAGCGATTCCGCCTTAAGCTATACCTCATCCCACTGGAGAACTTTACGCTTTTCATGGAAACTTAATGAAGGAGTTTACAAAGAATTGTCGCGCGACAAAACTAAATTTTTTTTTCACGAATATACAGTACTTCTCCTACCCTCTCTCTCTCTGTCTCTCTCTTACATTTGACATAACTGATAAGCATCCAGCCTGGCGTATTCACCCGTTGTTTTCCCACGTGTCGGGCTCGTACTCATCGTTAGGCGTTCATTTTCATTTCGGCATGTCGAATCGATCGATTTCCGATACCGAGTCGAATGATCTTTGCTGCTTTTAGCTTGGAAGCCAACGAGACACCCTCGAGTCCTGACGGAGTCTTAATCGTTGCGAAGTGACGTTGGGGGATGAACTGATTTTCTAAGGGCTGTACTTATATATACACACACACATATATAAAGTACTTATATATGCTCATACCACATATATGTATATAAGACGCACAATGACGAAGTGCCGAATTGTAATTTTCGAATTCAAAATATTTAATCGTCCTTCCGAATTCGCCAATAAACACAGTGCGAAACAGAAGGGACACTCAAGACAGAATTCTGAATTAGTTACTAGCTCACCCCAAGATACTTGAGGTGTGAAGTTGGAGGCGTCTAACTTGGTAACGGAAGAACAATTTCACAACATCCGCTTCGTAGAAGCCACCAACCACCCCTATCGTCCTCATCCAACCAATCTCAAAGCATCCTTCTCGCTTCCTCCCGCGTTTCCCGGCATTGCTCTTTCTCCTTTTAACCATCCGACTCCAACTACCCCCTGTCGCCCCTGTCACCCTCCTCCTTGTCCTTCTTTGTAAGCCCTTTCTCCGGCAACCCAGCCCTGACTCCTCTCCCGGCCTCTCCCCGCTCTATCTTTCCACTCCATCTTTCACATCGGTCCTTTCACTCTTGTTCACGGGGCTCACCTCTCTGTCTCGGCTTGTTCACTTTCCCTTGTAATTAATTCAAATTCCGCGCCCGACCACTTCCGGGAGTAACCCCTTCTCTCACGGCTCGTCAGGTACCTACTTCCAATTTTCTTGTGACTCCGTGTAATTTGTTCGCTTGATGAATTCGCGATCATGCCGATGGAAGGAGATCCTGTAAACGTCACCCTTAAGAATACAATGCACTTTACCCTTGACAATTTTACGACCCCTGTATATAAATTTATCGTAGCATAATTTTCCGTGGTATTTTTCATATTATATATTGAAATCGTATAAAGCACATATGTATAATCTTGGTTATCCATTGAATTTCATTCACATCTACTCCATTAATATAAAGTGCACTGATGTGCAAAGTAATTAAGTTCTACTAGAGATCGACAGAAACTCGTGCTCCGTATGCACCCTTCCTTACTGTGTATGTACATATATAAACATAGTAAGGAGGAACAGGGTATAGCAGATACCTTCGTCTTACGTCGATATCGTCACAGCTTAAGCTCTCGACGTTTCAACGAAGCAAATAAAGGATACAGTCAGCAGGGAGAGCTGGAAGAGAGCTGGAAGGTGCGAGAACTCGCGTTCGCTGGATCCACTCGACATGCAGAACAAGATGCAGTCGCTGGATCGTATTTGCCTCTAAGACACCTCGCGGTTTAAGCTCCTATCCTCCCCAAGAAATATAGGATTCCTTGTGTCCTTAACGTCTGATCCCCCTCGGTATCTCTCTACTTCCTGTAGAAAGCAACAGTTCCTATCTATCGAGCTTTCCCTTGAATGCTCCTCCAGCATCTTCCTGCTGTATACACTCATCCTCCCGACCCGGCATTCACTCTTGCTTTCTTTCATCTGGTATCGTTACCTCCACCCCTTTAACTCCTCCCCCCGCCCCCGCCCCCTCGCCCAAGACTTTCCAAGGATGACAAACGATATCTCCAAGAGAGGCCAGGACCGTACATCGCCGTCTCAAGAGAAGTCCCGGGGGCGACTCCAGTCAGTATATGGTCCTTTGGTCGAGCTGATCTCGGATCCTTCAGGGTCAGATGAAAAAGTTCGTGTCTTTTATCCGAAGAAATATAGTTGTCACTGGGAGTGCTGGGATTAATGGAGACTCGATTAGGATCCATGTGCAAGTAATTATAGAGACTAGATTTTTTTTTTAAGTCTGGATTAATTGAATTCGAGATGACTTTGTCGGTAAGGTAGGGATTTGAAAATGAATTATTGATATAAAAAAATGTTTTGGATCTGTCCAGCCAAGCCGGTGCTTACGTAAATTATTTAGAACGTTTAACGGAGTTATTGTCAAAGCTAACTACGTGGGAATTCCGTGATCTAAGTACGTAAATAATAATGACTTCTCTGCCGACGCTATTAGTCAGACGCCTTCGAGGAAATTAGTCAGCTTCGTCATTGCGACTACGGTTCTCCGCTTTAGCGCTACCGACCATTACTATTTACCGTGCCTGCAATTATTCTACGTCGAGTGTTTTCGTTGTCGCGACTCATGAAACTGCAACGTGCACCGAACCGGCAAGCCGCAACATATGCATCCCCGTGTGCCTATTCGTAGGACAGTTTACTGAGTTTCTACAATTCGGTAACAACATAACCTCCAAAAGTATACAGAGAGCAGGAGAAGCACTCAGACGTGTAGTCGAAGCTCGAGTGGAAAATTCGAAATGAAAATATATCGATTTGAAATAGAAAATAAAATTGACTTAAATAAAAAAAATAGCTTCCATTCACAAAACGTAAAAGAGACGAATAAAAAGTTGGAGCTTTCGAAAGTTATAAGTTATTAAAGATAAAATCAAAGAAATCGCCTTTACCGGCAGAGTTTGCAATTATCAAGAGCCAACCCGTACAGATCGTTTATCGACGTTATCAAATCCTGGGCATTTCCAACGTGGCTACAGAATGGATCTTTAGCAATGTCTGGCCGACGCGTACATGTATATCTCGCGTGTGTAAATGCACTCGTAGGTGCAGCGTATCTGGTCTACTGTAAAGTGCACGTGTACTGGGAATAAGAGAGGGTGCGTAGCCCAGGGGCGTAGCTAGAACAGCACAGAGATCGGTAATGATTCCAGATGAGTATTTCGCGCTGCACACACAGCGCAACAGGGGTGCACGGAGATAAGCTGTAAATGACAACATTTTGTCAGTACAGTGGCAGGGGCGTACATTGGCTCAATGGAATGGGTTACGAAGGGGGCGAGTGGGGAGTTTTAAGGGTGGGTTTGAAGGGGGTCGGCATACCCCGCGGGTTTATACCCTACCGACAACCTGCACTGCACGCTATGGCCTTCGCTATGTGCATCCGCCAATGTATCCTCCCTGTTCGGGATTACGCGCGGCTATCGGGTTAGTTGGTTATTCTGGCTCGGCCGTTTCCCGATTCTCCGTCGCGGTAAGACCGGCGATCATTTGCATGCGATTGCGATATTTGCATACGCGATGTCGCTAATGCACTGGATACCAAGGGAAACCGATTACCCCGAGGGCTGCGAGTAGGTGCGACGTGTGTTTAGAGATACGAGATGTCAACTAGTTTCAACATTATTTTCAAAATTTTTTTTCATAATTAGGTCGTCGAGTGATCGGTAAGAATACGTGGGTGGTGAAAGAATTTTGAAAAAAAAATTCTGATAGGACTTGTACGTTCGTTTCGTTAGGGGTATTGTAGTCCTTTGGAACGTCGAAGAATAGGGGATGATAGCTAGGGGAGAATATTTTTTTCATTTTTTTTTCTTTTTTACGAACCTCTAAAAAATATAGTGGTTGTACAAGATTCTTTTTGGGACGCGGTTTAAAAATGAAAATACTGGGTCGTGCGTGTGTGTTGGGGGCGAGGGGAAAGGAGGGCGCCACTGGTCGTAGTTCTTCGAGAAAATAGGGTCCATATTTCGGCGACCTTTTAAAATTCCTCGGTAGACTTTTTTTCCACCCCTCTTCCCCGCTCTTGCTCGACGGGCTTCCTTGCGAAGGCTTTTTTTTTTAGGGGGCAATTTACCCGGGCTAGATGCGTGCCCGGTAAAAGTATGGGTCGCCTTTTAGGCGCTCGTAAATTCTGATAACGCGAAAATTGGGGCCAACCTAACGAACTTATGTGCTCGCCACGGAGACGGCCAATGGGAGTTGGTTCCGTGGTGTCGACCATCCTCTAGCATATATTTTCTTCTTCGCCCGGGCACGTACCTACTAACGCATTTTCCAACGGCCAACGGCAGCCTGGGATAGAGATCGCTTCGTTGTCATTTTTGGAAAAAAATCCAAAAATTAGCATTTTTCCTTAAACCCTCGAAATCAAATAATATCGAGGCCATTTTATTACACTCGAAACCATTTTCGAGTGCAGACGCGACAACCTTCTTTAAATCTTGAAAAACCATAAAAAATAAACCTAAAGTATGTAGTTTCGGAAAAAATAAAAAATCAAATTACCATAGCAAAAATACTTGTATAAAGTATCCCATGCGTGGTTACGGTTAAGAAGCCCATGGCCGTTTTTTTAAAAAAAAACCATCAAGTACAAACTTTCGATTTTCAAGAGCCGAAGCGTCCCGCAAAACTTTTAATAAACCGTTCTGGGTTAGAGAGGAGGATGCTGGAAGGGGTCGACGCGGGGTAGGAGAAGATTGGCTTTCAGAAAAGGCGAAAAACGGCAGCCACGTTGGTAATCTGTGCGAAATGGATCGTCGAACAAAAGGGATGCCTGCCATTGAAACTGGTATCTATATGTATCTACACACCTCGCTGTATTCATACGTAGCCACGTATGACACATACGTGTATCCCACACATGCCATATCGGCAGTAGTCGCGCTCGCAATTACCGGGCAAAACGCGGGCAGCGGCGTCGCGAAAATTTTCCAGCGCGTCAAGCCCGGAAACGCAGGGGCGTTTAATGACGCAAGAAAGGCTCGTGATTCGCCGGTCGATCGAATAATCGCACATTCTACGGGACTGTGTCGGGAATTGTCGGAAAAATCTTCGGTAAACATCCAATCGCGTAATTGGCTCGCTCTCTCGCATACCGTTACTACTCTCCCTCTCTCTTTCTCTCTCTCTCTCCCGGTACCGCAGTTCGTTCTATGATCATCTCCCTCTCTCTCTCTCTCTCAGAGAGACAAAGGGTACATGGAGTACAGCTAGGGCAAACTAATCAAGCTAATCTACACTATTTACACGACTCTATCTGCCTACCCTCCTTCTCCCTTTTCCCCATCTCTTTGCTATCCTTTCGCAATCGCTCTGTCACTCCGAAATTTTCTGCGGATTCAAATTTCACAGGGATTTTCGAAATTTCTATTTCGACTCTCTAAACTATATAGGGAATTGCGTAATGCTATTTGATTATTTTTTTTTATTTGACTTGGTCCTTCCCAGAGATTTTCACGGGAGATTCTGGACCTTTGTGAAATTACGTTCCGCTTTTGATCTATCAGTACAATTCTCATGTACGTGGTTGGTATTACGGTTGAAATCTCGAAATTTCAGACTTTGATAATCACGTGTTCCATTACGATGCAGCCGTGTTCCCCTTGTAGCGTTACAAGTCCGAGAAATGTACGTAATACCGTACGAAAGTGTACTTGAGAATATTTTAGAGCTGGTCTGCTGCCGACGTCTCTGGCTTCGCGAAATTCGAGGTGTAAGCAGGAATTAATGAGCCGCATTAAAGGGAGTAAAGGGAGTAAAGGGAGTAAAAGCAGTAAGCGTATTAGGAGCTTAAAAGCTCCTACGGGCCAAGAACACGCACTGTCCCATCCTTAGTGACTGCTGCTGTACAAGGACTGCCGTTTTCTCATTATCTCCTTACAATAAAGTCACAGCTAAAATAGACATCGAACAAAGTAGCTACATTGATCGGCAGTAGAATCGATGCTTGGTAAATTAAAAAAAAAAATATCGAATTTAACTTCTAAAAATATGAAACGAAAAGATTTTAATTGAAAAAATAAAGATTAAGCAAGCCAAGAGAAAATATAAGGGAAAAAAGATCGGCGCGTGCAAGGAATCAGTCGGCAGCTTTCGACGACAATTTAGCGCGATGGCGTCGCTGTGCTAAATTAACATCCTTGTTGATTTAAGAGCGCGCATTCGCTTACGAGTCAACGCCACGACAAAGTTGCAAAGTACTAAAGCGGCTCTCCGGCGGAGCAGCAGAGCGTCGCGACGGCGCTGTCGTTACTCCAGCTGTACACACGATGCTCGCCGCATGCTTTACTCGTTTCTATCTCACTACCGTTGCCAGCATTGTACGTACGTGATTTCTGTATTCCTCCACGAATATCCGCGTACGTACTGTTGCTGTGCCAATATTTTTACATTGGACTTCGAGATATGATCATATGTACATTGGTTTCTTGGTTAGTTGAATTTTATAAAATTATTATTAAATATAATTGACTGAGGTTTATCACTGTTTCGTAATCACCGGTTATAATGTTTCCTCAAAATCACAAATAGATATTTTGCAATGTTTACATTGTGCAATAATTAGTTTGAACATTTAAATTGTCGGTTTCAACGCGTTGATAGCTCTATGTGTATTAGTATCTACATGGGTATTTGGTTTCCGTATGTTTGCTCGTGTGTATGCAAATATTTTTCCCATTATGATTTCAAATAGCGTCTTTCACTCGGGTTCGGTCGATTAAACTTGCGTTTGGTGTTTATTTAGGAATAAAAATGAATATTTAAGTATCTTTAGGAGTTGCAGGGAATAGGGGGAATCCCCGGATTCTACATAATGAAGGTAGATAATCGGTAAAGCGGATTTCGGCAGTAATTATTCTTCATAAATAAGGTTACCAAGAGACTCGCTCGAGTCTGGCGCCAAGTAGAGGCAACCGGCGGTACAGCCGAGGCGACGAACCGCGTCGCGTAGCCGAGCGTCGTTAATGGCGTCCAGCTCGTGGACGCCGCGGCGGCCAGGCAAGAGAGGAGAGTCAGGGGTGACTGTTCTGTACGTACCTTTGGCCGTGAGTGGGACGGAGAAAGCACTACGGTGCCAGCGAAGTAATGTACTATATATATATACACATATATATAAAGGTAAATCCTACTCGGGTGGTTACCAGTGATTTGACCTAATGGTCAGAAAGCCAAATGTACCACAGCATTGAAATAAAATTCCCCAAATAGTTATTCCCCTAAAATGCCGATGTATTGAAAATATGGTACTTTGTTATATTGTTGTATATTTCAATTGAGCAGTCGGTAACCGAATTTATTATATCAATAAATCATATTGAATTAAAGATATTGAAAATCTGACATTGAGAATACTACGGTAATTATTTGACGATAAATTCAACATGAAGAGTACATAGCTTGAGAAAGATTGGGAAATTCTGATGTGCCGTGGGTGTAGAATGTAGGTGAAAGTTGTAGTTCCAGTTGCCGTTTAAATTTAGACTTTTGATGTTTGGTTTGATGATCCGCAGGAAGAAGGAAAACGTTGAAGATAATAGAGGAAAGTAGTAACTCGTAGAAAATAACCACGGTAAAAGCCTATTATAAGTATCTAGTCTTGAGAATACTATTAGTACGTCAAAAGTAAGTGCTTTGAAAATAATTACCATTAAATCATAATTAAATGCGATAAGTATTAGTAATATAAAAGAGTAGCGAAGACGTTATAGGAAATTTTGAAAATACAATTAAAATTATGGGCTGGTGCTAGATCATATAATAAGCAGATACGTAGTGAATTATGAACTTGGCATTAATAATATGATTTCAATACTTTTTGTTAGAGGAATTCACAGCACTCCTGTACTTGGCATAGTTTTTTTACACGTAAATGTTTCTTGAGGTACAAATAGCTGGGATCCAAAATTGAAATTAGAAAATTGCTTGAGTTGAACTGCGGCTTCTCACACCTATCCGGAAATCACTACGATATCCGGTAAATTCGATTCCGTTATCGTCTACGATAGCAACCATAGTCCCACCTCTAACATTTGTATGCTACCTGCAGCTGCACCTGCATCCACCGTACACCCACTCCGGCGCATCTGTGACTTCAGCTTTTCACCGGAAACCAAGGGATTTTTTTTCTTATTTTTCATTTCTTCTTATTCGACATTCCTCAGAGTGTCAGAGCACTCGGTTTCCGGTTTCTTCATTCTTTTTCCGTCAGCAATTGCATTTCGATCTTTGCATGTACAAGCGCATGTATATACGTATATAAGAACGTTTACGTACGAACCGTGTCGATCGGAGGAACTAATGGCGCTGCAGTCGTTATAAATTTTGAAGATAGACTTGGCGGGCTTTTTAAATGTCCCAGGTGTACTTTCGTAGGATTTCGTTTAATAATCCGCACGGAGGGTCGTAAAATGAAAACTGATCGATGAATGGCAGTAGTGTGGGTGACGGAGGAGGATACACGAGACATTTTCGGGAAATTGAATTTTCGAAGAAGAGGCTGCCGGCTGTAAACTGAGTGCGGGAGCGAAGTTATTATTGAAGCACGGCGGAGCTAATTTACTTTTTAAATAAATCCTGGTACCTCGTTAACTAGGAGTGCGCGGAGAGGAGTCGTCTGTTTGGCGCTGGGACGGCGGCTGCTATAGGACGAGAACGAGGTGGATGCTGGGAATGGGAAAAGCGAAGTGGATGGGCTGCCAGTCCGTTCGCCGCAGAAAAAGGAGACTCTGGACCAAACTAAACCGGGCAACCGAATTCCGGTCCAAACCGACCCGACAGTTTTTGATACCCGCCGATGCACGACTGGCCCACGTTCCTCGCTAACGTTTCGAGATTATTAAATCGGAAAAAAATTTTGCAAACATTTGGACTTTTCGCGAATAAGAGAGACCCGGTTAGATGGGAGAATTGAGATAGAGAGAGAGATATTGAGAGGGTCAGATAAAAAAAGAACAATGCGGATTATGTTAAATAGAAATGGCAAATCAATTTTTTCTATAAAAACATTAACCGTGTATTTTATCATGTGAATTTGCATTTACCTTATTCGATATTTTTTTAATTAAAATTATATAAGTTCATATTTGTGATAGGCATTGGTTTACGAGATAAGCATGGTGATCGATTTTCGTTATAATAGAACCGAAGAAAAAGACACGGAATGTGATCAGTAAAATTTGATAAGAATGAATCCATTTCGAAGACGATGGTAAAAAAATATTGGAGTTACGTAAAACTATAGGGATAAGAGGTCGGTTTCGGACCGATCTCAGAAATTGATTTATCTCCCATTTACTGGCGAATAAAACCTATTCAAATATATTTCCAAATAGTCCTCGTGCGTGGAAGCGCAAATAAACGATAAAAACATTTTATCGTCCTGGACCAATATATTTTCGTATCACAAATTGAAATTTATACAATTCCAGTATACCTATATGTAACAAATCTACGATCGTTATACAAATTATCCGCAAAAACAACATGGGAATGCAAATAAATTTTTTCGCACATATATACATATATACAAACACATTGTGACGCGTCTGTCTCACTGCGAATGAAGATAACAATCCCATAAGCATCCGAGTAGACACTTACGCGTGCCTTAAAGCTATCAGGGAAACTGTATCAAATACGTATAAATTTCACGGATTCAGGTTAAACCGACGGTAGATAGTTCAGCCTGTATTACAAGACGCCGGCTCAGGTGCAACTGAGCAAGAACGGTTTATCGAGATCAGCCTGTATACGAGGAAGATCCTTAATTAATACATCCCCGAAGAATCGTATGGAGAAAATCCAGTACCCTCCCTCCCTTCATTTTTCCCCTTTGGCGAATCACTCGTACTCACCCCTAAGGAAAAAAAAATTATACAAAAAAAATCTCCAAGTTTCGTAGCTACGTTTCCCGACTTCGTTCCAGGCCTACTTATTAACAAAATCTCTACTTGAATTCCTGGCGCAGAACCACGAGGATCGTGCTTTGCGAATTTTCTTCTTCATTTTGCGCGAAATAGATTAACGCAAGCTTCGTTATCGGGGATGCAGACAAGAACGTGGGATGGCAAAGTAGAGTGGATGGGGTTAGAGGTAGTCAGACATTCTGGAGTCAGGAAGAGGCGAATGAAGACCTGATGAATTTCCTGGGTTAAACGTGACTCTGGATTCTGTATTAACGGTACTGGAAATACGGGCTAAAGAAATCTGAGAAAAAAAGTTTTAAATTTTATGAAAGCATCTTCGGGCGTTCGTGAAGTTCGTTGAGTACTGAGTCGTTTGGTTGGTTCAACACCCCCCCACCCGCCCTCGCGACCCCCATCCGCTATAATATTTTCGGTCAACGGGTTGGAGTCATGGTCGTCGTTGGAGTACAGGGGGTGAAAAGGGGGTTGTTTTTTAAATGTAAACGAAGGGTATAGATAAGGTTAGGCCAAGAGTCCGATGAGCACGAGGGTGGGTCGTCCGGTTAGGGGTGGCCGATTAAATCCATCGGACAATCCCGATCTGCTCGACGTGGAAGTCGCCACCCTTGACGTTATAAACCAACGATAAATTCGCAGCGCCGCCTTGAAGTTTGCCGCATTATTTTTCTAAATAGTATTTCATGCAATAAAAAGTTCGGTAACTACCAAACTTTCGTCTCGTTTGGAGAATTTATTTTCTGACTTTGGGTACCGTGTACCTTCTCATATACTTTTTCGCCTTGCCCTATCCCCTTAACCTCTGACCCCTTGTTTCAGGACGTATACCCCCTTGTCACATTTTACTCATTGCGAACCCTTGACTTCGAAACCTTATCTAATATCGGTCTCGTTTAACCCCTAGAATCTCATCCCTTGCTCGAGACACCCTTTAACCCATTTTGCATGACTTTCATCCCTTGTATTTTCACAACCCCCTTTTCCACCTTACACCTTAATCCCTTACTCGCAATATTAACTTTCAGTTAATTACTTTAATCAGGTATGTATTACAGTAACAATCCCTTAGTTCTGGTATCGCGATCTTATTGTATAGCGAGAAGCCGAATTTTTAGGTAAAAAAAAAATTTGCAAATTAATAAAAAATAATTATATAAAGAACAGGAGGTGAAATTTTCACGTAATTTTTTATTCAATAAATATTCAAAGATTTCGTACTTGTACTTTTTCCCTACGTTCTTGACTTATAATCTTGCGGCATGGCAGAAGCCTCAAGTGGAACATCCTACTAAAAGGGCGGACATACAAGCGAGCCGTAAACTTCGGATTCCATTTGCTGGGATATTGCGTCGGGTTCTTGCGCGAAGTTCAACGAGTGTAATCAGGAGAAATTTGCATGAGTCGAGAACACTAACGATTACGACGTAACTAGTAGTAGGTAGGTAGATAGGTAGCTGGTAGTTGGTAGCTGGTAGGTTGGCAGCAGGTTGCTATCGGTGAAAGTAAAGGGACGAGAATATCCGCTAGAGGCGCTGCTCACTTGATATCAAGAGCAAGAGAGTAATACGTCATGAGATATTCATCGTGCTTTAACCAAAATCAACCCCCCCTGTCCCACCCCCTTACCACTGTTCAGATCGTAACCAAAATCTGTGAGTATTTCCTTTGACCCCTTGCTCCTGAACTTTGACTCCATCCAGCGCCATCTTTATTCCAGCCCTTACCCCGGACTCCCCGTGGAAGGGTGAAGGGCTGGGAATGACTTTAGGCAAATTGCTGGAAGCTGGATAAGATGAGGAAGAGGGACGGGAGAGGCAGCTGGCTTGCCGGCACTTATTTCTCTTACTTGGCTAAAATCCCGGCTGCCACCGCACTAACTGCCGTCTAACTTGCTTAAGGAGACTCGCGCTAAGGATTTGGCTCCTTCGAGAAGTCCGACACGTCGGTCCTGTGAATTTTGACAGATTTTGCTAAACACTCTGATTCGGTATGTAAATACAAATCCACAAGTACTACATATGTAAAAAAATTGTTCCCAAAAAAAATATATATTTTATTATCACGCGTTACGTAAATAAGAAAAATTTCAAATTTTTCATGTTCAGCTGCATATAAAAAAAAAAGTAAACCTTCATAATATCATTAAAATGTAAGGCTCCGCGAGTAATTCTAACTGGACTCCGACGGTAAGGAATCAAAAGAGGATTAATTTTGCCGAAAAGCAAGATAAAAAAAATCGTACTAAACGAGACAAGAGAGGAGCGCAGAGTCGTGCTGGAGAATCGAGCCTCGTCTGAGTCCTTCGCGGTGACTGTGTACCTAGGGAGAACACGAGTCGGCTACGTTTTCCGGACAATAAAGCCGAAACAGAAATTTTCTGAAGCGTTTTATAATGTGAGAGCATATTTCCCGGGTAAGCGGAACTGGTACCCCGTTCCATCTAGAAGCCGGAGACCGAGGATGAGGCTGAGGATTGGGTTGGGGAAAATAGGTATGAGGATGCCCGTGGGTAGGAATGGGTCGGGATGGGAGGAATGGGTAGGAATGGGTAGGAATGGGTCGCGAAAGAGGTCTGTACCAGAGAGGATGGTCCCGTTCAACCCCCGGCAGCTCGACTTGGGAATCCGGCCAAGTGGGTTGCACCCTTCCACGCGATTTCATATTATACGAGGATGTATACATTATATGAGTGCACATAGAGCATATATATGTATATGTATTAAATATATAGATATGCTAGATGAACGTATGACAACATGACCGAACGTCATGTGTTCCGCTCGTTCATATATTTACGACCCCCCGATATTTTGATTTTTGAGAAAATGCGAGAGGTGTCAAAAAACAATGTTTTTTGAGAAATTCGCTACTTGGATTTTTTACGCAAAATTTTTTAAGATAAACATACGGATGGGGTGAGAGAAAATTTGAAGGGTGAGACGGGACTATTGGGGGGAGATGGAAAGCTGGTTAAGAATCCTTTTTTTTTTATTTGTCAAAATGGCTGATACTGGCTCGTTAGGTAAATTTCATTTATACGCAGGAATGTCGATGGACGCTACCCTTTGGGGTCGAAGTCTGCGTGTCGCTGAAAAATTCCAATAGACTCTGGAGATATAAGAATTCCAACGTTCGCCACAGCCAGAATGACTCTGAACGGAACGGAACGAATGGAACGGAACGGAACGGTTGTTCCTTGAAAACAGTTGGCGTCGGTATTGGCAATTTGTCAATCGTGTCGTTCCTGGCGTCCCTTCGTCTAATTTATACCGTCTCACGACGTCGTTCTTTGTCTCTTTGTGCCACCGAGGGATCTTAGCCTCGGCGGAAGATGCTGGGAGAATAAAATGGCTACTGTCACGGTAAAAGAAGCGTGAAAAGAAAAATCTTATAGGTCTATCAAGATAGCGATGCATTCGATTTTACGTTGAGCTGGATATCAGAATTTTCTTTTTTTTTTATTCAATCTCCACTCAATCCGCATCCTAAGGCGCGTCGATTTATTGCAAATAGAAACCAGCCTTTTCCTTTCTTTCTAACGTACGTATTAAAATTTTTCATTAAATTATTTTCAGCCCACGGGAAGATGGTCTGGTGTCGAAATAAAATTTATTCCAACCTATATACATTTTCACGCTATATATATATATTTTTTCCTTGACATTTCATAAGCATCCAGAAAGCAAATAGTTGTAAGTCATATTAGAATCAAGAATAGACGCGGGTCGACCCTCATGTAAATGCATATTTATTCCTACATTTATATACAATAATTCCTTCGTATATATCGAAGCCTTTAAAATTCTTCTCAACAGATCCCTATAACCTATACGTGATAAGTACCGGTATATAAAAACACATTGTAACGCCTCGTAATACTTGGTGGGTGCCGTTTCGATAACATTAAATCTTATAGAACTCGCGGAACGTATTGAGAGTAAAAAAATTATTTCCTGCCCTAAACGCACGTTAAATTCAAAAGATCGTAAGAGGATAAACGCGTAATTGACAATATTAATCCATATAGTACACTCGCGCTAACTCCTTGTACGTACATATATACCTGCTATCGTGAAACACGGTCACGTTTTACACTGATGCCACATTGTCACTCCGCTTATCATCTGTTCGAGGAAATGACCCTTCCTATATCAGATAACAGACCATAGGATCATTTAGCGACAGTAACGCCATTTTGTTCCATAGAGTGTTTAAGGGTGCCGCAAGAAATATTTATTGTGGCGCAAAAAAATGTTGTGGACACTTGTTGCTTCGTGAAACAATGGGAACTAGGATGAACGCCCCTGACGATTTAATTGTGATTAAAATTTTATTGCGCAAATAATTCGATTAAATTTTTTTCTTTGCAAAGTCTAAGAATTAACGATTCGAGTTAGACTTTTTTATACGAGACCAATGGGAGTTATTATTATATGAAGTTGTTGATATGAGATTTCACAATCCGGATATTTATAAATACCAAATTTTTGAATTGCCCAATCAAACTGGTTTCCGGTCGTTAAACCATGTACGTGGCTTTAATAATAATACATGTGTATAACGTAAAGTGGTTTCAGCCATGCATTAGTGCTTTGCCCACGTTAGATTCATTATCGTCTCATGACGTAATTATAACGTATGTATGTATATATACATGTATATGTACCTGCATGTTGTATAGGTATATATTCAGACAATGAGATTCGACCATTGAGGTCAGCGTCCTCGTGCTACCAGGTAGCCCAATGTGGGACCCAGCTGAAGAAAAGGCTGTTTTCATGTGTGGATAGTGTGGCGGTTGGTTCCGCAAGACCCACACGGTGGGCGGTTGTCGAAACATCTGCCATGTTAAAGAGGCGACCTGCCAGCCAGGTGAAAGCTGGAAGGTATCGGCTTTGTTGCTTTTTGATAGAGGGAGAAGATCGTGAGGAAGATATAGAAGAGACGAGGAAAGGCGATGGAGTTGAATGAGAGTGAAAGAGTGAGAGAGAAGGCAATAGAAAATTATAAATAAAAACTGAGTAAAAAAATAAGATAGATCGACGCCATTTTGAAACCATTAATCAATATTTGTCTATCCGTTAGACGTCGCGACGCCGTCGACGCCTTCTCGTTAGTGTGTGAATGCAAGTCAAGAATTTTGAAAATTATTCATAATTCTGATCGTACGACGCATTTTCAATTGTTATACGAGCGATAAGAAATTTTTAAGGAAATTATTTTAGAGCTGGTTGTTCTTTTTTATTTAAGGATATCTTCATGTAAGCGACGCGCTCGTGCGATTTCTATACCTACACGATTTGACGATCGGTCCTATATAGTTGGGTTCATGTGGATTTTACGCCAATCCGTAAAATTTCTCCGGGACGTTAAGCTTCGATTCATCCGGCTCTTACATTTATCCCTATCCCTGAATCGTTTGTCTTCCCACGCCAACTG
>JARPRH010000410.1:291201-311290 GCA_031763665.1 Calameuta haemorrhoidalis | reverse complement strand
CGATCGTTATTGTCGGACGTTACATCAGCGTGGGCGCAATTCTTTGGTATTTTTATAGTCCCGCTGAGATTAACAACATCCATCTTGCCGGTCTCGAAAAGTTAAGATATTTTTTTTTGCCAGAACTGTACAATAGCTAAAAAGACCAATACCGATATCAATAGCCTACCCATAATCCATTACCGATAACTTTATCTGCCATGACATAATATATATATATATTTAATTCAGTACTTCCAGTATTTTACAATCAAATACAGACAATAAAAATTGCGTAACAACCCAAAGTCCCCACGATCAAAAACAGCAATAAAGTTCCAATTATTCGCAAGACAAGATAACCTCCAAAAACGATGAATTATTCGACGACGACAATGTGTTTCGTAAGATGATAAAAGAATAAAAAAAATAAGCCATACAATTCCCACTGACGCGCCACGCCCGTCTCGTTGAGATCTCGAGGAGGTTCGTTAAAAGCCCGTCGTTCGTTCTCGTTAAAGCGAAGAGTTCGCGCATGCGCGTTATCGAGTCTGATCGGTAGACGATCCCAAGCCAATTCGCTCGGTCACGAGTCCACGTGGTGAGGACGCTCGGCGAAGGATCCTTCCCCTCAAGAGAGTCAAGGGGGTCTGTCTCTTCTCTCGGAGGCAGCTCAGTATATTCGGCTCAGCCATACGAAATCAGTCTGGCCTCGACGAGTGGGTTACCGATTGCGTAAAGGGTACGCGTACTTTATGCGTTGCGTATGCGTGGACACTCGGATAAAGTACGCAGACTCAGGGAGACTTTGGCCGACGAGGCGAGACGATGCGTTATGTGGGAGGCGAAGGAAAAAAATTTCGCTACGCAAACCGAATGGGACTCGCGGTGGCCGACGGTAAGAATCTTGGGTGGAAACGTCGTGCGAGAGAGAGTGAGACGGACTTATGGCGCTAAAGTGAGTAAGAGAGAGACAGACGGTGGTTCGAGTGTCGCCAGACAGTTTCTGAGTCATAGTCGGCGGCTACGCTGGCAGTATCTAAGGTACTGAGCATATATGTATAACACTGGGCAAGTCAGGGCGATATCGAACGTCAAACCACAGGCTATACTCCGTACGACATAAGATCCTTCGTTCGAAATCTTTTGCCGTACTTTACTTCGAAAAGTCGAATGGGGTATGTACTGCTGATATTTTAGAGTTCGCGGAGACGTTCTCTCTGCTAAAGGACATCGTATCTGATCAAGGGAAGGATCCATCGAGTTTTTCGGACTCGGATAAGATCTCGAGGTGAGCGCGATGCGCTTGGATGCTGGAGGAAGAGGGAGAGGAGGGAAGAGAGAGATAAAAGGGTCAGGGGGCAAAAAGAGAAGCTGAGGCAGTCGAGAAGAAGCGAAGTGACGACGTTAAAGAAGTGTGGAGGTCTTATACTGTGTTATATGCTGTATATATGTATATATAGTTATACCTATGCGTAACAGGAAGGAACGATAATACGTATCTGGTCGTATAGGGACGTGTCAGACTTTCTGCAGTTCTCAGTACGAAGAGTTGCGTTCCGGTACTGACGCGCCGATAAAGCTATCGGAATTCGAATTGTCAATTTTATTAGATTTCGCTGCAACTAATATTAATGATCGCCGATTGGTGTCCTCGCTTACTCGAGAAAGGATTTCGTAAATTTGAACGCAAATAAAAATTTCACATACTTATTACCTACACTCGATCCAGCAGGCTCGCCGGATATCATCCGGTTTAATCGTCAAAGTGTTTCCGGTGTTTACGATTAATGGATTTTTAGCCATGCGAGCACTTACTGTATATATAAATATGTTTGTATATACACACACTTATATATATATATATATACTGCCGTGTTTAGTCTGTAGCCATTTGAATATCAGTCGGTCCACAGAGACGTCATTCGCATGACGAAGGTCTGTGCCTCTAAATTCAAGAATTATTTTATACCAGTCAAAGGTAGAAGAAGATTCAGGAAGTATTCGAGGTAATCCCAGAGTAGTCGGAAATGACGTAGCCTGATCCGAAAATCATCCCCTTTCTCGATCTGTCGCCCGGAACCCGACGTAATTTCTTCCCTAATTCCCGAGAGAGGACCCGGAGATCAGAGAAGTGCGAATGCGCCTTAAAGGCCAAGGAGCGAGAAGGAGGGAGAATAAAAGAAGAAAGAAGAAAGGAAGACGAATCTTCGGTCTGTTATTTTTCCACAGGATTGAGGTGGGCTCTCTTTTTTTTTCTCGAACCCATAACGAAGATCACGATTCGTCATTGGAATGGAAACGAGGAAGAAGTAGACAAGCACATACGGTCAATAGAACGTGTGTGGTGATGATGATGATGATGATGATGCTGGTGCGCCGGTGTGCATTGAATATGAGTCGTTGGGGTCACTGAGGTCGTGTAACAATTTATCTCTCGTATATACATATATGTATATGTATATGTATCTGAATTTGCTCTGCCCGTTCCTGGCCATATTAGGCGCTCGTTACGGATACGCAGTAATAATACAGAGCTGGGCTGGCGCTGGATCCAGTAAGAAAGGAGTCGGAGCCATCGGGCATCGAGCATTAGAATGGCATTAGAGGCCATAGAACGCTAGGATCTATAATAAACGTTATACCGGGATCTGCGACCTCGAGGCAGTTTTGAATCACGTCACTCTGCTGCCGCTGTTGGCGCTCCTGGCGCTGCCGTAGACTCTGTAAAATTTCACATATGAGTCTCCTTTGTCCTTCGTCACGTGTGATCCTTTTAGAGCCGTCGAGTGATCCACGTTAGAAATTCTCATGTCTGCCGGATTCCGCCTGCAGGATCCGTCGGAAGGTTCTGACTTTTCTGCACTATATGTATATACATATACACACTACAGTACGGTACAGTAAGAGGAGAAAAAAACATGGACCAAGATCTGATCTTTTTTGTCTTGTTCTCAATGAAGCGGGGGGAACCGAAACGGAAAGAAGTATCTACGAACAGCTGAACGGCTGAAGTGGTCTTAGCTACGGGAGATGAAGTGGATGCTGGTGAATAAGGAGTTTTGACTGAGAGGTCTCTGTCTCGCTCTCTCCCTTTCTCTTACTCTCTCTCGCTATCTCTTTCTCTCTCTCTCTCTCAGAAACATATAAGACGCCTGCCTCCTATAGAAGCCCATTTGCGGATACGTGTCTCTCGGCTCTTCGGTTCGCGTGGCGGTGGGGGGAGGAAGGGGGGAGGGACGAGAGAGCTTCCTCGAATATTGGGAAAGTGGAAAGCGCGAAAGAAACTACTCGTTTAAATTCTGCTCGCAACGCCCAATAATTCTGCATGCGTTATTTTATTGTTAAGTCCCGATATATAGGAACGACGGAAAATTCTCTCTCGGTTGGGTTCCGAATAACGTTGAGAAAATTGGGTTTGCTGGTCGTATCTAACGATACTGCCCTTCTTACGATACCTTCCCTTTATACAAGGTAGCAATGTCTGCAGGGCTTTGGTACAGTCTGTATATTTATTTATATGCATATATATATACACGGTATCCACCTATACATATTTCCGAGCATAGGAAAGGCACACGTAATATACTGTAACGTGAGCTGGTGCTCATATAGTGTCGCGGAGGGAGGGAGAGGGAGGGGGGAGGGGGAAGAAAGGAAAGTTATTGTCAGCCACAACGGAAACGCGGGAGCAGATGCAAAGGACTTCGCGTGGCGCAATATATTTTTGTGAGTTTTGTATTTAAGAATTTAGAGAGCGTCGTGGACGTCGGTGTCGAAAGAACAAGAAAACATCGCTCGATCTTACCGAGAGTCGACTATCTCGGTAGGTTCTCTTTCTCATGGTTTTCCTTATACAGGAATCAGGAATCACGAGACGAATCCAATTTCGTATACATGTATATATATTTTTTCATAGTCGTCTCATTATGCCTCCCTCGTAACTCTTCGTGGGTTTTACATGCATCCTTATATACGGGACAATCCTAAAGACGTCTTCCGTCGAATGTGGGATACTCACCTGTCTCCGGTACACTCGTACACGTATGTACGTATATGCTTTCGCCGCAGATGGATATTTCATTTCGTTACACAAAGAGGACAGATTCGAAGCTGACAGCGTCAAGAAAGGCAACGCGAGTTTCGCACGAGCTCTGACGAAAAAAAGGCTAACGAGATTATAAAAGCATAACGCGTTACGAGTGCGGTTCGCGAGAACGTGTTTAAAAAAAAAAAGGGGGAAAAAGAGGCTCCGTGGAGCGGCTGTTAATATGTTCGGGAGGGGGCAGGAGGGGGGGCTTGGGTGCACACAGCGAAAACGTGCGGAGATGCAAAGTGGAAATGCAGTAAACTACCCAGTCAGTGATTAAGCGTACGCATTTTGCTTACAGATTCTGGTGTTCCGGTCGAGCCGCAATATTAGGTATGTATAATCGTGGCAGTTTTGCTTCGAAATATTCGCATTAATTTTTTGGCATTTTTTTGACATAATCATTAATGGCATCGTTAAAGGCGTAAGAAGAGTTCATCAATTCGCATTTACATGGATGGCTTGTGACAATTACGTTTTTTTTTTTGGCTTTTAATTCGTCGAGATTTTTTGCTGTAATTTTTATCATATTTTAATATTAAAATATTGTCCTGGTATGCTACTGGGTACTTGTAACCTTTTTACCAGTATATAATGAAGGTACAAATTTGTATGTAATTCGCGGATCAGGAATGAGGCATGGGACTGTAGGAGGGGGGGGCGACGTGGGGTCAATTATTTGCCATGTTGCAATACGCGCGTGATCTGGTTTAATGAAGCTTTTAATTTACAGCTCGTGTACGATGCATGGGTTCTCGAGCGTATTTGTACGGGCAGTGCGAGACCTTGTGTGTATATGAATCATCGAGTATGCGATTTTGGGGTTTTTGATTGTACAACCCGTTGCGCTGGGTCCATTATGTAATGCACTGACGGAACGTATGTCCCACGATAGTAAATTTCTTGGGTCAAAATAAATTTTACATACTTGACGTAGACTGTACGAATTTCAAGGGAAACTTTTTTTAACGTCTAATGGAATGTAGGAACGAAGAAATTAAATTGGGGGTGAAAATAAAATGTGGGAAAATAACGTAGGGTCTTAACTAAAGGGTGGCTATTGTGTATTTCTTATCGGTAGACTTGTACTGGTCGACTCTGCTATATGCATGTGTGATAACGCACATGTGTGCACGCACGAGTGGGGACCATCCTGTTAGTCGATCTTTTCCTCGCCGAGGGTGAAAGTTCTGTTTCCGTAAAGCTCGCATGAATATTTGAATTTGAGTTATACGCAGTGAGGAGGAGTGGGGATAGGGAGGGTAGGGGAGGGGAGGGACAAGACTCGGATATAAATCAAAAGCCACCGCACGCTCGTCCTTCGGCCAATGAATAACTTTATTACTACCAGCCATAAAACTGCGCTCTCTTTCGTTTTTAGTATAGAGAGAGGGAGAGAGAGGGAAAAAGGTCGAGAAGAGACGGAATATAGAGAACAGGGTGATATTAGGTAAAAAGAAAGTGTTGCTAAGTGACAAAAAAAAAATTTTATCTCAACCGTGCCTATACGGTTTTAATTATTTACCTAAGTGCAAAATAAAGTTGAAAGTTTTATGTAACTTTTTTTTTAACTTTCTTCGATATTTTCCAATCAAGAGGCGTATTGCGAGTATATATATATATGTATACATAAGATCGCACCTGTACATTCTCTGGGGTAATAAGCCGTATCTAATCCCAGCATCCCATAGAGATCCAGCTCGAAGTATCATCTTGGACAGGAGATGAGATCGTAAACGGTATCCTTGGTTAATTACATGATCGAAAAGTTATAAGGCATGACGTTAGGTGTGATAGGTATTTGACCTATGGGGAACACTTTGGACGGATCCCATCTCCGTGAGAAAAGGGGTTGACGACGAGACGGGGGTGGGTTTTTTATTTTTATTTTTTTTTCTCCCCCAATAAAACTAGAAACTGCTTACTCGGCTCCGGTTCTTTCCTATGCGATCGTTTAACCTGGGAATACTAACAGGGTGGTTTCGATCATCGTCAGTTGTCTCGTTGACTAAGGGTAGAACGAGAAGAAAAAGACGCCGAGAGTCGCGACGCTCCTTAAGCGTCGTTTACACGTTGAACGAAATGTCGCTTCGGGCGTAACCCGCCTATTTACCTTATCCGACACGTACTCGATTCGACTTGGTCCTTCGACCAAGTCGACTAAGGGTAACCAACCCCCTGCCGACGCTCCGAACCCTGCCTGGTGGAGCCACAGGGGCGTCCAGGGAGAAAGGTTCGACGAACGAATTTCAAAATGGGAAATGACGACGGTTTTGGTAGTCGAAGTGGTATCCAGAGTAAATTTGTATATTTTCACGGACAGGTTAGATTTTTTAGAATTTCTTCCTCTTATTCGTAAAACCCACCCCCATCCCGAGGGAAAGTATCCCTTGGGCTTTTCCTGAGGAACTTCAGAGGATCCTGAATGTTTCGATGGCTGCCCTGTAACCAGACTGTATATATTGTATATATACATATACACTCCATGTATCTATCTACACTCAGGTAGGGTTCACATTAGGGGTGGGTTTGGTGGTAAGATCGTCTACTTTACGTCTCCGAGTTGCTTACGTCGCGCGTTACACTCTGCATGTGTGACGGTATGAGACTCGACTGTACGAGGATCCTCGTGCACTACCTATCGCCGTCACTCTCTGGTAAAGATGCTGACTTCAACTTAATCTCGTATTCCTCTTGGATACGAAGTGTGGGTCGACTATAGCCGCTACCGCTATAACAAGTGATCAGGGGGGCGGGGGGGAAAATGTAAAAAAATATTTAATCTGATTATAATTAAAATGAGGTGCTAATAAAAATTTATTGGTTTATTAAAGAAAAAATTTAATATTCATCGTCCATAGATATGTATATCGCAAGGCTGTATTTAAATCTTCGTCCTGCATACCATTATATAACACAGGAAGAACAAACGGTACCGATATCACTTTGAAACGTATCCCCGTCTTCATTGGCTAGGATTAACAAGTGGTTTCTGCGCGAAAATTACAGGGGATGCTTTTCTGCCATTGGCACCCTTTACGTTTGAAGGCACCTTCGAGTGTCACCCCCCGTCTGGAATTAGACTGCATGTATTAAAAGCAAAGTTAATGGAATACCATTAGCGTCGACTCGCTTGGAATATAAAGTCGAAACAATGAGAGGGGCATAAGTGACTCTCTCTCTCTCTTTCTCTCTCTCTCTCTCTTCTTCTTTTCTCTCTCGAGCCTCAATATCTCTTTGACTCTTCGTTTCTTCCTCTCCTTCTTTTTTTCCTTCTCTCTTTCACTTATCGTTTTTCCCATCTCTCGTTCTCACTCTGGCCATTTCCTTCGCACTCTCTAACTAATCCAACCCATTTCTCTCTCTCTCTCTCTCTTTCTCCCTTCTCAATTTTCCTTTCCGTAGCTTCTCTTGCCACTGAGAGAGACGTCACTTGCGAGCAAAATGGACGACTTTATTGCGTAACGTAAATCACGAAATTATATCATTACTCGAGGACACGGAGGAAGGTTACAAGGATCTGGAGGGATCCTTAAAGAGCTTCTGGGGGAATAAGGAAGTCTGACTGTTGAGATACCCTTTTCAAGTGGTGCCCCCCCCCCTCCGCCCTTTAAAGTTTAATTATCGTTCTATGCCGATGTTTCATGATTTGTGATTGGCAATATAGGATTAGATAATTAATTTATTCAGCTTCAAAATTGATATGGAAATTAACACGTATGTGACCTGGTTCCAAATATTAGGTCTGATGACGTCATTAGGTTAAAGATAGCTCAGGGCATGCTGGAGAGGATATCATATATATATTGTAACGTATTTCCTTAATCCGACAACGATAGCGAAAGAAACGAGAAGTATCTCCGAGAACTAACTTAACCTCTGACGGAACCTATCAGAATAGACGGCAGCTTAACGGATCCTGTAGATTTTTGGGGACGCGCCAAATCGAGAAACGCAAACGTAGGTCCTGATCTTTGGGGTCACGTGAAATCAGCAAACGCAACTGGATTCACGGACGGGAGGCGACCGGTTACGGAAATGCGCGGCCGCTCGGGCTGCTGGGTCGAGGTAGAGACGCTCGAAGGAAGCGACAGGTAAACAGTTCCGGAAACGGAGGGAGCAGCTGATCGAGAACGTAGCAGAACGAATTAATGTATCGGGTGTCCTCGTCCTACCGTGTCCAGACCGCAGACAATAGCGTGCAGTTAGATAAGTGCAAGAGCCACAGGGGGTGGGAAGAAGAAGGACCAGCCAAGAAGACGCAGACGAGGACTGAAATTGCGGATAGGGAGGAAGTCAATGAGTGAGAAGAGAATGAACCTCCGTGAGCGAGAGATCGAGAGAGACGAGAGAGACGAGAGAGACGAGAGATTGGCAGTAGCAGCGGTCGGCAGGGGACTCTACAAGGTGGCCTAACACGCCCAGCATCATTATCTCGAACAACCTCGCCATCTTTTATTTATATCATTAGGCGGACCGGGTCCACGACTCGTTTATCCTGCGAGTCTCGCAGTCTCATAAAGTCCGAGCATTTTCGGCCATTTCATCATTTATATGAAAACAGACCTCTAGCTTGTCTCCACATTTCTTTTCGTTCGAGCCTCCGCTGGACCACTTTTGCGATACCGAGAAAAAGTATAGGGATGGATGACAAAAAAATGACAAGATACAGAGTAAGATCTTACCATTGATTCTAGGAAATTTATCAGCCAAGTACCAGGGAGACGATCCAAGTCTTACAATTCGAAATCTACCCTCGGAACTACCCCTGATACTCGAGGAGCCCTTTCCCTTTGAGAAAAGTCCACTCGTGGCATATCCCACCCCTTGCGCCAGTCAAGAGTACTTTGGCGAACTTGACTAAGACCGCGAACCTGCGAACTTGCTGATAACAACTGCGTGACGTAGCAAAGACCCCAAAAGTCTGGATAGGATGTCCATTTGCGAAATTCTTTTTTTTTCGTAATATTGATAAGATCGATTCCGGAGGATTTATGTTTGATATTTAAAACTGACGTCATACATGTAAATTCATAGTGCCGGGAGGGCTGGGTTTACCCTGCTATGATATCCATGTAAATCGAATTTTTGAAAAAGACTCGAAATTGATCCCATCATCGAAAAGCATCAGAGTGTTATGTCCGCAAACATATAGACAATAGCCAACAGCCAATAAACAGATCGGATCTGTGCCGGGGTTGGCTTTGCCATGCATCTGGAATCTGCCCGGTGACTCTCCCTCTCGAAATTCTCCCGTGCACGAGCATTGGTGGTATCGATCGGGCGACCCCCTGCCAATTTACATATTTCGACTAATTAGTGCTATTCAACTCTCACGGTTCGAATCTGTTCCTGGCTTAGCGTGACTATGGGTTTGCTTACCGATTTACACTTGCCGATAGGTTACGAAACGTCATCCACAAGGGTGCCGATCGGTTCTAATTTAGAAATGAGTCTATCGTGTGACATTGATTTTTCGCATACCGGGTGTCCTGAATGAAGGCAGAAGGAAAAATATCATCTGTTGGAATTTTCATTGACTAGAGTCTATATCTGTATCTACGGGGTGATTGATTAAAAATTGACATTCTTTTTTTTGTTCTTCCTGGAATTGGCAAAGGATCGTATCGACTGTGCACGGTATTGTTAGGTAGTCGCGCCTCGTGAAACTGAAATGATTCCATTAGAGCATCCAGCGAGCAGTGATTTTGCGTCTCTTTCATGGCAATTCCATCGGAATTTCAATGGAACTGCAACGACGCTCCAATTTAACGTTTCGTAACGCGTCCAACGGTTGTGGGGACGTTTATGGCACGATACGTAAAGCGACACCCGATATGCATTTGACATCCATATGCAACGCAAGCACAGGACCCTCGGCAGGTTGTAGTTCCGATGGGCCGTCAATAATCGAACATCAATCATGCTTAGAATTATGCTGAATTAATTATTATTGAGTGTATAATCGAACGCTCACATATGCAGACTCCTCCCCTCCTCTCTCTCTCTCTCTCTCTCTCCCTCGTACGTGAAAAATCTACCGTTGTCAAACACGTGAAAACGTACCGATCGAATTTTTGACGTTTTACATTTCTCTCTTTCCCATTAAATGTCTTGAAAACAAAAAAAAATTCAAAAAACCTTCACACACACGTACATATACCGATCCACATATGAGAATTTTTTTGATTCATAAAATCGAATCGGTCGATGACCTGGAACAAAAAATGTAAGGCCACTATACACGAAGTCGGGTCACGGGAAGTTGCACCGGTCGAAAATAAAGTGCACGGCGGCTGCAGCTGTTACGTAAAATTGCAGCTGGAATGCACGTGAGACACTGGAAAGGCTGGGCTGGGCCCGGGCCCTGTTTGACGTAACAAATATTCAATAGACCGTGCACGATAGAAGCATACAGCCAATCTCATTAGTAATTCGTAACGTAACTTCATGCTGTTTACACGCGTTTAAAGCCCGTTCACATGTACTTATTGTTTTCGGCGTGGGTGACGCTTTGCAACCGTGAGAAGACAGCGACGTGTGTTGTTCGATTAAGAGTGTGGCGTAACTACATAATCATAATCGCGATGTACTTCCTATTACGAATACCACCTACTATGATAAGACGTATTGATAGAGGAATAATAATTATTATTATTATTGTAAATGATTTGTATCTGAACAGGATCCAATTGCCGTTTTAAAATATTTAAATTACCCTTCTTTTCCCGCCACTCAAATTTCAACCGATGACCCCCCCGATATGTCAAGAACTTAACCAGACCCCATATGAACCACATAAGATGCAAACCTGTTTTCGTAATATTCGATCGCTTAAAATGATCTCAGCCACGATGAGAAGGAGAAAGAGTACAGAAAGCATTGGGTTAAGTTGGAAAGTGCTTTCACGGGGATCTCAAGAGGTCAAAGGTCACGTTTCTGAGAGAGCACGTGGGCGATGACGAATTTTCTAAAAATTTCCTGACTGGACTAATAGCGATTTGTAATAGAAGTTTGTAGTAAGGACTGAGGTTGCGCAATGTGTAGGATCTTATATGCGAGAGACACAAAGAGCCATTAGAGAAGAAGAGGAAGGAGAGAACGGAGATGAAGATAAGAGAATAATGAGAGTACAAGAAAGATCAAGAAGAATATATATATATATATATACATTGGATTGAATATACGCGTGCATGCAAGATGCATATCTGTCAGTTGTCACCTTGGAAATGTTCACGAAGATTCATCTCATTCATTACACGTCCCAATTTTTTTTAACCTACTCTTTATACCGGTCCGCTAGTTCCACATAGCCCAGAAAATATTCGGTCGCTTATTGGTCCTTAGGTCGAGCGCGGATGCTGCGTGCCGACGGCGACGCCTCCGCCGTCACAGAAACGACATACAAATTTTTAACGGTCATTCATCTTGCAAACTGCTCTAACCTATTTTTGTGTCTCACAGCCTCCCTCGATATTTCCAGCCACTCCGAGACTCCGATATTCGCTGTTTGGTATATATCTATATACAGTTAAAGAATATCGTCGAGAGCTATACCGACGCCCGGCGTCGTTGTCACGCGCGACGCCACGACGCACGCCAATTTCTAACCAAAACAGTCTTAAGTGACGCGGAAAATCGTTTGTGTGTTCTTGGTAACGATTAAAATCTCCTAACACCATTCTATACTTGTAATATAATCGACCATATGATGCTGTCAAGATGGACCTTACCATCAAGGATGCTGTAATGGACCAAAGTATGAATTTACCATTTTACAGTACGCGGAACCGTTTAACGTTGTAAAGATGAAAAGATGATCTGTCAAATTTTTTTTTCATCCGCACTTTGCTCTTCTCCAAAGATACAGCATCTTCCACGCGCTCTGTCCTTTTCTCCTCTCGGTCTCGTCTCTCTTCTCGAATTTGCCAGCCAGAAGCCAGCGGTAAAATACGTCGACGCAATCGTCGTCCAGACCGACGTTAAGCTTTTAAAGCGAAGTTAATGGACGTTCGTCTTACGGGACCCGTCGAAAGGATTAAAAGCAAAAGGGGAATTGGTCCAGATGTTCTGCGGCAACATAGTTTAACCAGTTAACATGGTAGCCAGCTAGCGGTGCACCAAGCTGAATAGAACCGACTCTGACGCTTACGTATTCTATACGTAATTGGCCAAGCCTGTTCATACTTCCTAAACGGAAAAGATTATTTTAAAAAATTGTACGTTCGTTGTAAAAATTACAAAATTTTTTCAAATTTCAAAAATAATAAAATCAAATTCAATTTTAACAATACGACGTTTCACTTTGCATCCCGTAATACGTCTTCCCGCTTCAGAATTTATAGAGAAGATTATCATCGTATGTCACAATACACGTGCTCTGCTTTACGTAGGTGTACACGTATGTAGAAAATCATGTTGAGCTAAATAACATTATACATATATATTTTTTAGATGCAAGTATTTTACAACCTTCTCAGGCAGTGCATTTCATTTCCAGGTCAATAATTCGTAACGCCACGCTCTATTCCCACCGTACAATTGTGAACAGCGAAATCAATGATCATATACGGTAGCAATAAACCACATATTGATTACGACAAAGGGCTATGAAAGTTACAGCGGGATAATCATCGCCCGATAAACCATCAAAACGGTACAAAGTTGATGCGCGACATTCGCGACACACGAGCACACACATACGTGCACACATATATGTTACATAGCTATATTCGCAGCACGTTCGACCAGCTGCGATTAATGGCAATTGTAAAGTTTCAGTCGGCAATAACAATAGTGGCTACAAGGAAGAGGATGGTAGGATGAGAAATGGCAGTATAAGATGAAGTAGAGGAGAAGCAGTGATCGAAACGTCGTATCTCAGTTCTAAGAACTTAGAAGACTCGTGTAAACCACATGGACGTAGAATAATAAGAATTTGATATAAAATGGTCAGTTTTTCTATTTAATAAAAAGAAAGAAATACGATACTCATAGCACAGATTTTTGGTACGCGTGTATTATTGGACGAGAACATTAGGATATGACGTATGCAGACACGTGGTGAATTATTAAGTAAGATCAAAAGAGCGTTTTCGGCCATTCGATTAGGATGGTCAAAATAACCTGGAGAAACTAGGCTGACGCTATAAAGTACGTTTATGAATCGTTTCGATTCCATCGCGGCCAATCAGAAGCTGCGGACAGCGATACTTCCGTTTCGCTTTTTCTACCGGATATTTCGATCTTGTCCATTGGGACTGTTACGGGTAGTACCGTAGTCAAAGTAGAGTCCACGACCTACTTGCTCCTGAGTAATTGCGTAATAAAATATATTTAATCTCACGTTATTTATATTGACGTAAGTTGTTGATGATTTTTTTTTTTTATTTCGATTATATGCTTCTGCGAGGGATGACAATGATAGTCGCACCGGACTGACTGTCTAATGGATTCATGGCTGCTGCAACGATGGGATCGATAGACGCAACGTAAAACGAGATGATAATTTAATCGAAGCTGACGGCCGATCTAAAATTAATCGCGTTAAATCATGCGGCCCGGACTGCGTGACAAATAGTCAGAGTCGGCTAGGCATTCAGGGTACACGTTAAACGCATTTCGTGCCGATGTTCCGAAAATAAACGAAGCCCACCCGGTATATAAATCGAAAAGAATCACGATGAAACGGAACGACGCGACGGTCCTGGACCAAACGTGAAACAGGAAGTCGAGAGATAAAAGTTAACGTGTGTAATTTTGGTCTCCTGGACAGAGGAGGGTGGAGGGGGGATGAAAAGGAGGGGGGTCGAAAGAGTAAATAATTATTCCTAGATAATTTGACAAGGGATTTAAATACACTTTGCAGTATATGTATATATATGGTTTATGAAAAAAATCTTGTTTTTGAGAAACAGTAAATTCTTCAAAATCCTCGTGCGACTAGAAAACGGTCAGTGTACCGAGAATTGATAAGATTTTTCAAAAATATTCTGACTCGTCATCGAGATCTTTGGACATGCAATTTTTGTAAGGTGCTTTTTTTTATATCGACACGAAACATCATAGCCCGTTTAATATTGCCCGTCAATCTCGTATAGCGACACGTCTGCCTTCATCTTCTTCGTCTTCTTCATTTTCTCCATCTTCCTCCCCACTCCGAGGGGTGGCTGCCATCCAGCCGTCAGGTCCGTCGCAGTCTTCTTTCTTTTTCAACCATGTTTTATTTCTAGCCCGTACTTCCCCTACCACCTTCACGCATCTTATCCTATATAGATATATATATCTATATAAACTCTACACACGTAAAGTTTACGCGGCTGAAACTGCGCAATCGCCATAAGGTTTCGAAAATGTCGTCTGGAATTAATAGGAAGCCATTTTGAGCATCGTTTATAGCTTAACTCGGAACGTCCATTAATTCCATTTAAAATTAGTCTCCCGCTGTAGACGCCGTCCACTTTTGGTATTGGCTTCCTTGGATTTGCAGATAAATAAAAGCCACTGGGCGCGTCCTCAATTTCGACGCGAGAGCAGCCCGAATTATCGGTTGCGCAATTTACGTCCATAATTCTCTTGGAAGCATTAGTTCCCATATTTGTGTACGAATGACAAGTTACTACTCTATACTGTAAATAAAACGTCAGTTTCTTATGCGTCGTCCATATATCTCTCTCTCTCTCTCTCTCGCACTCTCGAGCGAATCAAGATGGCCGCCACTAGTCCTTCCGTCGGGTAGACTTAGTCGTAGTATTTGGGTCAAACCTTAATTGGTTTATACAATCAGCAACCGCACGACATTATAGTCAATTCTCACGCGGTGTTATGTTTCTTTGAATTTGTCTATCGACCAGACCTACGTATGTACTGTATGTACATACATACGTGTGCATGTAAAGTCAGAATAAACACACGTGGTACACGAGGGAGCTAAATGGAAGCAGTTTTTAGGCCTTGATCGGCGTTTCTAAGGACGCAGTAATCTGATTAAGGCGAGTTTACACGTGAGCTACGTAGCCAGAGGCGTGTTTACACGTGCGACGAATTTTTCTTGGCTTTCGTCAGCGTCCTTATGGGAATATCAGATGAATAATTGAACTGTCATCGACTTGACACTGACAGGTTAGGAGAGTTGAGAATCTTGAAGGATTTATTAACTGATGATGATCATCATCGATATCTGGCGTGTAGATTGCATTGTATATAGACATCCTGACGGGGATGATGATCGACTAGCTTTTTTGGAAATGCGCCAACTCGGCTCGGAATCGGCGTTCGATTTCGGAGTCGCTCGGCCAGTTGGCAGACGACAGGCGTCGTTTAATAAGCTAGGTAGAAAGGGGGTGGGAGAGTCGTCGGGACGTTAGCCGCTGGGAGCGTCTTCTGGTTGTTGAGCGACGTAGCGCAGTTTATAAATAGTTTAATGAGGGTGTCGGGGGGCGGTGGGGGGTCGCGGGGGGCGGAGGGGGCGTTTGTGAGATAGATGCGTTCGCCAAAATTACTCGCATTGGCACCGCGAATCGGCAGTTGGCTGAACCTCTTCGATTACCACGTGCCGCAACTGAGCGAAATTTCGAAACGCACCTTAATATTTTGGATTTTCGAGAGGATATACGATACCGCGTAGTTCTTTCAGGTTCGAATATTTGTGGTTATTACTGATAGGAGGAAAAAAAAAATGTCTAATTTGGAAACTACTATATGATTAGCAAGGTATTTGCGGTTTTTTTATTTTGATTAAAGTCGATATTGAATATTTCGAAAAATATTTTTTTTAATTAAAAAAAATTTTTTTTGCTACTTCACTCGTCACTGTCATAACTAGGTGATTCTTGGGATGCTGCGAGATTGAAGTTCCGAGGGAGCGGAAGCTTAGGACAAGAATAAGGAAAGAGAGGGAGAGAAAGAGGGAGAGAGCGAGAGAGAGGAAAAAGACGAATGTGCCAATAGAGGAAGGGGATAAGAGTAAAGAAACTGGGCGAACCAAAGAAAGGATACTAAAAAAGGAATGACTAGTTTCTGGGAAGTGTGTGAAGTAGCCCGCGGGCAGCTGGACTCCGACCGGTCAGTGGTCCAGCGTCGCCGCGTGTTGATGACAGAGACTCGAGAAAATAAAGCGATTCTTAATTAGGACACAAAGGACCCGAGGCTGCAGTATTTCTGTCTACTCGACGCCGATAGAAAACGCCCGGTGCATTTATCATTTCTCTCAAGACCCTTTTAAGCAAATAAAAAAAAAGCTAATAAATTTATCCAAAAAAATTGCGATGACGTGAAAAATCCAAAAAATATATACCGAAATAATCCGCGTACACCCAACGTAAGTAATAAGTTTTTCTTCTTCAAAATTCAACATTTCTTGCATAATTATTCCACGCAGTTTTCTATTCACCTACTGTTGTTCATCGTGAAATTCCCCTTAAAAAATTTTATTAGACTCATCAAAAAAAAAGTAACCACTTGAAAAACGCATAGCCTGCGCGCGCACCCGTTTCGCAATCTCGAGTTACGGTCCAATCAAAACGCGAATCCGTTCTTCACTCCTCAATTACCCCACATACAATTTCACCGTAATAGCGACAGTCTCCACGATAGCGGGACCACTAAATTTTTTTCCCCCTCGGGTACAGGGGGTTACGTACCGAAACTACAGGCCGGATCCTCGTTCGAACAAAAGATACGTGTCGTAGCTGAGCTAAAAAGAAAAAATGACTACAGCTACATGTATACATACGAAAATATACTGCAATACCATACTATACCATAGAGTCCTAAACCGTTATATACTGTAATAAATATACGTTTCAATATAGCGACCGAGCAATTTGCCATTACAAGACGAAAGCAAAGTACACCCTGTAGTACTTCAACTAAAATAAAGACAAAGGGCAGGACAGTCGTCAAGATATTTCTCCGAGAGCAGCTCATTCGAAATGGATGAGACAATCGAGTGGCTGTGCGATTGATACTTTCGCCGGAGAATTTCCAGGGGCTGATCAGAGCAATGGAGGCCACGTGGAAATCAGGCTGCGAAACAGTGACGTAGGCCGTCGCAGCGTCGGCGTCAAAGTAGACTTGGCGGCGCCGAAAAATGTATCGAGTGAGGGGAACATTAAGGAGGTGCTTGTATATAAGTATATGCCGAAGGATATTACAGTCCCGGCGCCGTGACAATATCCAAGCTGTATACCATCTACGGGGTACATGCGTTCAGGCCTCCGACTAGAATGTAGAAAGGCTAACACGTGTCCTCGACTCCGTGACATTGGCATTGGGGGTTGTGCCAACCCTCTTCGATGTCGTATCCTCTGGTTTCCCTCACTGGCTGATAACCTATCCTTTACGTGCTTATATATATATGTATATCCATATAATATATAGATGGCAATACTATAGAATATCAACCCTTAACTACTCCTATGCGCAGTTTACCTGCAGTCGTATAATCCTGGACTGATCGAACGCAACCGGAAGTTCTGTTAGGCAGAATGAGGAGTTTTAGCTTTATAAAAAATTAAGGGTTGGTTATATACGGTTGCTCCGGTATGATTCACCTGCTGAAATCGTATTAGGGGTGCATATAGGCGTTTCTACTATTTCTGCGAATAAGGTTTATTAGATATTAATGTAATATGCGCCTGCTTCCGGTTTGCAAGGGTAAACTACCTTTCTTGTGCGTGTGTGTGTGTGTCTATATGTATATGTGTACACATCTACCTGCATGTCTTCCTTCATCGCTACTTTACTACACGGCTTCCTACCTGAATGCGGAATTTACTCAGCTAACTTTATTAATAGCGCGAGCAAGCGAAATGTAATTCATAAGATATTAGCTTCGAGATACAGGAATGAGATTCTCCGAGTTAGGAAACCTCTCGTTTTTCCTGTGATTCAGACTTCGGTACATCCCGTGCCCGCTAACTCGAATTTTTCGAAATTTCACCCAGACTTCACTCCGGTCTGTAAATTAATTTTTCTTTTCTCATGCCAATTAACTCCCCTTGTTAATTTTTTCTTTCCTCTTTCATTCACTAAAAATTTTGCAAAAACCTCTTTATCCCATACACCATTACCCACTTGCAATTGAATGCTAATTATGGACCACGTGAAAATATTAAACAGACCTAAAATTATGTCGACCGATAAAATTGAGTCACCACGTACATCGTCAGGTATATTTTCAATTTAGTCTCCAAGCGGAGAATCTTCTTAAGAAAAATCAATTTGACCGAGCCGGTGGACCCCGACGAGCACTTTCACAGTTGACCCCATTCTATCGATTGCATCGGAGCACAGTCTGCAACAAGAGGGGTCAGGTCCATTCTGCAGGCTGTCGAACAAAGTCTCCGGTAGTCGAAGAAGCGGACTAGGGTAGGTAAGGGAGTTATGGGGGGAGGGGAGGGGGCTAACCTGTGGACGGAGTAGACGAAGAAATGTTAAAGGGTAGCGAAGTGGGGATGAAGCGGGAACGGGATGCTGCAAAGATCGTTGCAGGAAAATGACCGGTTGGCTGGACCAAGGCTGAGCGAGCGACGTCCTGGAACTCCTGGCTCGTCTGTGCGACGGGAGTGACTGCCTCAGGCCGATTGCCAAGTGTGGAAGCTCAAAGGGGTGTGAGCGTGAGAGCAGAGCCTGAGCAACAATAATTACCCCCAGTGGTACAGGACGCCACCGGGAAACCTATAGTGAACCCCCTTCGACGATATTGCCCGCTGAACTCTTCTCTTTTTCCGCTCTTAGACCCTTTTCTTTTATTCTCTTTTTTTTACACCGGACACTCGCACCCCGTCTGGACGTAGCCACCTGCCCCCCTCCGACCCTATTGACAAGAGGGAACAATTTTTCCAGAAAAAAAAATATATTTTGTGATTTGACGACACGTAGCCCTCTGGTGATCGATACTTGAAATTCATCTAACGTCCAAACTGGTCATACGATGAAATCCATAATAGGGCTGGGCCAGTAGGGATTACCAAGAAAGGGTTCTTTGGATGAAAAAAAAGAAAAAGACTTAAGGAAGAGTATAATAGATCGATCGATGAGAATTATAAGCTCCATATAAAAGATTGGTCCGGATGCTGTGGGAAAGTTGGGAAGATTCACGGGAAACGATGTAACGCCAAAAGTGTACCGCGTGTGATATGGTAATTGAATATTTGTACTTGAGGGAAGGTTTATCGTTTGAGTTAATTAAAATGGTAATTAAGTTAATCGCTTTATACATTCATTAGGCTGCTGCTCGAAATGGATCGCGGAGAACTCCACGCTTGTTTCGGAACACGTGCTGCGTGACCTTCCGTTTTTATTTCGCATGCAGTCGCTGTAGGGAATTATTACGTATCAGTTGTCTGCAGTCACGGAGAAGCGTCTTTGGACGTTTTAGCTTTGTAATTGTTTATTGCTGTGAAACTCAGACCAGACGCTCTTAACGATTAATCAACGATCAAGCGTGCTTTCCATCTGGTGGTGATGATACCTACTAATGTATCAACGCATCGCAAGACAGATTACAAGTTACTTCGGAGTAGGATCTAAGCCAATGGCGCCGGCACGATTATGCTCTTCCAAAAGTAACTATAATTTAAGTGGGAATGCGGCAATGGACCAACGTCATTTTACTTTTTGAAAAACGCTCGATATTTCAGTATGCGTGAATTACAGATAATATATATATATACACACAGACTTAATCGGTAGAAATGCACCACCTGAAGTTAGCGCGCACATATGAGTCTTATGGTAAAACCATGTTCATATGAAGCGTTTGGACTGAATATTTGCATGACGTCACCAGGGTCATACATACAATATGTATACACATGAAAAAAAAAGTGCTTGAGAATAAGAAAAAACGAAAGAAATCAGTAAATCGAAGACGTCGGGACGTCCGACGTAACGATTTCGACGCGGCCAAAGAATCAGTGCTTTCGTGACCGTCCCACTACGTTCGTGACTCACTCGCGAACGAGATTACGATCTGACCTCTTCGGGACACGAGTTAACCGTTACATTAAACTCCAG
>JARPRH010000410.1:269304-288713 GCA_031763665.1 Calameuta haemorrhoidalis | reverse complement strand
GGCTCTTCCTCGATTCAATTGAATCAAAGTCCCCCTTCTTGCTTAGGTCCATGCCGTACGACCACAATCCACCCCTCTTACATTTTTTTATACGTAAAAACATCCCTTAGCTGGATCCTGCGCTTTCCTATGTATCGCGATATGCTGCTCGGCGTAGGTCCTGCGGAACCGGATTGTGGAATCAAAATTGAGACTGGTCAGGGTCTTCTGCTGGTGCTGCTTCTGAGGGATGTGCAGGAATCTGGGTGCAGAGGCCGTAGGGGCCATTCAGAGGCCATGGGGGCCATGGGGGCCATGGGGGCCATAAGGGCTAAGGGACCCAACCAGCCAGGGGCCATCGGGTCACGCGTGGCTCTCAGGTCTTCCTGACTACTAATCTTCACGTTCATTCTACTTGGAGTCTGGACCCTCTTTATAGATTTCTTCTTTTTCATCCCTTATAACCCTTCGGCTATGGTACTACTTTCAATCTATGTAGATGCTCATCGGCGCATGAAGCTGCAGTATGCTTTTTTGAGGTTGGATCTGTATATAAGAATATTTGACTTCAGATTGTCGTCCTAAGGATTATAATAATGAAAAAATTAAAGAAATATATATTTACTTTGTATTGATCAATAATTCGAAATCAAATTTCAATTGTTTATTATTTCAATAAATTCCTCGTTATGCTTATTTTTTATCATGTCTAACGATGTCCTAACGACTGTCAGTTGAATTTTCACCTAAGCCGATCGATAACTATTGTCGTTAACGTTTTACGTGTTATCGGTCGTTCGATTAGATAACGTGTATCGATAAAAATTCCAAATTGATGAGAACGGAACAAAAAAATTATGCCTGTTATTCTTGCACCGTCAACGACACTCGAAATTAATCTGACATATATCTATATTTTAATCTTACACATATTCCAAAAATGCATAACTAGTTTCACGGTTAAAAAAAACTGCTACTTTGTATTACAACGTTAAACTTTATTTTTAAGACAAATTTACATAAATGTTTTTTTTCGCAATACCAAATAAATCCAACAAGATCTCGTATTCGCGTATCTTGATTTACCTGAGATGACTGATAACATCACGCATTACGTAACATCCGAATTCATATTTCGTTTCGCTATAGTTCCTTAACTCCTGCATTATTTCACTTGGACTTGGACTTGAATTCACCCAACGCATAGCACTGTCCTAGATATCGGTATCATCTCACATCGATACTGCAGATAAATAACAGAGCATCTTCCCCTTTTTTGTCTTTCCCACCATAAAAGGAAAAAGATAAAAAACCTGGAAAATCCCTGTAATCGCAAAAGACCGCGATTCCAAGAAAACCTGAAGCCATCGGGGAGCTCTGCTTAGTCATCCCCTATACGCGCAACAAACCCTTCTCTACCAGGCGTGAGTCATAGAGAAATAAAAGACAAAAAAAAGACAATCGATTCAAGGCGACTGTCGAAGCCATTAAAACTCGCCTTGTCGTCGCAGCGTTCGTGCATAATACGTCGTTATTTTGATAAATTCCATCTGCCCGATACATACCGGGTGTCGTCAAAATTTTAATGGACTCCGTCAGGTTTCAAGTAAAGCAAACACAAACGTCCCGAAACGAGAGGCGTGAGAATTGATTTCGTCAAGAACGATGATGGCGTGAAGGTATACCTATTTATTAAGAAAAAAAAAAAAATTAGCATCTATTACGAAATCTCAAGATACAACAGGCTCTTGTCAATCGATATTATGGTAAACATCCCGAGATCAGGACGATAATAAGGATCGACAGGAAACGCGGATTCCTATAGAAGTTGGGATGCGTCATGTAAAGACGCGTTCGTCTCTCACGGACCAACCGACTCCTTCCTTCCCTGTCAATGGCTTCTTTATGTAATCACACGGCGTGCCCGAGTGATGCAATCGCGACTTAAAAAGGCATGAAGCAACGCGCGTTAATGAGGAAATGGAAGAGCAGCTCAGTTTCTGCGCTGCGCGGCAGACGATTTTTCGCTCGGCGCGCCTCGCGCGATTCTTCATTTGCGTTAATTAGTACAGCCGCACTTAATAATCCTGTAAAACGTAATGACCTAGGCCGGACGCCGTCACGGCAGAATTTTTATGAACTTTACACGGTATCGGACTGTATGAGAACTGCGCCGAACTATTATTTTTCCTTGTCCTTTGCGTCTGACGAGATCGTGAGATATATTCAAATTTGAAATATTTTTGTAAATCGGAAAGTATCCGAATTCATATATACATATGCTTGGACGGCTAATCGGCTCAAACGGACCACCTGAAGTTGTCTCTCTTACAAAAATAAAACGGATAATTGCTATCTTCAATTTTCTGCAATACTCAAAAATGACTATCTCAGAGCCGATCGATGAATCGCCGATAGATATTAATCTTTCCATGAACGCGAAAGTCCTCTCACTTTCGACGACGACGTCGAACGGTTCTACAGGTCGGCCCGGGGGGTATTAATCTTCAGTGAAAAGCATCCCCTTCCATTATCATAATTACACAATCCAGTCCAGTGATATCAGATTTATCACGAAGCGCCTTGTAATAAATGATATTTTACCTCGTTCAAAGTCTCTCCGATAATCGACGTATAATATTCCCTATCCGAGTACATCACTGAAACGTCCTGTAGATCGAGGAACGGTAAAAGTTAATGCCTACTGGAGATACCTCGGGCTCCCGCGTGCGGGGATAAGTATTTCGCAAATACAGTTCGCGAGAGGAGCCGATCCGTTGGCGAACATTATTCCAGCATAGTTGAGCATGTGGAGTACATTAATTATATTGGATCTGCGTTTAAGCAATGGCGCCGATATCCATACGGTTTTGCCTACACGCGTTACGCAATGCCCAAGAGGCAGTAAGTGTACCAGTGATTACTCAAGAATAACATGACAGCCTATCGTAACGCAGTTCATTGATACGAGCCTCCAGAGATAAGAGATAACAATATAGCAGATAAGAATCGATATCACGATATCAATATAAATAATCGCTTGAACAATGTCTACCCGTGAGAGTCTACAGAGCTGAAGGGAACTTCAGCGAAAATATAACTCGCAGCATCCCTGTCTGTACCGCATCCACATAGCTACCATTTTTCTTAGTCCATATTCTTACCCCTTGACGAAATTCTATGCGCGTCGACCCTTCGTATGAAAATTTACTCGCGGTCCCGAAACACCCTCGACCAACTACCGGGGTAAATATTTACTTGAGTTTTTATACCCACAGTTCGTTTCGGCTGGACCAGTTCGTGGATGCGACATAAGATGCTAGAGTATTTTCAGCATAGTCGATAGCGAGAAGTATACGCAGATGTATACGCGGATGGAGAGAGAGACAGATAGAGTAATCCCCAGTGTCGCGATAGAGTAAGAGAGAGAGAGAGAGAGAGAGACAGAGATAACCTTCCAGACAAACACCTGTATCCACAGCAGCGACTGTGTCAAACTTTATCGCGAAAGATTTAGCGATGTCTTTTCGTTTGAAATTTTGGCGAAGTCGCAATGCCAAATACGAGGTGTCTTCTTTACGGCATCACGAAGAGGCGCGTCGAGTTAGCCTGGGAGTCAGGTTAGCAAGGTATAGGCCTCTCCCCGTAGCTTGTTATCTTATTGTATTGTTACTGCGGCGCGATGCGGCGTCTTAGAGCAGGTTTCGTCTCTGTTTCTCATGGACGTGTTGGGTTTCTCTCTCTCTCGCTCGCTCTCTCTCTCTCTTACCAACAGTCCTTTCATATGGGTCCGTCTCTGTCTCGCTCATTGTATAGATCGCCCTTAGCATACCCATCGCACGTCGTCCTTTATTCTCTATCTTGGTTTAACTGGCATAAGCGTAGATATTCTCTCTCTCTCTCTCTCTCTGTTGGCACTCTTTTTATTGGCATCCTACTTATTTGTGTATATATATGTATATAGTAACAGTCGGCTGAGTTGCTGGACCACTCTGTGCAGAGCTAGGCTTTGGACGAGACGTCCAGGCACGCGGGGAGAGGGGAAGGGGGCAGAACCATCTTCATTATGCTAATGCCGCGCAACTACAGCTGACCGTAGCCAAAAATAGATGTAGATATCGTGGGATGCTGAATGCAGCCTCTCCGGAGGTGTTTTATTCCTGTTTCCTTCATCCTGTCCATTTTTATTCTTTACTCGTCAAGGATGCTTGCGATGATTTAAGGTGGGACCACTGGTTGATGGATAACGGACATGTGAATGCAATTGGGTTAGGCATCATAGAGGTGATTGCTGATTGGAGCATTTCGCAATTTTACTTGATCCTTGGGTCAAAGGTCATATTTAGGATGTTCTGGTTTGACCATTTCTTTTGCTTTCCTCTTTTACTCGTCTTGCATTGCGTTGCGACCACCATTTCTTTGCTCGAATTAAATTTCACTACGTCCCCCTCCTCCCTTAAATTTCAAAAAAAAATTTCTAACTTTGTATCGTTAGACTTTGGAATTTTCGAGCATGACTGACCGTAACCAATAGTCAAACGTTACTAATGAAATTTCTCACGGCTACGAAAACTACCGGGTCCAGTGGATGGTATAGAGATCACTGCTAATGTTAAGAGATTTAGCCAGGGTGCCATGGAGAACGAGGGTAGAAGGAGAAATGAAGGACGACGGGGCGAGGTGGGGAGAGGGGAGCGAGTGAGGCGAATAAGAGAAAGGTGTGTGTAGTGTATGTATATATATAAAGAAAAAGAAGGGTACAGTGAAATGAGAGGAGAGGAGAGTAGACGGCTAAAAGTATCTCTTGAGAGAGAGAGGGGGGGGGGGGGGGGGGATGAAATCGTAATAGAGCGAGTCAGCAGTTTTTGTTAAAATTTTATTCGGTTCAGCTTAAGGAGATATATCGTCCTACGTCATCCCCCTCCTGCTGGCTCTTCGTATCGTGGTCCAGAGTCTTTCTCTCGACTCTTCTCTTTCCCATCCTTTATCCCTCTTACGGCAGTATCCTTGTCTGTTTCTTCGTTCCACTGTTCCCACTCCCGGCACCTACTCCTGGCATCGCTGCAACGTCTGGAAGAGGTCCTCAGCATCTCTCACGGTCCGCGCCGCCAAAGATTGCATCTAAAATCTTGTATTTATTATGATGGGCCCATCTTACGTCTTGGTTCTTGCGCCGAAAAGTCATCCCGTGGACCTGCAAGTATGATCGCTTTAGCTTTAGCTTCTTCTGGACTCTTTTTTTTTTTAATACACCAAGGTCAGGTTAGACACTTTTCTTAAATGACTTTTGACCAAAGATCGTTTACCTTGTGTTTAGCAATTTTCAATTATGCATTCGATAAAGTCTTTCTTCACGGTCACTCCGAATCGAGATCTTACCCTGAATTCTCTAGAGATGCTTCTCCCGGCGTTGCTTCTGCGGTTTTCTTCTCCCGGAAACGACGTGCCGCCACGACTTATCCAACGGCGCTGGAAACGCCGGAACCCGCGACATCCGTTTCCGCGATCCTATCGTGACACTTTCCGCTAATTCCTTTTTGGAATACTCCAAAATTTAATACAGCTTTTCTAATATGATCATCAGGGTATCTTCGCCATCTTGTTATAGGGCACAGATTTCTAAAAGAGCAATCACGATGAATCGATATGATAATTAATCGATGATTATTGTAGATCTTTCAATTAATACGTACAAACGTACAGATGTTCGTATAACGGTAGAATGACCGGATAGGTAAAAATATTCTTAATGCATACAGCATAGTAATTGTATAAATTTCCCATATCAATTTTTGCATCTGCAAAAGTTCACTACTTTGATGGAGCGTCTTCCTTATCGACGTAGAATCCGATAAGAATTCAGGTTTAGCAAAGCGAACGATCGATCTTAATTAACCAAGAAGATAGCGGGACGATAAAAGTATCAGTGCTACTGGTTAGCTTCGATAGAAACGATATTAAAAGTAAGGCTAATATCGAGCGTACTTTTTTCCAAAACTTTTCGTTAACCGCCCGACGCACCAAACTTCAACTCTCATTCCCCACGACCCATTACGAAGATATTCAAGCAGCGATACTGCCTAAAAAAATCAACTACGTACACCGTAGTAAGTATCAAACGCGTAAGAGCTGGATTCCTGTAGGAGTTTGTGCAAACGATATGCAGCCGGTTCCTATCATATTCCAGGATCTTTCATGCGGCGCGCGCGGCATCAGCATCGGCGTCGGTATAAAGAATTTTCCTCGTCTCCAAGTTTCTCCTCTCATTCTTCCGCCCGCGCACTGTCTCTCCCTCTCATTCTCTCTCTCTCTCCACCGACGTCGGAGAAACGAGATTACGCCGATGTGTATAGTACGGGGAGATATACGTGTGCGCGGGCAGCATCGGCGGCGGCAACATGAAGGTTTCCTACACGGCTCGTACACCCACCAGCTCGCGCAATGGTTCCCGGCGATGTGCGTGCCCGTCCGTGTGCGCGTCCCAACCTAACCCTGTTGCCGGTTCTCCAGGCAGGCCGATGCGCGTGGTGGGGGTAGTCCGCGCATGCGCGTGTCTCGCTTTATCGAGCCACGGAGGGGCAGACGGCGCTACGGGGCCGGGGCGTAGGACGCAGGGCGAGGGGTCCGGTGGGGGACGCGTTATCGAGTGGTGGGGGGGCTCCTGCCACTCGGCGCGATAGGGGTGGGGGCGCTGCCGTCGGGCAGTCGCTGTCGCGCCAGGCTCCTGTTTAGCCAAGCAGTCGCAATTCCGTCGCCTAACCAGTATTGCTCGCCTACCTTTTATCCTCTCAATCGCATCAAGGCTTCCGTCAGCTGCATATCTCTGCCCGTCAGTCGGTCCGTCGTCATCTATCCGCGAGTGGTAGTAACGTGCCCAGCAACCGAGCCCAGTGAGAACGAGATCGAGGCTGCTATGAGTCGGAAGAGTGGTCGCATGCATCCGGGCCGGCGTCAGTAGCAGTCAGTAGTGATTGTGCCACAGAGTCAGTGAGAGTCGCGAGAGTAGTGAAGTCGCATCGGGTTTTACACCTTTTATGTTCCGTCGGACGAGCGAGCCGGGCTCCACGTTTAAGAGGTGCGATAAACATCAGTGTATTGTCGTTATGGTGAAAACGGAAAACGACGAAGTCACTTTGTTCGATTAAAACTTCTCGTCCTGATTACACAAGATATCGTGGCCGATCGCTCCCGCGTGTCCCGGCACAAGGTATATTTATGCAATGAAAATATATGATAAAGTGCTCTCTTGGATTGTGGATTTTATATCACCGACTGGATATTTTGTATCCCCTGTGCTCCCTTGATCTACGGTTGGTACGACACGCGTGACCTTTCTTGGGGCACAACCCCTCAGGAATAATATCCCCCCAATTATGTCTGTCTTCTTGAACAACGTGGCGTTGTTACCATTACGTCATCGTCGACGAATGCATCTCTCTCGGGCGGTCTAATTGGTTTACGTTTCCGTGTCGTCGTTCAACTATGGCACATCGTTCTTCAGGCCTTGATAATTCGACACTTTCCCTGTCTCTCCACTGCTTATCTCCTATGATCTGTCTCCTTATCTCTCTTTCTCTCTCTCTCTCTCTCTCCCCTAATCCTACAGATCCCTTCGAATTGAGCCTGGTGCCACGTTCGCTCACGTCTCTGTCGCCTGATGTCTCACGAAAGACAACGTCTTCCTACGTTATCTGCCACCCAGTTAAATTCCTAATAGCTACAGTGAAGTCGCCGCTTGCATCGTCCGGACGCGTCACGTTGTTACGCGATGCGATGCAATGACAACGCAGTAATGTGAAATCGCGAAAAGTTACGTTAAAAATACCAGGAGATCTGGAGTAAGCACGAATGGTGTATATATGGTGGTTTCACTTAAAATACATTATACTTGGTAAACGGGCAACGTCTAGGCTTCTGGCTGCTAGTTTGACTCGTGTATACACAACCACCTACAGTGATAAGCATACGCACTCGTTTCCTCACGTACGCCTACGATATAAGAATGCGTATGAGTATGGGTGCGTGTAACCACATGATACAAGATGAACATTCGCGTAATAACGCGGCGTGACTAACGCGACAGTTATCCTCGTAGTCTTCTTTTCGTTTCATCTTTCTCTTCGTTTCTCTTTGTGCTCTAGCAGGAGTGACTGCGTGCGTGGTATTTACTTTTATTGTTGAAAGAAAAAATTGACAAATTGTGTCATCAAATGCTCGTAAGGAGCCCCGTTGTTGCTTTTTTTTCAAAATTGCCTTATTATTTGGAAAAATCGTTGCTTCCCTCTCGTGTCTCATTGGTGAATGAATTTCAATGTTCGACAGTGGATCGCTATGATTGATTCTTGTTACAAAATTGCGAAAGCAAATTTGCCAAGGTATTGGACAAAATTCTGTGCTACTTGCGTTATTTTCCAGAAAAGTCTCATGCTTGAGCACCTTTTTCCCATAAGTAGAAACAGTCACGTGTTAATGAGTCAACGAAATATGTGTAACGTATTTGTGTACGCAGATAAAAAATGAACCGTTGGACTTCAAATGAATTAATATATACATATACATATATGTATATATGTATAGTGCATCGTAGAATGCCAAAATGAAATTTAGGAAATTATTATTTAATTATATAATTTTTGTGTGGGATTTTTACCCTTTTTCTTGACTGTCACAAATATATACATACAAACGACGTGAAACATTCAACTGTCGAGTGTCAAAATTCTCAGGCCACTAATGCGTTTCTAACACGTGAAATTACCTCCGTGCGAAGAGGTTATATATACAGTTACTATATATACACACACATACTGACGTCCGTCGTGTAATTTTCTTCTTTTTAACTTTTACTGACCTTCCGGTAGATTTTTTTCTCGTTTCTTCTCGCAGTTGCCTGGCATACTTTTGGAAACGGAAGCCCGACAAAAAAAGCGTCGCCGTCGCGGTGCCTCGCTTTAGCCTGATAACCAGTACGAATGGGATGTAAAGTGGGTCCTGCGCATGCGCGCGCGTAGCACAACACGTTACATTACGCAGAGTTACGTAAGGCGCGTTCGCGTTAAGCGTTTTTGTCGCTGTCGCTGTCAAAAGTGCGACTTTTGCCGCTGTCTAGCTAACCCTCGTGATTCTTACGCTGTATGTCTGTATATATATATATTCCAAAAAGATTCCCTTTGGTTATTCGTTCATCCCGAGGGAAAGGTGCCAGCAGTGCTTTTCGGCTTTTTCTTACGTCACTTCCTGAAGTAGTCGTCGCCATGGAAAAGGAAATCTCTGTCGCAAGAGGGACGACACACCGAACTAAGGGAATATGTGATATTTCTCAGTATCGCCTCGTGACATAAATTTTAAGTTATTTTTTAAATAAATTTTCGACTCCTTATCTTGTCATATTTTGTGGGAAATTTAAACGAAAAAAAATGTTTGCACGTTATCAGTGTATTGTGGGACAGAGTGACATATCAGTCTTTGAGAATAAAAATTAGCAGATTAAATTTTGCGTACGACCTTAGACCTCCTATGGTTTAAATTATACGTTAGATTATTTATAGTCCTCGCCAGGATATTTTATTAAACCGTATGTCCCCATTATACAACAGGCAGGAATAAACATAGTACGGATCCTTCGAAGGATGAACATTGATTTTATCCCTTACAATGTATTTTGGGACATTTGCAATTTTCATTGCTCTTGTCCTATGCTCTTGTAATTTTGTTAATTTTTTTTGCCTAGTCAGTATTGTATTTCGCGCTCGTTATCCGTGGGAGAAAATATTGGCCAGACGGAGGGAGAGACCATCTTTGCCTGTTAGGTTAGACCGGGTGTCGCACTTCTTCACGTTCAAGGTTTCTATTGATTTCTTTTTAAGGTTCTCTATTCTTTATCTTGCCGCACTATGTCGCTCTCTCCCTCATTGTCTCTCTGCGTATCTTTCTCCTGTTTTTTTTTTCCTTGACACGCGACGCGTTGGAGCAAAAAAAATTGTTCTTTGCAAATTTTATACTCAGGGTGGATAATTTGTTTTTAAGTTTGCAAATTAAAAATATTCACGAGGTACACGGGACTTGGGCAGCTAATGACAACAGGTGCGAATTCATATCGCGATTCGATCTTCCAATGAGAAATTCGTGAATTTTGGCAAAAGTTTGTCCTGTTAGGTTAGGTTAGGTTTCCTAGTGATTCTCGGCTAATGCGGTAAACGAGCACAGTGTCCTGGCATCCCAAAGAGTGCAAACAGAAAAAGAAATTGAGATGGACGGTCGAAGCGGACGAAGGAGAATCTAGAGTGTGTGAAAGAGAGAGAAAAAGAGAGAGAGAGAGAGACAAGAAAAGTAGTGCCGGTTACGTAAATCGATTTGTTGAAACACCTGGCGCCTCGTTTACGTACATTTTGAACTGGGCGATTTGTTTCCATAAGAGGGTACGAAGTTCATTCTATTTGTTTCATATAATTTTTTCCCTTACTATCTCTCTCTCTTTCATTTTTCGTTCCTCTCTTTTTTCCCACATCTCCCAGATATTATCATCACGAGAAATAAGACTGGACCTACGTGATTACTCTTTACTACAATTTTTGAAATTCCTAAAAAAAAAATCTCCTGTCTCTCTATACAACTATCGCATAGATAGTCGATTGCCGAAAACCCCTTTTCGATTTGAAGAAGAAAAAAGAATATATACGTATATACCTCACACGCTTCTCTCGTTTAATGGATATCACAAGGGTTTCTATAAATATCCTTTTATCTTTTTTCTTTCTTTCTTTTTTTCCCACCTTTCATTCCCTAAACATTATTCCGTTCCACTCAAAACCCAAAAAGGTATCGGTAACCGCATCGATATAACCTTCCCAGCTTCCATCTGGACCATTTCTTCCATTTCGCAGAATCGAGTTTGCCCAGCTTGCATTGCCTTGCTTTCTCTCCGCCGATACTTACTCCCTTGCACTTCTTTTTTACGATCAAACGTGACTACGTTCCTAGGGGTTTAGACACCGTCGATAAACTTACAGAGGTCAGCGATAATCCTCCGAGTGTTCACCCAACTGGATTGGCCCTTCCCTATATAGATATACACGTACCCAACAAATCCAGATACCTAGTCACAGGCGTACAATGCAAATAAATTGAAATTAACATTTTGGATCCGTCAACCATTTCATTCGCAAAAAAAAAAGAGAAAAAAATAAAGTCCCACAACAATTAATCAAATCCAAGAGACGAATCTCATAGGAGCGCGATAACCAATATCACCCACAATGCAGTAGCGTCCTTAAGATAAAGCCCAGCAAATCGACCACCGAGTCACAAAAGAAAGTAAAAAATAAAACCCAAGAAAAAAAAATAATACGAACACTCCCGGTGTAACACGAGCTCTTAAAGCTCAACGCTTAGATATAACCTCCGTGTGTAGGTGGGTGCGTCTCGTTTTAATTTTAGCCTCGTGACAGGCCTCCTGCTCCCGCGAGGGAGAGCGGGTGGCGTTGACCTGCCAACATAACCTACAAATATTTCTCTCGCGCCCGGAGCGATACATCAACGTTAATCCTCGGTCGGCTTGTCCCGCTTTTACTCCCTTCGGCCGACTCGCCACCTACCTTGCTATATACTAATACTTATATACATATACTATATGTTACTTAGTCGTACCTACTACCTACCACTAGTATCGTCCCTGCTACTAGCGCTACTACCACTTTGAAAGTCCCTATACTTGCTACCGGTATGTACCATCATCTTTCCTCGAGATCCAATCCTCTTCTTCTGGCCATACCTTCTCTTACTCTTAGCCAAGGGGGGGAGGGCCCTCCCCGTCGTCCCTTTCCCACCCACCCCTCTTTCCTGCTCCTAGTCAGACTTTCGTCATTGCCGGAGTTCGGGCGGCAGCCTACCTAGGAAATTGCACGATTCGAAATTTCACCGGATCGTCCAACTTCCGTTTTCAAGATGTCGAGGTACCGACTCTATCTATCTATATATACACATACACGTGTGCTTGGCCCGAGGACACCAGATAACCGCTAATAGCGTTTACTTAGTAAGGGACGTGCGGGTACGTACCCTCTTCTAGGTGTGACGTATGTAGACCCGTATATATACATATAGTACAGTGTGCCGACGATATATACAGTCTACTAGTTGGATCACGTGTCGTATGTGGAACAGCTGCCGTTATCAAAGAAAAATTTAGTGAATTTTGAATCGGCGATAGCAATCTTGCGTTATCGGTGGTTGATATGGATTTGACCTTTGTTTTTAGACGGAGCGTTTGATTTTAACGCGCGGATGGCCACTCATAATTAGCTGAGACGAGGAGTTGCCAATTAGCGGAAATTTGTGCAATCGCCGTGTAAACCTGAGGGACGCCATAACGCGAAACCGTGCGGAATATTGTTTTGCGGCTTTATCTTTTTTTTTCACTGCTCAAAACAACAGCCTGACGTCATTTTTCTATTTTGCTATTGGCAATTCGATCGGCTGAAATTGCTGCAATTATTCTCATAGATCGTTCGTCGACTGTCAATTTTTCTTCGTTGAGCAATTCTAACGTTACCGACCGACTGGTCTTGCACGGTGGCGTTTTTTGTTGTGGGGGGTCGGAAGGGGTGAATCATTGTTGCAATTTTCATTGAGCGATTTTTTCCCCCCACTTATTTCATCTCTCAAGTCTTACGTTTGGATAATTACGAACCACGAATTAAACGAATCCGTAAAGATTATTTCGATAAGACTCACGAGATGCCGTAACAAATATTTTTGTCCGATTGCAAATTAAGCGACGTACGTATGTGCGTATATATAGATATAGACGACCGTGAAAAATATCCAATGGGGAGGATAACACCGGTTTGATAACTTGCGGCCATTCAGGCCAGGTTGCGTATACATATGTGGACATATAAATATATACACCTACATTATGTATATATATACATAGGCATGTTATTATTGTCGAAGGATACGTACATACATAATACGGTGGCAAGTACAATTATTATATGCGTATGTCGTACGTATTACAGAGCGATGCAATTTACACACTATACCATACTGTAGTATACTATACCGTACTATACTATATCGTACTCTACTATACCATACTGTAGTTCAGACAGTCATCCTACTGAATGGCCGCGACGAATCAGCCTCCATGCGGGTTCATGGGCAGGGCAGTTCACCACGTACGAATTTCGTGGAAGGATTTCCCACCCGTTATATACGTATACACGACACGACGACGTATACGTGTAACGTCAGAGAACGAGAAGGAACGATAGAGTGAGATAGCAGAATCCATAGATAATATCAAGGGTGCGCATTCTCCGTATCTCCAGGATCCTCCGTGCAGCGCAGCATCCCGTCCCGTTTGATCCAGCATCTCCCTGTCCCTTAATCGGTGACGCGGTGGGCGTCGCATCTCGTGTGCAAATTGCGTGGGACGCATCCGTCGACTGGAACCCCCGTCCGATCGCCACGTCCTTCCGGGTTGCTAATTTCGGCCATAATTCCTGGGGCCATTGGCGCGCGACACTTGACCCCTTAACCGGAGAAAAGGCCTCGGGGAGGCGCGGCTATTTTCAGCCCAGACGGAAGAACAACGCGTTCCTACGCCCCTGGGCCTGCGGCTCGATTTCGATCGGGGTGGGAATAAGCACGAAAGTCATCGAGAGGCGCGTTCATTCGTTAATTGAATTAATTGATAGTCGATGTTACCGCGAATGCATTATATCCTGTTGCGTATCGATACCTGACCTATGACACTGATCTCATTTGCGTAGTATCATTGGAGGTATCGTGCTCGAGTGGGTAATTAGCCCCTGGCATTTCTTTAGGGGATGGAATTACGCGAAAGGGGATGGGTGTTTCGAAAGAGTTGACGCGAAAAAAAAGGGGTTGACGAACCCTGACCACTGGCTCTCAGGCGTCGTTGCTCTCTCGGGACAGCAAAATCCTGTTTTTGACTTTGCTCGAAATATATATTGCTAATTATCTCGAAATATACCTGTTCGCCTTGCGACAGTTGTCTCCTCTTTTTCTTTCTTCGCCGACTTTCCTTATCCGATGACGTTTCCTTACTCTATACCTGTCTCTCTTGTTCTAGTGAGCTAGCTCGGGTAAACTCTCTCTCTTTCTCTCTCTGTCACTCTAGCGAGCAATGGAGCACACGGAGACTTGTCTTTAAGCTTCGCCGGCCGCTTCTCTGCGAATTTCGCAAAGCCGTGTATTATTGTTAGCGAGCGGAGCATCTGTCGATGTGTCAATTTTCTCTGGTGTATCTAACCTCCCTTACGGGTCTTCAGATTACATAGAGGTATTGATGCAGCTTCTGTAGACCTCATCTATTCGTATCTGATTTCCTATCGATCTTCAGATCAGATTTATATGTACATATCTATATTGAAATAACGCTTCATAATTTTCAACGTCGTACTGCACGTAACGATTCAATCATCAGTGCAGCGACCTACCGGATCTCTATTCGGAATACACGATTCCCCATTGGCCGTCTGAGCCTCGATTCGGCAAGACAACGAGACGACGTTCTCGGAACGGCTTCTTAACCTGCGCTCGAACGCGACGTATTACGAAATCCGTGAAAAACCGGTTTTCGGTAGGGAGAGTGAAAGATAGTGGGGTGAGGGGGGGGGGGGCGCCTCAGGGCATTTCACATCAGTCCGAGGGACAGTCCGACTGAGTCCGACTGAGTCCGACTGAGTCCGACTGAGTCTGAATCCTGTGATTTTCGAGTGGGAGGTCGGAGATGGACAGGAGAGAGACGAGAGAGAAGAGAGAGAAGAGAGAGAAGGGACAATGGGAAAGGGACGAAAGGACGAGTGAAAGAGGTAGACAAATAGACTGGTAGCCTGAGAAATGTACTGTAGCGTACAGTAGGATACACATACGATGGACTGTTGAGGCTTATGTAGAAGTAAGGGAGGGACGGGGAAACGCACATGGGGCTGACAGTATGTGGAAGCATATGGCAGGCACTGTAGTGTCTTTCGACGTATATCCGAACATCCTGGTATATACGTGTACATGTAGTATAACATGCAAATTCACGTATGTGGAATTCTGTCATTAATCACATATGTTACCTTGGACTTTAATGATAGCAGCACAGGCATCGAATTTGCAATTATAGAAAGACGATGGTCGTTATATTTTTATTAATGTAGATTTTTTTACTCGTACAGGATTACAGTTACAGTTACACGTATTACGTGGTATTTATAGGATTGGGTATTACGTTGAGCGGATGTGACGCGTATGTGTAACGTATGAGATATTTTATTTTTGGGCGTAGTATTGACATTTTATAATGTCTTTGGTAAATTATTGCGTGGAATTTTTGACGATTGTAGGGTCGGTGGTTGAGTTGCGGGTTCGCCTTCTCGTTTTGCCCGAATTTCGGTGCGCCTCGTGTACTGCCGTTGGCGTTAGATTTTTTGCGCTAAAGAAAATAACCGGTTACGCAAGGGTTGAAGCATCGTTGTTTTTCTCTTTCATCCGAAACAACTAGGCCGTGGCGTCTGGCGGTCGCCATTATCGTTCGGGACACGTTAATAAGGCGAATGGTAGCTGAGTCCGATGGTTGATGTTCCGTTGAATGATTACGACTTGGAGTTTCACGTGTACCGGGTGGCACTTTTGGCAAGATTATTTGCGCCTCGAGGATCACTTTGACTCATGGTGAAATTCAGGGAGATCGTTGCGTTACGTTTTGAATCGCTTTACGCTTATCTGGTTTGAGTCTTTTTTTTTATTACTATCAGTTCTACGGATCCACGTTAGTTTTCGTCAATGAAAATACGACAATGACTGATTGCGTGTGAATGAAAAATTTTTTTTCAATTCAGTCTCAGTATTCGATTCACGTCTCGTGCAATTTTTTCTGGACAAAAAAAATAGGACGAATCGTATGTATCGACGCATGGCGTCGGGACGCGCCGTTGTACGGAACACAGAGACATGATTATTCGTAATTTCCAGTCGTCCAAAACGGCGCCTCTTTTTTGTCAACGACGATGTCAGCGTCGGTTTCGGTATGAACGTCGACGTCGATCACGATCCGAGCGAAATACGTCACGAAATCTTCGCTCATTCGGTTCACACTTTTTTTTTCACTCTCCCCTGGGACAGACTGATGAAATTAAAAATTCACGAAATTAGCGAAATTATATAATGAATTCAACCACGGATTTCGCAGGTCCTTTATCTACTCACGCAAAGCCGTTACATCGTAAGTATAGCGAGCGGGTTGCGTCTCGCGGTCCGAAATTAGTGCTGATTAAATTAACTAATTGGGTTTCGGGCAGGTCATTAAGGAGGCTTCTTTTTCGTGATAACAAACGTTAACTGGAGATATCGAAAGAGGAGGGGGGGCTCTGGGGGTACCGTGCGAAATTACGCAAGTGGTCTGCGCTTTCTATACCTGCCCTTGGCTAATTACAATGGACCCCCCCCCCCCCCCCCCACGTAGGGAAATCGCAACTGATAAAATTCCCTATAAAACCGAACGTTATTTTCCGTAGATATAACTTTTTGTCCTTCAACCCCCATACAACCCCTACCTACTACCTACCCCTCTCTACTAACTCACGTCTCCCCTCTCTTCGCGTTCCCCCCTACTTGCTCAAGTAAATCCCTTTACGAAATTCAAAAGCCAATATAACGAATCTCGGGGTGCGCAGCAGCCCCTACTTGACAACCCGTCCTACACTCTCTTCGTAGGATAACACTATACCGATATCAAATTTGTAGCTGAGACATCGAATCACGGCTTGATATCCAATTACAGGAAAGTGGGTATTATCACATACGCCTTACGTTCTATAGTCCCTGCCTGATAACTCCACGACGATCTTGTCTTTCAGATGCTCTACTTTTACCCCTCTCCCTCACTCTCTTTTTCTCTTTCTCTTGATCCAACTCCCCGCTATTCTAACAGACGTCTTATCACACCCCTACCGACTATCTGTTTTATATGTACACATATATATTATCCTTATCAATACTACTTTCTTATCAATGCTGTGCGGAGGACTCGCACGAAATTCAGACTCACGAGACTCAATTCGCACTGCTGGTAAACGGATATAATGTCGCAGAACGTATCAAGCGGAAGTCGACCATACTATATATACGTTTACTCGTTTACGCGTGTAATTTACCATATCAACGTATTACTCCATTATCATAGTCCTACGGGGTAGCTGTTCGTGTCGACCAGCTACGTTCATATATATATATATGTATATATCATGGCGTAATGGACCGATGTTAATTGTAGATACTGGGCTGGCTGCTTCTTCTATTCTCTTCTCTCTCTCCCCTCTCTCTCTCTCTCTCTCTCTCTCTCTCTCTCTCTCTCTCTTTACCTTTCTCCTACAGTACCTTCCTCATGCACCATGTGACCGACTATGATCCCAGTCTCTCTACCTCTCTCTTTCTCTCTCTTTCTCTCATACAGTTCGCTCTTCGGTCACCCGTGAGAACAGGCTTTATCGCGATCCACTTATTTCCTCGATAACGCCGCCATAACGAATCGTTTTACGGAACGGCTTGGTTGTCCAACGACCAAGGAATTTACGATGGACCGTCTCTACGGGTAATATACACTCCCAACCCCACCACCCTGTCGTAATATTTATTCCCATATGCACCTTTGCATATGAGTTCACGTATGCTCTTGTGTTTCACGAAGATTACGTTGGTGCACTTACTTCCTCTTTGTCAGTGATAACGGCGCGTTATTAGCCAGTTTATCGTTTGGCCAGGTGTAACGTATTTCTTTCATACAGTCGAAAGCCTCGTGCTGAGCGTAGCAACGTTATCACGAATCTTTTAGGGTCGTCTGTATTCGTCGCGGGTTAAAGGGTTAGGAATTGGACTTTGGGGATTTTTAAGTTATCGTAGGTTCCTTTGATAATCCCGGTCAACTGGACTCTCGGTGTCTGTCGTGGATGATCCTTTTCGCGAGTCCCTCGAGAATTATGGGTTCGGCGTCGGGTTATCGATTTTGGGGCCGGCCCTGCGTTTCTTGAACGTGAATGGAGCGAACCGCACGAAGCTACTGCGTGCACGTGTCCACATGTGTGGCATGTGTGGCATGTGTGGCATGTGTGAATATATGGATTATACGAGGAAGCTTAGTCGAAGATGTTAATCAGGATGTTAATGAGGCTGGAAGAGGGTAGGGGCGATCGAGGGGAGGAGGGGTTGATACCGATAATTAATAATAATTTTTTTTAATTATAACCTCATACGTGCCGTCTGTTGCATCAGTGCGCCGAGGTTATCTCTGGCTTTGGTAACGCTGAATGAGATTGGACTGTTAATCAGAAGGAAGGCTGGTCGCGGAGACTATACTTTTGGATGCGTGAAAGGCGGCGTGTTTATGAGAGAAAGAGTGAGTGTGGGAGGTGGGAGGTGGGAGGGAGTCTGGATGCACGGCGCCATTTGCGAGATGACGCTGCTGTGCCGTCCGATGACGTCAGAGCCGGTACCTATGGCGAACGGTTGGCAATACGAGAAACCGAGAGGAGGCTGCCCTGATGGCTTCGCCGTCTCACGGCTCAAAGTGGCACAGAGAAATTCTTGGAAGATCTTTTAAAGAGAGAAAATAATAAAAGACAATGCTTTCGTTCGATTCTTTGTTATCGGACCTCAGTGTTATTTGCTCTTTTTTTTTGGCAACGCTCTTCTTGCAGAAATTTTTATTGTCTTGAATTTATCTTTTCTTTTTAATTTACTCTTTCTTTTTTGGGCCAGGTATATGACGGCGCGGGGGCGAGAACAAATTCAAATGCTTATTATACGATTGGCTCTCTTTTTATATTATGTACGGTACGATATGTGTCAGGCTAGGTTGTAATAAACTTGGTATTTTTTTTTTTCCTAAGTCGCACCCGCACGCAGCGACGCGTTGCGTCACGTTACGTCGCGTAGTCCGATATTGGGCTTGACGGCTGCTCGTCCTCTCGGTCCCTCGTTCGCCCGTTGAGTCGGCCTTCTCGCTCCCTCATTGGCGCTCGTCAGGCACGACCGGAATGTCTTTCCGAAGCCTTCGGGACGGTTCGGCGGTGCTCGGAAAATGCTGTACCACTGGATACTTAGAATATATCGAGAGCCAAACACGACAGATGAGACGATTGGATCGCGACACGGTCGCTCTTGTGCGCTTCGGTGGATCGCCAGACGTTTCGTGTGCACGTGGCTCTCATTTGCTTGGCCCATATACCTGGCTCTTTTTTGCTTTTTGGGCGGGGCGGGGAGGGGGGTTATTGTAAAACAAAATTATCATCCTCAGCCACTCTCGCGTCACTTATCATTAATTCTGTGTATCTTTTCTTAATTTCAGAAGAGGAGTCCCTGAGAATTCATCCGTGAAGAGTGCCAGGAGAGCGCTGAATAAATGACGTAAAAATCGA
>JARPRH010000410.1:239932-251112 GCA_031763665.1 Calameuta haemorrhoidalis | reverse complement strand
AGAATTGGCTGGTGCCCGCCTGGCTTGCGGATGCACGAACGAAGGGTGGACGGACGAAGGTAACGTAGGTTGGTTCTTGCAGATCGTACGTTCTCGGATTTTCGTTATCGGTGTCGAGTTAAGAAAAAAATACGTTACAATATACATATACACACACATATTTGCACTTGTCGCCCCAGCATCCTGATTTCTTGTTCTTCTCACGGCTGATCTTTCGCTCATTTATTGTGACTGTGCTTTTCGTTCCGCTTTCCTTATTTTTTGTTCCCTACCCTTTGCACTTTAGTAGCTTCTCCCCCTCCCCCTCTTCCTCCCCTGCACCCACCGGCCCCCGCGAGGGGCGACGCGGCGCTACTGATCCTCCCGTTGAATCCGACACTTGACGTCCGGTAACTGTAAATAAAATCCTTGCCTCCCGTTGCCAGGCGGAGTAGCTTTCCACCAATTACGTAACCCCTCTCCGAGTCCTCCGTAACGCTTCCGTCTACGTCGCTCATTAATTGTCATCGACCACGTGAATCGTTTTAGGAATTCTCTTTAATCCTTACTGCCTGTCCAATGGCTACAATCTTCCGGTAGTTTGATATTCATCTTTTAAATATTCGCGCCTTCCCCTCCATTGGTGCCCTCCTTGTTCCTTTTTGACGTATAAAAAAAATTCACCGCAAATCCAAGTGTGTTATTTCCTGTCTGCTATTAGCGCTTATTCCATCGCGAAGGCAACGCGCTTGTAAGTGCGTAAGTAGTTGACTACCGTAGAAAGGATAGGAAATGACACAGTTGGATTTGCGGTGTAATCACGGTGGCTTCCCCCACCCCATTGCACTTCGCATAGGAAATTTCGTTTTAATCTTGCACGGCTTAAGTCAGCTTCCGTGACGTCAGAGAGAGAGAGAGAGGGAAGGGATCGCGCACGAGCGACAATGTCGTTTCGTGAGAATCGCTATTGTCAGCGATTCCGTTGGTAGCTGCGATGAAACACGGAGCAGTGGAAGCTAGGTTCCTCCTGGTCGTTGGGTCCCAGGGGGGCGACGGGGGGGCCCGGACCCGGACTCTGCCACCAACGGGTTGGAGTTGGTAGTTTTCGAAGTTTCATCCATAAAACGAAGAATTGGCCCTCCTGGCTCTTTCACAAAGAGTAGAGAGACAGAGGGAGAGTGAGAAAGTGAGAGAGAGAGAGACTCGCCGTCATAGTCTGGTGCTCCGATGACGTCACTCGACAAACGAATAGCCGAGAGGGTCGGGGGGAACAGCTGCCTATACTCTATCTGCTCGCTCGTATATACTCGGATATATTCGGATATACATATATACGGATCCACCATGTCTGTCGTGACATACATATACGGCGGACATGGAGGATCGTGTTGCGGCACATCCACGCGAAACAATTTGGTCGCTTGTAAAATTCTATTATTTCTAGAACGACCTAAGAACGTCTCTGCGTCACGTGATAAATTACAGAGATATCACTGGTCGAGGAATTTCGTTATGCTTTATCCGAATAATCCCTATCGTACGGAATGTTTCTGATTAACTGTTATTTTTCATCTGTTATTTGCCTCCTAATGACAATCTGCGGAACAGATGCCATTCGAAATTCCACGGTGCATTCTCCATAGTGATTTTGTGACGCCTGCGTCCGAAGATAATGACGGGTTGGAGTGGTTATTTTTTTCTTGTTTTTTGGTTGACTTCTTACTTGCACTCGTTCGATGCACCTGCACGTCGCGCGCATCCCCGTTCCGCCGTAGGCAACTTCCGTGAGTATAGCGCGTCGGTACCGTTAACGTGTCACGTAGAGTCGAAGGCGAAGATCCTCCTGGTCGAGTGCAGCGACGGAAGAGACTGGCACAGCGAATACGCAATCGGCCCAGGTTGCTCGGAATTGATTGCACGGCAATTCGAAGAGTCGCAGCTGCAATTAACGTTGTAATCGATTTTCATAGTTTCACCTGAACTTCCAACGCTCTCTTTCTCTCTCTGTCTCTCTCTCTCTCTCTGTCTCTCTCTCTCTCTCTCATTCTACGTCACTCCCCTCTTCCAGCATTCGTAACAGTCGGCTTTCCAATTCGGCGCGCCGGATCTGCAGATGCGTCAGTCGCACCTGCGGCTTGTAAAATTCTCTGCTATCGGCAAGGTAGAGTCAGACTCCAGAAGCTAATTTTAGGATACAAGGGTGTGAGAGTGGCTGGGCGGAAGGAGGGGGCGAGGGGGTCAGAGGGGCTGGAAGGAGAGGGAGAGGGGATCGGTGAATGGGGCGAGAGAGCTCAGAGGGGAAAATATGGCGGCGCGAGAGGGAGGGACACTGGGTGCACGTGTGTGTAAGTTAAGGAGACGGAACTGGCGGTAGGTGGTGGGAAGGGAGGGGGAGAGGGGGCTGAGTTTCGTTTGAAGGGTTTCCGGGTTTAAATCGCGAAGAGTTCTGGCTCTCGTGGGGCTTCTTATATTCTACGCTGCCGATAGCGAACGCGCCTCGTCAGCCGCTGCCGCGAGACACCGAGGTGAGGTCGGAGTGTTTTTAATAGCGCTTAATAACACGTCGAGCGTCTGCTCGCTGTCTCGGCGTCACTTATCCGGCGTACGCCGATGCAGTTTCGTGCACTTTTCATGCGACGGATACTGTCGGGACTCTGGTGGCGGTGTGTATAACGGGTGTGCAGAAGGCTCTCGGGGAAACTTTTAAGCGGCGTTAGCGCACAGTTATTTTGCTCGTGGGGTGGCGGCACTTGGCGCGGATCGATGTCACAGAAAAATTTACCCTTAATTTTTTGCAGTGGTCGAAAATAGGGGAAACGAAATTGTACGGAAAATTGCGTGCTGGAGGATTTTTATATTTTGATCATTGCGTCAGTTGCGTTAAACGACTTCGTGCTTTCGGGCCACCCGATCGATTATCGTTTAGGCTGATTTTCCTTGGGTTCGTTGTTTTCGCACACCACGTATATCGAGACGGGGTCCGTACGGAAACCGGTCCCAACCGGCAACTCGACGACTCGTGGCCTTCGGTATCGGCGAGCCGCAGCCTCCGATCCTCTCGCCGCGCCTCGCGCCACCTCGAAAGCGCTCGAATCGATGCTTTAAGGCTGCCTTCACAACGGACCATGTTATTCCATGTTGATATTGGAGCAGAGTCGGAGCTCGGTCTTGCGTTAAATATTTTTCCGCTCCCGGCGCCATCCGTCAATGTGCCTTCTGGCTGCGTGGGTCGAGGCTTCTGTCATCGTCTGAAAGGGAATCTCCTTCGCGATATCGGACAACCGGAAGGGGACTCTGCTCCATTAACGACCGAGAGTCACGTCCGCGTGCCGCTTCCGGAAGTTTAAAGCCGCCGAGGGGGTCGGTCGGGCATCTTCGCGAACTTCGTCAAAACAAAGAACGTCCGCGCTGTTGCCAAGTTGGACACGTTACACCGAGAAATCTCTTGGGCGCGCGTCTTCCGCTATTCTTGCTTTTTCATTCTTTGAGCTTACTTTGGCAATAACCAGCGTAACCTGGATATCTTTGCTTGGGCGCGTTCACATTGTTGCTTTTATAACGAACGCGTCTCGTTTACACGCCGGCACTGAAACCCGAGTTCCTCCTATCGCGGAAGGGAATAATGAAGCTGGCGGAACCGACTGCTGCTAGGCTGCTAGGCTGCTAGGCTGTAGCCTGTAGGCTGCTGTCGTTGCTTGTAGTTGAACCGCTCTCTTGAGCTCTGGAGCGACTTCGCTCGGTGAGTTACTAGGGAAAGAGAGGGAGAGAGAGCGAGAGCGCACGTAAGAGTGCCCGTTGAAAATGCCGGCAGTAGAAAGGTAGGGCAAGAGAGAGGGAGACACGAGATAGATAGCTCAAGAGAGTTCAGTGGGTTTTGAGGACAGTAACGTTACGCTGGGAATTCTCATGGCGCGTCCGTAGATCATCGTGAATTCGTCTTTTGTGGAGATACGCTGGTGGAAGTGCGTGACGTTGAAAGGAAAGAAAAAAAAAAATTGAGAATTGGCAGCACCTCTCTCTTACGTCAGTCGCAATGCATGCGTTTGTTTTGACGTGAGTTTTTTTTAGCAGCGACAAAGCTTCACGGGAGAGTTTGATTTCACGTGTATTTTTTAAAATAACGTTTCTTTGCATTCTTTTCTCGAAATCCCACATCGACGGGCTCTGGGGTTACTTTTCACATTCATTTGTCATTTATCCAATTTTGAATCACGTCCGAACTTCATTTGGTGTAATTTTTCGAAATGTTCTTCGCGTAACTTTACTCCGTGTATCGACACTCTCGTTTGTTGTTGCACCTTAGACAATTGAGTCTCAGTGACGTTCTGCGTTTGGAACAGAATTTAAATGCGAGCATTGTCCGTGCTGTCGGGGTTCGAGTCTCGACTGTATTCGCAGTCAAGACACAAACCTTTCTCGTGTAATCACCGTGAGCGATGCGTATATAAACTTTGGCGAATTCACGCACGAGATAGTCACAATGGTTACTATAAGTGGAGTCCATATGTGGATTTACCTTTTTTTTTTTGTTTATTCTTCAAGCCACGTCCGACCACTAATATAAACTCCAGTCATAGGGGCAATACGGGCGGCACCAGGAACGTTAAGCGATTTTAACGAGATTCTCTGTACGCGGTTTCATTATTACCTAAAAATTACTCATTTCGGTCGCGGCCATCTTCTCTCTTTATATACATAGATATACACGTATCCCATTACATATTCAGTGCAGTTGTCTTTATCAAATGCTGATCTCGAATATATACAAACAGATAAAATTTAATTTAATAAATATACGTATTGAAAAAAATAATCTTTTCACTTTTACAACGACCTGTAAGTTCGAAAATCGAGTTAATGCCGATATGCAAAGTGGATTCGGGAGTCGGCTCGACCGGCATGAGTAATCGGTCACGGTCCTGTGGGCTTGTCTCCACGGGGCGACCATGGAACGTGGGTGTCTACACGTGCGGATACACAGTACAGTCGTACACATAGAAACCGGTGATTATGCTTGCGTTACATTAGGCCATTGTAGGAGCCGCGAATGTTCGTGCGTAAGATCGTTAAGGCGCTATCAAGGCGAGCGACCAACCGATGTGCAGCTACCCACGCTAAGCTTGGCTGGCGACAACGCGAAATCCCACTGGCCGATTTCTTATATTTGTTTGGACAATTTTAGGTCATCCCCGTGCATCGCCCCCCCCCCCCCCCCGCCTTGACCCAGTTTTCAACCCTTTTTTTGACCGATCATTATTCGTAAAGTTGCGTGTTGGACTTCGAAGACTTTCTTTGTTTTGACTATCAAATTAGACCCAGATCGGGTTCATGGCGATTGATTAATCAACGTGAGTGTTATCTGTCTTATCAGTCGTGGTCACTGATTAATCAATGACCCTGCACTTTTTATCTTGTATTATCTACCTTTCACTTATCTTCGTACAGGCTGCATATCTGCACTGCTGTCTCAGTGAAAATTGTTCTCTCTCTCTCTCCCCCCGCTCCCCCCTCTATAATGCTCTTTTTCTTTCTCTCAGATCTTGCTTCACTCGTGCCAATTACGTGCCTAAGAATTTCTACGAATTTTTCATAGAATCTACCATCGCCTCTGAATGAGTTCCAAGAGATTTGACGCGGATCGGCAATATGATCCGAGTGTATAACTTTATTGGCATTCGCGAGATTGGTCCATTCGGCGGACGTACGAAAATGATGCTGGAGAAGAAAAAAAATGCCTTTCTTTCTACTTCGGGCCGATTCTCCATGCAGACTTCCATTCTCTTCTCATTCCGCATCTCATCGTCCCCTCCACTTTTAGCAATTCTGTTTTCTCCGGCGCTCACGTCTCTCTCGTTGAGCCGAGCGAGTGATTTGATTAAAGAACAATGGGTTTCCATTAACAATCCTGGGTAGCCCGGTCGGCGCTGTCTGTCTGTCTGGCTGTCAGCTGACTCTCCCTACGTTTACCTTCGGCGTATATACTACCCGCCGTATACGTACGTCTACCGGTCGCTCTTGGTCGTCACCGAAAATTACTTGAAAATCCATCCAACTGTTTTGTCGCTCGTCGGGTAACGGCAGAGTCTATCCCAATGTAAATAAAATATTTCATCGGTCGAGCGACAGGGCAACCCTTTGCCGCTGGCACAATGACCATTGCATCCTGAGAGGCATCCGCTGCTCCTGAGACGTCGGCGACGTTAAACTTCGAGTCAAAGTGGACGGTCTGGCAGAAGACAGGGTGGGAAAAAAAAGGAGAAAAAAAATTCTCCCGGAAATGATAATGGCGGTAGGGGTTGCAGGGGGTGGAAAAAAAAAGATTTTTATAGCTTACAACTCCAGTGGATTGTCCGAGGATCCAGCCACCCCTCGCCTCTGTGTGTTCAGGGTGTCCCGGCTTGTCCGATAGACTCGTATTGCTCTCCGGGTACATTGCTGCAGAGTTGAATAGAAATTCTGAAGCGTCCCAAAGTCTTTTTTTTTCTCTCTCTCTTCCCAGCCTCCACCTTACGTGTAAATATATTTTCGCGGTTATACAGGAAATGCTTGCTGGAACTTTTTCTGAGTCGAGGATATGCATGCAGACGGTCGGGCTTGGCAGAATCTATATCCGGAGCTTCATTGTGGACGACGCTCGGCGCCGTTCGGTGGACGCGCACATAATGCGTACGATTTGCGTCTCTCGGTGAAAAATAAGAGAACTCGTTGTAGGTACGTGTCTGTATGGTGCGAGCAGTACCTATAGCACGACTGCCTATAGTCCGATCTCACAGTTTGTTAACTACTTTAGATAGAGTATAACTCTACAGGGTTAAACTACCGGAAATGGATTATAGATCTCGGACAAATATTGACTGATTCGAATTAATCTTTTTTTTCTTTCTATTCCTTTCTTTTTTTCTACGAATCTTTGGCGTGAATTTTTTCTTTTTTTTTTTATAATCCGACCGATGGAGCTTTAGAAAATTTTTTCTTATTTACCACTGGTACCGTGGCGGCATCCCTTGGACCTAGGGGTAGATTTTTCGCAGGTAACCCAACTACGCGGAGGGAGAACGGGCGGCTGCCGACTCTAAATAAAATATGGGTAACCTGCCCTTTCCCTGCTTTCCACCCCCTTCGGGCCTCTTTGTTGTTTACCCTCGTAACGGAAAGACACTTCTGCATATTTTTCCGGCTGACGTCCCTTACTCTTTACCCTTCCGCATTACGTCCTACAAATTTTACGCGTTTACGCGAATTAGAGCGAAAACGATTTTGTGATGTTTTTCTCGATTTTTTTCTCCCCATGGGATTCACCTCCGCTCTTGATTTCTCGTCGGGATATTATACATACGAGAAGTCAACCCCAATCTGACGCCGTTTGTGGTTTTTTCATCCATCCATTTTTTTTAGCGCCAACCCACCTGTGTTCCTTGTGCAGTACGTTTTTTTTGTCACTAGGGTGGCATTGATTCCTTCCTCTCTGTCTATACTCTTTTTTTATCAATACCCGTCGCTCTACTTACGTGGAAGGAGGGGGGGGGGGCGGACACCCCCCTTGAGTTAATTTCCGGGATTTTCCAAAGAAGACCCGATCGGTAATCTGGCTGAATATTTTAGTTATCTCTTGTTTTTCTCGAGTGAATTTTCTCCCCTTATCTTTCTCATTCGCCCCCTTCGCGTCGGGCCCGGCATGAGGGGGGTTCAGCATTTTGCAAAAGATAAGCCTCAAGACACGAGATTCTCGCGGATCGTGAAAACGCGTCTCGCGGCACCGCGTGGGTAGCTCGGCGGTTACTGCCAAAATAGAATATATATACTTACATATATATAGGGGTTGAACGCGTGAGAGACATGTGAGGGGGTTGCGAAACGAAATCAAACGAACGGCGGTTTCCTTCCCGGTGCTGCAATAACACTGTAAAGCACTTAGCGGAGATTTGCGAGGAATGGCGAACGCCTTCGCGGAATAAGTGATTACCGATAAGGTTTTGCCACCGGCGAAAACAAGAAGATCGAATAACGTGGGAAGGAGGGTGAAAGGAAGTCGGGAAGGAAATTCAGCGTGAGAGGAAATGCGGACTGGGGGTGTTGATAGTCGAACTAGGTCGGGGGGGGGGGGGGGGGTTGGTCGCAGGTGATAAAAGTGGAATAGTGCAGGGTGAAAATTTTCATTGAGATACCAGTGGAAAGAAGTAAAAAAAGGGTGTAACGTACAAGAAAGTATAGGGGGTGAAGGGGTGGATGATAAGAAATAAAAAAAAAAGTTCGGACGATTTCCCTCAGCGTAGAAGAAACTACCCTCAAAGTTTGTCCTGCAAAGAATTCGCCTTTGTTTGCGACCAGACCCCCCTCCCCCCATTGCGCCCCACCCAGACGATGGACGCTCCTGGCAAATGAAGCGCCCACCTCATCCTCCTGCACCATTTTCCACCCTTATTCCCTACGCTGCTGCCCTATTTTTTCATTCTCCCTCTCACCCCCTATTCACCTTCTTACCACCCTCCTTCCATATAGTCCCGCAGCCAGCCACTTTTATATCGCCGCAGAATAATTGCGATTCCCTTCATTGTTATGGCCCCCCCTCTGCCCCCCTTCGCCATGCCGCACGTACACCCCTCCAAGGCCATTCTTCTCGAAAAACTTGGGAGGCTGGTTACTAGGAAACAGGCGCACGCCGGAAGACATCAGGAAAATAAGAAGTTGAGCTTGAATTTGCAAAGAGTAAAGGAAAAAAATAATTCAACCCTTAGTACCTACACCAGCAACCCTTGTATCGTGTAATCAAGAGTACAGGCATACAGCCTGGTACACACGTTGAATGAACTCTTGCGCGATTCAACCTTCTTCTTTTTTTCTCTTTCTCTTTTCCTCGCCTCACGGTATCTTCTCTTTTCTCTTCTTCGCTCTTTCTCCCTCGTCAGATACGAAGCTTAGACTTTCGAAAAGTCCCAGCGACTTCTGCGACTCGATGCCCTGAAATCTATTGGCTCGGAAAGGGCTCAAGGCGCGTACACAAGTCCAGTTCGTTTCACTTTGATCTCAAGTCGCGTGCAGCACGTAAATAAATACGTATACAAGTTTATATTTATATATGCATATCGTCGTCCCAGGAAATCTGTTTTCACAGTCAAAAATAGGGATGCTCAGCGATATCTCGTATATCCCATATATACTTGATGGGATAAGCGCGAGAGATTTCGGGACCCCGAACCTCCCCAAGGGTCTGCAGGAGATTCCGCTCTGGTTTCTCCGACAGCCCGTGCACAGCTTCCAGCTGCTTGGTCCCGGACGTCCTTAATGCACGATATATGCTAAACGAAGAGGTAAAACGACTCTGGAAAGAGCAGTTAGCCGCAATCGGTTATGTAATTTCCTGCCGGTAATCATTCCGAGCGTCGAATCTCTGACCGTGACAAAACGTCGGGCGAACCTGGTCGGGACGCTTAATCAGCCGCTGCCCGTCGAACAGCCGACGCCGACGTCGTCGTCATTCCTGTCGTCATCACTTGTACAGGCGCTTGGGACTCGCGACTACCGTCCTCTGGCCTGTCGCGGAGTTTTCATCGTTAACGCGCTGACGAGAGCGATATTCGTCGGCGATGCCTCCCGGCGGCTACCGGCGGATTAGCGGCGACCCGGTCGGACCTGCCGGTTTCGCGTAGCCTCGCTAAGTAGCTCGCTAAATGAACGACGGCCGACTTACCAGGGACGGATTACTGGTTTGTTACGACAGTTCTGCACGGGGATTTAAAATTTTTTTTTCTACGCAGATGCATATACAATACCGGTCGACATGTAGCTACGTGACGCACGTTAAAAAAGAAGGTCTCGCCTACACTGGGAACTCCGCGTCTCTACGTGCGCTCAAACGTCAACCGATTTCGCATTCGGACAAGGCCGTCAGTTAACGCTGGCAGAAGTATGACGCATCTAGCAATGTAAATAATTCAGGGCTCAATTACGCAAATTGCGAGTCGTGCAACCCTCTTCCGCACCCCTCGTCTACCCCCTCGCCCAGCCCCTAGCCTAGCCCCTTGCTACCCGCCGTCAACGTCCGCCCCGTCAAAATACTCGCCTCGCTGAATTCAACTTCACGAACCACCCGCTCCTCCCCTGAACTCCCCCCTGCTCCATACTCTCCTATCTCTATACCCTCTCACGGCTAACGTTTGTTGATAACTAGTTCTAGTACTCGACGGGTAAAAAATTTCCTTGACAAATCGTCCCCTTCTGGCTACACAGCTGTACGTGAATGTCGTACATCTACTTTTGACTCATCTCCGTCTTGGTTAACGCGATTGGCAAGCAGTCGCGAATTTAAAAAAAAAAATCAATAGGAACGGAGCACTTGGAGAGGGCAGTCATTTTGGATGTGGAGCGTCGGGCATTTCGATGATTCCTACCAAGGATTAGGGTGGGAGTCATTCGAGGGTAGTCACATAGAAATGGAATTGCTATCTCTTTGTGCTTCTTTCAAGGTCATGCTTCTTGGCATCGGCGTCTGGGGCTTTATGGGTCCACTGTGATTTTTATGAGTTTGCCTGTATGGCTGATGCTGTTCCCTTTTCGTTTCTCTTTCTCTTTCTCTTTCTCTCTCTCTCTCTCTCTCTCTCAGGGGTGGACTAACACTTTTTACGAAGTGTAAAAGCATACAGCGCAGCTGAATAGGGATGGCTGAGAGTGACTCGGGTAACTGAGTGGCGGCTTGCTCTCTCTCAGCCCTTGGCGAGTTTCTGGTGGGGTCGTGTGCGGAAGCGAGAAGAAAGGATGGTAGAGCGTCCGATGTCGAGAGAGCGAGACTGACTCTGAAGAGACAGAGAGAGAGAGAGAGAGAGAGAGAGAGAGAGAAACAGATTGATAAAGAGGGTGGGACAAAAATCGTACGGTATTTGCGTGCTCTTCTTCTTCATCCTTTTCTCTTCTCCGTTCCTAATCTTTTTTTCTTCTGTGCATATCTTTCTTTTTTTTATTACTGTATCTTGTTATTTTTTTCTTTCTCTCTTTACTCTCGAATTTTCACGTTACCTCGCGGCTGCGTCTTCTCCTCGTGAAACGCCTGTGGATCTTTTCAAGCGGGCTTTTCAGCGTGCACAAAAGATCGAGATGAGTAGATATCCCTTAGTAATTGCGTGCCTTCGTCCTTCGTCCCTTTGGGCTTTACTAGGTCCAGTCGCTTTCTGCTAGAATTCACGCTGTAATCTGACCGCCGAGTGGGA
>JARPRH010000410.1:198445-212012 GCA_031763665.1 Calameuta haemorrhoidalis | reverse complement strand
GTCATTAAATATTCATTCATATTCATCAACGCCCAGTCACATTAATCCCATTATCTTTGGTTACTTGGCTTCATCTAAGATTCTCTCTCTCTCTCTCTCTTTCGTTCTCTCTGTTTCTCCGTTCCATCCTCTGATCTTGTTAGCATCAACGATTTCTTTTAATATACAATTTTTAGCATTAACAAAGAATAATCTAAAATCAATATTTCTTTACCTCATATCAATACGTATCGATGTCTTATCGATCTTTGTTCTAATCGCACCTGATTATCTTTTAGTACTTTGTATCTATAAAACTAAAGTACACTTACTACCAGTGAACAGAGGACAGATAGTGGTCTAATAGAAGAGATACACGAACTATATTTACGCAAATATAAAAAATACCCTGGTACTCGTTATCACCACGTCAATCGTCATCAAATATAATTCCTCGTGTTTCATGACTCGAATCAGATTTTTTTCGTAACTTTTATACAGCGAATAAAAAGTCGAGGGTAAAAAAAATGGTCTACCGCGATGAGTGTAAAAAAAAGTCAGGATAAATAAAAGTGAATTGTCAGTATAGTAGTAGTAGTAGCAGCAGTAGTAGCGATACTTTCAACAGCACTAGTAGCGCTAATAATACTAGTCACGGTTTCACCAGCATTGGTCTGCTCGATTATTCATTGCAGTCATCACGTTCTACACAGTTATCACGTATGGACTCTATATCCATGTACGTACCGTACGAGTAGGTAACTATTCCACTGTAACTACCCCTCGGCGTCTGTAGTATCGTCCGCCTCGTAGTCGACGTCCGCGTCGCGACGGACGTCCTTGGCTTCTGAAATTAGAAAACTTTTTCGCCACGGACGATTTTTAAACAGCATCCACCTCTTGAACGATAATTACTTTTTAAGCTGCTCTTTTGCATATTATCTTCGGGACGTTTCGTCGGGTGGGAGGGGGGAGGGGCGAGTTTTTTGGCGCTATTTGTATCGTACGAGTCTCACCACGTAATTACCAAGCCACTGTACCCCGTGACCTCCCTCCCCCTTTTCACCCACCCTCGTCGAATAACACGTGTTATCGCACTGCTCTCGTTAACGGCTAACATTTCTCGAGACATCATTTCCCATTTTAGAATTAACGTTCGTACGTTTATCTGATGTCTGACGTCACACCCCCTGCTCCTCATTAAATAATTAACAAATTTTTAATCACTTCATATTCTTCACGCTAATGTACCGGCATTGTATTAATTAGGGTGTCACCACTTAATTTTCGTGGTACGTAATTCTTTCTCCCCGCCTTCTTTCCCCTTTGGTGATAAAAAAATTTATTGTTTTTGTTTGATTGTGCAACGATTTAAAGTAATTTTTTTTATTCGATTCCCGTCTATTTTGATATTGGCGGGCATGGAAAACGTTTTTTTTTTATTAATTTATTTCCTCAATTGCCATACGTTCTTTCGTGGCAATAAATATTATTAACAATGTATTTTATATTTGGATTCCTAAACAGTCTCTAACTTGTAATCCCTTATTTTGTGTTTTAGGTAAGTTTCATGATGATATCAAATCCTAAATCGACCAACCTATAAAAGGCAGGAGTACTGTAAGTAACGAATCAATCAATTTAAAAGGGATATGTGTAGAAACTTTTTTCATACAAAAATATACATATTGAACGATCTAAATTTGTCTGACGCAATGAAATTCATTGTAGAATTTTCAATAATAAAATGAAGCAATACCAAAGCGGCTTATCTCGTCAGGACTATTAATAAAAATCAATTTTCTTCCATCGCGTTTCCACGTGCCGGATACCGTGTACACCGTATATACATTTTCGTATCCTTGTCAATTCTAATTATAGCTGGAAAAAAAAGAAGTGTAGTGGCGACCTAATAATTAAGTCGCTACGATTGAGCTCGTCCCTCGCGTAGCTGTAAGCTACGTGTGAGTTGGGATGGTAAAAGGGAAGTTAAGGAGTGACGTCATAAAAGAGCCAATATGACATGGTATCGATATCGTCGGGTTATAAAAAAAAAAATCATCACTGGACATTGTTATAGCAGATTCACGGACTTTATGAAACATTTCCAATGGCTCGTTATCGGGTCCACCCGTCCCGTTGTATCTTGCGGTAGTCAAAATAAATATAATTATTGGACCAGGAAGCTGCGAAGTGACCACTATTTATTTTGAAGTCCAATGTCTTACGAACAAATAATTTGAACTAATGCGAAGAATGAGTCGTGCAGTTACATAATAAAGAATAAAGCAGTTTCTGATTCGAGGTAGCTCAGTTAATTTTGCCAACTCCGGCATTCTTGTTGGTAGTGTTGGGTACACTTTTGGCAGGCTTAGGATTGATCAGGGACGAAGAATGCGTGGATAGTTTCTTAAGCACAATAGCATCAGTCGGGGTGTATTTCCAATTGGGTGAGCTTTGGGTCTGAGTGTTGGCAATGCAAGGGCGTTTCAGGTAAGTGGAGCACGCCTTGGCAGCCTTGCCGTCGAAGGGCGTGTAGACTGGACCAGGGTCGGTGTGATATTTGTAGACCGGATGGGCGACACCCTGGAAGTAGTTACCTTCGGCCAGGATGTAGGAGGTCTTGCTGAGGGACATCAGGGCACCTTCCCCACCTATGTTCTTGAAGTAGTTGTTGACCATGTGTAGTCTGACGTCAGCGTTTTGCATACCACCGGAGTGCGGTCCGCGGCCCGAGGTGTTCTGGATGAAGTTCCTGTAGAGAGTGATGGTGTCGGATTTACCCAGGAAGAGCCAGAGCCAATAATGCTTCCCGTCGCAGTAGGCACCGACCCTGGTGGTTCCGTCGAACACGTTGTTCGAAATGGTGACGCCTCTAGCACTTCCAAAACCGGTGACGATCATCTGACGACCGATGCGGGCGATGTAGTTGTGGTCGATCCAAACCTTGCTGGCGTCGTCGATCGATATGGCGTCGCCTCCCCAAACGATGCCTTCGTTGATGTCCGTGATTTGGATGTTCTGAATGATGATGTTGGAGACTCCTCCGAATATTCGGAGCCCGGTTCCCTTGATGATACCAGCGTTCTTCGCTCCGATGATGCTCTTGTTGGAACCGACAACCAGTCTGCCCTTGACTCCAGCAAGGTCGTAGGTCACGGAGGTGGCTGTTCTTCCGTTACAGAATCCAGACAAGCTCAGTCCCAGATCGCTACTTCCGTTCGGGCATGCCTTAACTTTACATCCGGTCTCGGTTTTCTTTCCTAGGGTATTCCGGAAGTCGAAGGTGCGGTTGATGATGATCACTCGTTTCGCCGAATCGGTACAGTGGCCTTTGGAGTCAGTGGAACCGCAAAGGTAGCTTCTCAGCTGAGCAATGGTAGTAGGAGTTACGGTGGGACCACCTCGGCCGCCAGTGGTACCTGCTCCAAAACCCTCAGGGATATTAACAGCATCGACTGCCATGGGGCTCATAATAGCCGCCAAAGCAAGCAGCAGTCCTGTGCGAATCATATTGTCTGAAGAGACAAAGAGATTTTTAAGAAGAAAATGGTAGATACTGGTGCATCCTGCCTGTCAATGACTTTCATTGGATTCCTCATAATTTGAGGAAAGGAAATTCTAGCGAAAGGAAAAAGTGATTAACTATTGTATCGCGCCATAACTCTAGCAGAATTTTCATCATGAAGATCCAGGGTCCGTAATGGTTCTAGCTACTCCTGTATTGACCCAGTGAGGACCTAGACTGACCTTACTAAAGGAAATTTCATTATTCTTCAAAAATTCAGTACGTACCAGTTTGCTCCCAATCTGCGATGATCCGCGATGATTCGCGAACAGAGTTTAAGAGTAAAACCTCAAGTCTTATGCTCTTCGTCGAAGCTCAAACTGCACGATATTACGATCAGGGACTTCTGCATCTTTGAAAACGACTCATCCTTTTATATGGGCATGCAGGCATCTCTGGACACGACTTATTAACTCAGCTGATAGGTGCACGGAAAAAGAAACTGAAAAGATCTTTTCAATTGTTCTCACACGTGCGTACCTTTACATCTAAAAAATTGGAATTTCCTGAGAGACAACATTGTATGTGCAAAAGACATAACTGTCTGTTTTCATTCTATAAAATGTTCTTCGGTAGCAATAAAATAGCCACATGTGCAATTAATACTGCGTCTATTAAACAATAATAGGTTGTTAATCGACACAAGTTGTCAGGCTTAGTACACAGTAATTATCGATGCTGGATGAACGTGGTTAGGCTAGAGGCTGTTGCTGCATATCCCAGTGAAAATTCCATTATGAGAATCGAAGGCCCTTTCATGTCCTGACAAATCTTAGGCTGGTAGATAGATGCTGTAAATGACTTTCAATAAATTCTTAACTATTTGATTCTATTAAGTCCAAAAAAATCAACAATTTTATCGCTCAATATGTATTATTTGGACGTACTATAGCTCATCCGTAACAGATACTGTGGTAAGAGAATGGAGGCATACCTGTTGCGTTTAAATCTCAGCTAAACGCAAAGACGCCGACGTTAATAGTTATTGTATAGTATTTATATATCTATAGTTATCTTTTGTCACATCAGAAGCTAAAAATATGATTCTCAGTCGTTATATTAATTTTTTTTTTAAATTATTTTATCAGTTTCTTGACATCCCTGTTGGTATAATATGAATACTTGCATCGGAGTCCTGAGTACACTTTGTCGTGTACCATAAAGCGAAACTCACAATATTTTTTAGTCAGATACTTAATTCGTGCCGGCTTCTTCCCCGATAGTGTATCTATCTATGCGTTAAATCGAGACAGGATCGAACCTCCTTATCAAAGTACTTAGCTACAAGAGAAATGAATATAAAAGAATTGAAAAAAAAAGTAACCTTTGCAGTTTCCATCCGCTACGAAAGATTCAATTATTTTCATCTTCCGGGCTGAACGGTGTATAACGCTTATGAAAATCGTTGCACAACAGTCGATATCGTATATATCATGAATAATTCAGTCTTCACTGTGAAATAAATTCAATAAAATCTTTGATTATCCAGTGCAAAGACAATCTCATAGTTTCCCCTTACTCTTCTTCACGTCGATAAGGATTCTGGATACAAATATAATTTATCGATATCTCGCTAGAAAAATGAGATTAAAAATTCGCGCCGTTATGGATACTGCCTTAAATTTCGCGAATAATATTTTTGCCAATTGGCAGTATTACGAACGATAGAAATTTTGGAAAAAAATTTTACCACGTTCAAAATTTACTCGCACGAAACAGGTATATTAGCATTGGCTTAATGGACGTTATACAGTGCGTACAATCGGTTCAATTAATTGATACAAAGATAATTAAAATGCCTGTAACAAGGCTCTACAATTTTCCTACCAATTACGTAAACCTGCACTGGGAAGTATAGGAGCTCGAATTAGAACATTTGTTCCATCCCAGTATATACGGGGTGGCGCAAGTGTACTCCACCTACTTGACTTACATCCTGTATTAATCATGGCTTTTGAAGCCGCGGAACGTTTTGCCAACGTTACGCTACGAACTTTGAACTCTCCTTACATGGTTGCCAACCTCTATAGACGCCTAGTGTACTCTATATACGCCGCCCCTGAATAACGCGGGGCTCTTCTCGCTCAACGCGCTTTTCATTCATGCAGGAGCTCAATTCAGACCTGTGACGTAACTTCCTCGTTACGTAACAGTGCCGGGACGCTTTTCAGCGAACCTTAAATTTCAATATCAGAATTCGACGTCCTCGCAGTTCGCGTAAGTGGAACGGAATACGAGCAGTGAAGGATACGTACGGAGGAGTATACAATTACCCGTGATCAAAAATTAATAATTTTAAAAGCGGTACTTTTACATTTGATTTCCCATTAGAATTTAATTGTCATTATAATTATATCATGTTATTTTTAGACTTATTTTTCTACTCTTACTTTCACCTTTTCCCTCTCTTTCTCTATCTCTCTCGTATCATTTTACTCCTGCAGAGGGACAACTTCGGATCAGTTACCGCAGCAGAGTTCAGACTGAACATCGACGCTCGTTGATTGCAATTACGTCTAGAGATACGAGGTCGTATTATATTGTAGATATGAGCTACAGTAGATCGTAGCTAACTTCAGCTGCCTATGCACTTTATATTATGCTTGTGGATGGAAGAGGGTTGTGGCTCAGCATAGGTTTTGTTACTTTAACGTTATAGAGACTTTATATGTAATATGAAATCTCCTATTGTACAAGTAAACTATGGCGGTATTAGAGACTTTGGTTGGTATGCCTGTATACAGTAGAGATATATATATAGTATATACTCCGTGCAAAATCTGTGGGATTGTAAGCTTGAAATTGGTATAACTGCTTCTTGTTGTCGAAAGTTTGTAATGTTCATTATGTTTTTACTTCTTTTTCTCTTTTCTCTTTCTCTCGTACTGTGTCTACCCTTTCGTTGCATTTTCTTCAAGAAAGTTAAACTTCCCTTCGAATTGGTCCCATTAGGTTTGTACCATATAAGTTTGAAAGGAGCAGGTATGGTGCGAATTTGCGAATTCATTGAGAGCGGAGTAAGGGGGAGGAAGATGCCATATAATCTTTGGTGAAAAAATATTTGTGGATCTTTCAATTCATTTGCATATATGTATATGTATATTCCACACGTGTACACGTATGTGTATATACGGTAAACAATTCTAATTGCATTTTAATTGCAACGAATGCGCAATTTTAGATGATTCGCGGAACTTTGTGTATATTCGTGGGACGTAAACGTTATTGCACGTAATTATCGCCGCGCGGAATCGATTGAACCGCGATCGTCCAGATTGCATAATTAACGTTACCATTATACTGTATCAAATAGAATTGATATTTCGTACAGTGACTTTCTTTTTTTTATTGAAAACTAAATGGACCATTTTATAAATTTTTAACACTATATATCAATTTTATGGCTATTTGAAATTAAAAAAGAGAATATTATATATATTCATACTTCGTCCCTAACTTTATCCATTGTCTCATTAAATTCGACGCTTTATCCTCGGATGGTCGTTGGTTTTAAACTTTTCCTAGAGGAAAAATAAAAAAACGTGAACTTCCCCTAGACACCGTACACTGGTCAGTCTTCCTTAACTTATTCAAAGCCCAGCTGTTTTTCATAAAGCAGCAAAGCCATAAGGACAGCTGGCAGGCCTATGGAATTTCACAACGAAGTGGACTGGACCGTTTGATGCGAGCGGAATTTTCTGTGAAGTGGTTTCGTGCTCGGCTGAGCTACGAAGCGCTTCTCATGTACCCCACCAAAGTTCTGCACTCGCGTGCGCGAAATAGTCTGCTTACTGTATATATGTATATATTATTTTCTTAACATGTGCGCATGCGCACTGGCTACTTATTCTCGTTCGTTATACACACGTTACATACGTTACGTCGATACGAGTGACGTTTATCGACAAATAATAATCCAAAAATCCCTTTACACATTTTCAAAAATTTTATTGCGTATATATATGTATATTCCTCATGTTATACGACGTAACCCTCAGGGATTAAAATCTCGAATGACCCCGCGCACGTTCGTTATCGCGCACGTCGCTGAATCATGAAACTCGCGAGACTCGTCAGCCGAGCGTCGCGTCTGCGTCGACGGCAGCGCCAAAGAGAAGCAGCGACATTGTTCCCTCGTAATTTCCCGACTTATTGTTCTTGAAATTTCATCCAGCTCTATTTCCATGTATATCTGTATATGCACGTGCCAAAAGAGCAATAACGCATCCCGCGTGGCAACGTGTCTTTTCCGCATAGGATAAACCAGCAATGTAACCATCGTCTATATATCTATACATCAAACTGGCAACCTACATACCGCCGCGTTCGCCATTTTCCTTAGTATAGACGAGAGTTCGAAGTTCAACGACTGCGTTGCGTTAGCCTCAAGTATCCTTGGGATTTACGTGGAATAGGTATACAGTGCTAAACCGTAGTAAAATATTGCACGAACTTTCCACTTACGTAAGACCAGCGCGCGCAGACTGTTTTTCTTTGGCAGAAGAAACACAGCAATCCGTGCGCTTGCATCGTCATCAAACTTGCGGACGGGAAAGTCGAAGGAAAGTTTAAGAAATCGAAAAGAACGTAAAGCACATGAAATATCTGATTAATTTAATCTGTACTAATCTGAACTTAAATGTATATATGTACTATTTAATTTGCCTAAAAGTACCATACTTGCAGCAGGTAAAAATCGAAAGCCTCTGATGCACCAGGATGAAATTTCTTGCTAGTTTTAATCTGAGCTACCGAGTGGGAGATTAATTGAAATAATTAGTGGGAAAAGTAAGCTGGACGCCATAATGAATAAGGTAATTGATATATACTTTATATATATACTTTATATATATAAACCCCAGGGTATATAACTGTGCGCGTAGGTTGGCTCAGGTACGTGTATAGTAGGTCGAACTTAAGTACAGATCAACAATGAAGTTAATTCGCAAGCGAGAGTGTAGCCTGGGAGTAGATGGCTGGGATGGAGAAACGTACGGATTGGACGAAGGTAGATGGACCAACGGACGGGCGGCTGGATGGGGCTATAAAGATGGGTAGAAGAAATCCAATTAAACGTGCTCGATCGAGGAAAACCATGGGAGATGAAACGGAAAGAGTAAACGGAGCCACCGAGGTTGGGTTTGCGGACATGACGGGACGCCAACGAATTTCTACGGTGAACCATAGTCTTCGTAGTCTTGGACTGTTTGTTATCGGTTGACTGGAGAGGAGGGTGGGTGGGGATTTGGGTAAGTGGGCTCAAGAGCCAAATCTAAAAATAGACTGTACGTCGCGGGGTTGTTTCGTATATAGAAATATTTTATCGAACGTAGTAATGGGGTTTGGGTTTGGGTTTGGGTTCCATGATTATGTTTGTAGTGTATTATTATTATTTGTATAGTGATCCTTATGACGTCATTTGGATGAATAAAAATGTCTATGATGAGCCCCTCGTTCCACTCTGTTATCGAGGTTTACAGATAAGGGACATTTGTCAGGGTAACGTCACCTTGAAAGGTAGTGAAAAGCTAAGGGTTGAACTACCGATAAGATCCGTCACCCCCTGAATAATGATCCTGTATAAATAAATTAACGTGACTGTAATTGTCGCTTTGTGCGTATCTTTATCTGTTGCGTTATCGGTAGTTTTTATCTTAACCCCCACCCCCCCCCCCCCGGGTCACGGGCTTGAAAACAAATAAAACCCTTTTTCCCAATGGGTCCACTTTGTTTCGTGTCTTTATCGGGACCGTAGGGGGTTGTATTTTTACTGGAGTTTCTGTACTCGCCGATCATAGCAGACAGTTGTAATAATATTAGGAGAAAAGTTTTTTCTTTTTTTTTTTAATACTGAAAATTGTTAGAAATATAAGAAATTTTTCTTTTTTATCCATTACGCTCGTCCCTCTCTTGACTTCGGTACTAACCTTCGGGTAGGACGGTGGCTCAGTCACGTTAACCTTTCGTGAGAATTCTATTGTCTCTTTCGTAGGTGGCGAAGTCGAATCTTGAAGAAGGTTGAAGGTAGTCGCTGGAGAGGGTGGGGGAGGGTGAGAATGGAAGGGTGAGAGGAAACGTGGCCGCCATTCCTTGTCTGGTTCTCCGTGCACGTTTCACTTGAAACTTCTTTTTCTTTTTTTTTCCTTCTTCTTTTCTCTTGTCACCAACTACTCGAGCTGCAGCGATCGTATTAGCCCACCTCCCCCAAGAGTGTCATAAGTTTATATCCCTTCACGACCTTCTTACGGGGCTCCCCCCACTCTACCGCCACCTCCACCACCTCCACCGCCACCACCGCCACCTTCCACTTGGATTCCTCCTGTGTATATCTACTATCGCTCCTAGCAGCAACAGCGGCTCTAGTGACGTCACTTTCCCAGCACACTGTAGTCGGCGTCACCCTCGACCCGTGACCGACGCAAATCCTCGGGGGGTCGAAGGGCCTAGAAATACAATAAAATAACAGCCCAGTTTCTCAGACGCCGCGACGGCCGAAAGGATTTTTGTAGACTTCGAGCTGATAATTTATTTCCCTCATAAAAAGTAGTCTAGCGAGTAATGCACGTATGCTGAAGATACTGAGGGGTTGAGATGAAGAAAATAGGGCTGGCTTGTACATCGTGTCCGTATTTTACGGTATGAGCTGCGTAATGCAGGTATAAATTTTTTTTCTGGTTTAAACGTCATACTTGCCCGGGGTAGTTTTCGCGAAGGCATTTACGGAAGTGGATGAAGGGTGGAGGGGAGCGGGTAGTACCTAAATAGCCAGAAGCGTAAATATTTAATGGGGGTTGTAAAGGCTGTATTACTGACACACCTTGAAGAAGGTATAAGTCAATCGAGCAGCTTCCCACTTTCCCGGAGGGTCGCTCTGTCAGATAGTGACGGAGGACACAGGGGTGAACGCGCGAAGGAAATACGCCGACAGCCATTAAAGGATCCTTAGGGCCGATTTTTCGTGCATTAGAAAAACCTGGGAATTCGATAAAACTCTCGTCTCCGCAAAAAGAAGATGCCCGACGACAAGGGTTGTTGCGCGTATAGGAAGTATCGCGGCAAAGAGGGGGTTGGGGGGATGCTGGAAGTATACTCTGCCACTTTTCCCTACGTCCATTAAATTGTCATTCAATCGCTTTCGAATTTAGATACGGCGGCTTTCTCGACGCAGACACCAAGAATCACGATATCCTTCGTAAACAACCCCTTAATATCAACCCCTAATAGTATATGATTTTTTCCCTCCCTTTGCATTCCATCTTTATCACCACCCTACACGCACCGTACATTCCTATCGTCCATGTGCCCTACTATCCTCTTCTGATATCTCCTCCCCCCTCCCGCCCCCCCAATCATCCCTTCTATAATTCCTGCCGTGCCTCCGTACAACCCATCAGGACTCTCGGGATGCCAAATCGACCGAATTGCGGTGCGTCAGCGAAGTGCTTCACGCATATGCGATCCACTCGGCAGATATAGATTACAGGCGTTATAGTATCGTCGCATCGGTTTCCGGTTTGGGGAATGATGGATGACGTTCGCTGTAGTAGGTCGATACCGTCGGAGCGACTTCAGCGAGATGAAAAAGGGAACATGTGTGAGAAGGTGAAATAAAGAAAAAGGGATACAGATCGATTTGAAATAACTTATCTCCCTTATTTCGTAATTTCTTATCAAAATTATCATACTCTTATTCCCATATACAATTATCACTTTACACGCCAGCCGTAGAACGTACAATTATATCCGTGAGGTGGTCCAGAAAAAAAAATTATTCCGTACCGAGTATATGGCAAAGTGAGAATGACAAAGAGAGCGCAAGAATTAAGGCTAAAAAGGTTAAGCGGTAAAGTGTGACTGAGGTGTTATTTGCAGGGTTTGTTTGCGCAACGTTATTGGTCGGAAGAGAGGCTGGTTTAATTTCATATCCGTTTGGTTGCCTAGTCGGTTGGCTGGTTGCCTATAGTCGGTCGGGGCTCGTTTCTTTCTCATTCTTCCCAGCCGGCAAGTGGCCTCTCTTAATGGACTCTTTGTCTCCGAGCAGTTTCTAGCGCCCTGACATTTAGCTGGGGCAGGAGGTGTGAGGGAGGTGTGGGGGCACCTCCGCTAGGGCTATCTACTTGCGAGTGCTCCTCCTTTGCAACCTCAGGACCACCGGGTCTGGGTCTCCACCAGCCAGAGGGAAGCTTAGGAGTCACGTAAAGGCGTTATTAAAAACGTCGTAGCAGTCCCGTAGTTTTCGGGGGCAATATGCGGCTGTTTGCTCGCGCACCGAGCCGCCTCGTTCCGCCGCTGAAGACACGCCGGAGAGATAGTCGGGAGAGCAACCCCTGCCTTATGGATTCCAACCCCTGAACCAACCGAACCGCCAGCCGCCACTCGGTTATTGCTGGTCGCTCTTCTGAGAAGACGTTATTACACGCGGTGCCTCCTTCGCGATGAGTTTCTCTCTTGGTGTCCTGGTATTTTGATACTGGAATACCCAAGTATTTTCTCGCCCCTCGGAATAGCCCCGAAACAACCCTTAGTCGAGATACAGCTAAGGATCGTTCTTTACGCTCATCTTGATATTTACGGTCACGCGTAATCTTCAGGAGTTACCATCACAATTTCTTTTGCATCTAACCCACCCTGTGCCTCGTTATGATCTCCGCAGGGGGGAGGAGGCGGGTGGCTGATCATCCCTAAACTATCAAGGTCCAAATTGTTTCCGGTAGGCCGCGTGCCGCTTTCGTCCCGTTGATGTTTATATGGAAATATAGGGGATGGAGAAACAATGCCAAGAGAGTCGGGTCCATGCAGATTCACGCGAATATCAATCTCTGATCGGAAGTTTTGTGTATTGGTTGCACATAGGGTTGGATGTATACGTATATGGGTCGGTGCGGAGGGGTTTGGGGGGGTGGTTGGAATCGGGGGTCGTATCGGGTGTATCAACACATGGTGCTTTGGTGCTTTGGCGTGACACTCGCTTTAACCCCGGCGAGAGTCCAATGTAAAAATAGTGAGCGAGGCGTATAGTGCTGGCAGCAGCGACTGGAGTGGGTGGAAAAGGGGTGGAAAAGGGGTAGCCTGTATAGGGTGACACGTTAAAGGGTGAGAGTTCGAGACAACGTAGAGCGAATCGGAGCGAGTGGAGGATTGAGAACGATAGTGAAGGAGGGATGCAGCCGGAGAGTAAATGATTGTCGATTAAAGTATCCCCGGCTGGCTGGACACAGGGGTTGCAGGCTTGACAAATGGTCTGCGAGATCTGCATTCGCTTGCGAAGTACCTGCCGTCAATTCGAGTAATGTTATCCGATACTTTTATTTATATCTTGTCATTCTTTAAAGGGTTTCTTACTTTTTTTTAACCCTTCAATTCGTATCCAATCACGCGTACGGCATGCAGTGATAGATGTACGAGACTGAGGGACATAATGAGTCCTAAATTACATCGCTGCAATCAAATAGCATCGATGGTATATTGGATTAGCGTAATTAGCATTGCGATCATATACAGGGTGGTTCAAAAGTATTGCACCGTGTATATATTTTTTCTACCTTTTAAATCAAACGGATTTATTTATTTATTTATTTTGTATTCCCTTAATCAACTTCAGACGAAACAGTACTTTTGGATCGTCCTGTATAGCGCATGGAAACTTTTGCATATTACCTTGTGGGTATGTGATACGTGCTCAGAATTTTGTCATTGACTGTACACGTTATTGCCAACTTTATTTGATACCCTGAAAACGCTTCGTTTCGTACCAGTGTATTTACTTCTTTATAGGACTGTAGCCCCCCCAGGCACTATTTATCATTGGTAACTATAGAATTTTTTTTCCTTCAGAAAATCCTAATAATTAATGCACTACGAAGCATGGACTATACTGAAATATAAGTTAGATATCAAGCTATAGTCGATTCGGGAAAATTATTAGCCTTCCATATCCGCTTCGCGATATTTCCAATCAGGAGTGATTATAGTTCTTGATCAGACGCAATCCTGTCTCTATCGATAGATCGATCCCAGTGC
>JARPRH010000410.1:167991-188200 GCA_031763665.1 Calameuta haemorrhoidalis | reverse complement strand
TCTCTCTCTCTCTCTCTCTCTCTCTCTCTCTCTCTCTCTCTCTCTCTCTCTCTCTCTCTCTCTCTCTCTTTCTCTCTTTCACTCTCGACTCTAATTACGGTATCGCAAGCGTTTCGAATCACGCGCGTGCCGCGCACGCATGGTCGCGACAGAATAAAAACTTCATTTATGCTATTTCCACTATAAAATACCCTCGCTCGATTCGTACGCACCTAATGACTCACCGGGTATAATAAATTGCAATACTGATTATAGACAATTTTGTAGCAATTAAACATTCAATTGTTATCTGCACAGACAAAGTAGCTGCTATCAGTATGCTTTAATTGTATTGATATGATGGTTTTTGGGGAGATGAATTATTAGGAAATTTTTATTTTTCTGCTAAATAAATAATCTACTCGATGCTTGGGAGGATTTGAACCAGTATAGGATATCTAGAAGAAAAAGCTTATCGTTGTCCTGATACAAAGACGAATCTGATCTTATCCTGTGGTGCATCCAGTTTCCCCAGCAGCCTCCAAGTATACAAGAGTGATAAGACTCTTGGAGTAAAAGTAAAAACTTTACTATTTATTTGTTCACATTTTCATATCTGCACAAGCCGTAGAATCGAGTGTAACCTGCTCTCACATTTTGATTCACGATAAGTGAATCCCACGCCGAATTGAATTCCTGCTGAATTTTACAGGAATAAATTTTGACTTTCGCAAACTTGATAACTCCGGCAATAGCTTTCCGTATAAATTCGTAGCAGATACAAATTTTATTCTCTAAGAAATTCACGTGTCTGACTACCGCCGCACTTGATCTACTTACTCATAGATTCTACGACCTATATATATCTTATACCTTCGTCCGTTTACGTTACGAATCAACAAAATCTGTCTTCGTAACAAAATACGATTCTGTCGTAGAAACGACGGACGGACAAACAGAGTCCAGAAAAGTGACGTAGATGGCACCGTTTGTGCTCGATACGAAAGTCGGTTTGAAAGCGATCGGTTTTATTGATAGTAGATATCTACGGTAGATAGACAGTATTATATAGTGGATATCTGTTCTCTATTTGTGTGCAAAGGTCTCTTGAGATTCTCTCTCTCTCTCTGTCTCTCTCTTTTTCTATATATATACATATATAAGGTAATACTCCTATTGGCTACCGACGTGCAGCTGGTGCACTGCGCGAAGCATTACAGCATTTTGCCTGGGCGATGGTGACCGTTGTCGCTCAACGTTCTCGTTTGTCAGTGTGCAGCAAGTAGGATATATATAACACACATACATATAGGTAGAAGATAGATAGAGAGCGATTGATCCGTGAGAAGGGAATACGGAGGACGAGAGGATCGAGATGAGTGGGATGCTGGTGGTTGGGGGATTATCGAGAGCCACGGTATTGGCAGACCGTTTCCTGGCAAATAATTGGAAATGCAAACAGAATCGGGCTCTCGGTCCACGGATAGTTCGATAATTGAGTCTCTTATCGGTGCTCGAATGCTCCATTCTGAAAGCGTGCGTGCGCATGAGCAGTCTGTTGTGTCTTTCTGTGTGCATATCCAGGATATTATCTATACGTGAGAAAATTCATACTGATTAGAGAGGGTATTAGCGGGGCTCTCTCTCTTTTTTTTTTTTTAATCGATCACCGAGTATTATGATTATTTATACAGTCTAGGCTATATGTATACGTATATATATACGTATGTATATAGGGTGGGATTAATTGCGCGACAATCGTGATCGATCGGTAATGTCGATTTATTTGGATTTTCAATGGGGTGGAAAAGGGGAAATGAGAAAGGGCGACGTTATCCCCTGAACCGACTCCGGAGATTTACGAGGCTGGGTATCGCGGATGTACCTTAGTAAATGAGAGCGAGAGAGTCGCAGGCCTGGGTGATGCTGCGATAGTTCAAGATATAGTGGAGTGAATGAGTAAGAGAGAGACACACATACGTATACGTATGTATTTATATACGGACGACAGGAGGGAATTTCCTACCTTCGTCGCTGGCGAAAACTCATGAAAATGATTTTGGCATTCGGAGGATTCGTGGCTCGATTTATTGGGCAGCTTGTTTACATGTTGCGGGCTCCGTAACTCCTGGGATATTTGCGTTACGTAGAGTGCGTAAAAGCGGGCCGCGTGTAAACGCGGCTGTCGCGCGCGTGTAAACCGCCAGCGTATTGCCGGGCGTCGCGACGTTCCACGCACCGTGGAAAACGACGCATTAGGTACGCACTTAATGGGGCCGGGTCGAGCAAGTGTGGCGATAAACACGAGAGCAGAGCCAATTACGGGCAAGGGTCTGGACCGGATGCTGGATATCTGCCGTCTGCGTGTTTTGGCGGAAGATGACAGGGTTTTCATGTGGCACGTGGTTTCCGGTCAAATAATGTGTGTTGATTATTTTTTTTTTAAGAAGAAAAATCAAAGATCGATCAGTACGTTCGTTGCCGTATTTAACGAACGGTTTAGCCTTTGGCGACAGCCAACGGGTGTCTGTAGGTACGTACCTATTTGCATATACCTGGTGGACCTAATAAAATTCAAGATTAAAGTTCAAAGTTTCGAAAGTTATTTTCTCTGGATATTTATCGGGGAGCGATTTTAATTTCCATAAGTACTGCAATATCGTCCTTCGCCCTTTGGCCCTTTTGCGGCACTTGCTGAACTTTAGCGCTCCGCCCCCCCTTCGTTCCCACTACCCCACCTTCCTATTCGTATTATAATATTAAAATTTTGGTGGTTGAATTAATTTTTGCGGCAGTTCGCCAATTTGCATTTTAACGTTCCCGTTACGCCGAGATCCTCCCTCGTCCTTGCGACCTTTTTCCTATATCTTCTTTTTTGTGTCACGAGAAAAATCTTGAGATACACCCACCCTTAAGGAAGAGGCTGTGCTTTTACTTCGCGAATTACTGATTTTTTTTTATTTAACCCTTTCGATCCAATCCCTACAAAGAATCCGATATCAACAATCGTCGAATTAAATCTCCGCAAATAGCCAAATAAAATAAAAAAATGACCGTTCGCCGTTGAGGAATTTTGTTTGCCATTGTACCGATTTAATTCCGCGATTGAATTCCGGCAGGAGAAATGGGCGTCACGAGGCCTGAATAACCACTAAAATTCAAACAGCAATTTACGAACCACCGTAATTTTCAATTATATAAACAAGGAGGCCCATTGTCGTTTGCTAACACCGTGCGAAATCCCACGCGAAAACTCTCAGGGCAGCCAACAGCGTTCGCAAACAGCGACGTCAATAGTGACCACGTCCGGCGAATATTACCGTTAACGGATTAACTCGTGCGAAAGTCCAAAGCGCGGACGCCCATTGACTGAATATAATATGTCCGAAAAAATACTGAACCACGTATATATCTATATCGTGTCGATATGAAAGGCCGTATCATACCTTTGGACCCGCGTATATGCCAATATGTAAAATGTGGAAAAAAAAGGAAAATTGAAAGCAAAAACTACGAAACAACAGAAGAATTTCCGCTATCATCAATTTAACGCAAATGATTACGTCTCACGGTTCATGCATGGTCGCTCGCGTTATTGAATTATTTGTCACGGACCAGTCACTGTCGCAAAAGGATTGGCCGCTGCTATTGCTACGGGCTACGTCAAAATCGTCCTGTTGGACTCGGATAATTTATTAGCCTTTCGTAAATTAAACTTAACACGATACAAAAACCCATGACCTACGAAAATGTCATAAGTCGTTGTAGCAGCTTCCGGATGTCCGTATGCTTTCTGGTGATGATCTTCGTCCAGACCTGGTCAGGACGAACAATAGGTATTCCTCTAATTTTTTATAATAAAATTAGCCTTATTCTAATACACGTTCCACTTAGGACACCGAGTTCTTGGCCAGTATTTTGCCCAAGAGTTACGTCCTGACCGATAAATACGACAGCTGCTATATTCAGTGCTTGTGACGTCATTTATAACGTACGTGTTACAAAGAAATAACGAGTCGATTGTTCTGCCCCGATTGATTCTTGCGTAACTTCAAATCTCAATGAACAATTAATCGTATTCTTCGTCACGCGCGGCATCAATTTAATCCATGAAATTTTATAAAGAACGATCTGCCCTCGATCGAATGGATTTAAAATTCGTTGATTTCACTCACTGTTATTTATCATTACGCTTTCCTTCATCCCCTATCGATACCCGATATACGTAAATATAATAGTGTAACACATTATTCTTGTCAGGCTGTATATACATATATGTATTTCTGCAAAATAAATTTTTTTTATACACCACATACGACGGCTTGACCAGTGTACCTAACGATTTGGCGAATATCGCGAAATATGTTCGCGGATTAAAAATATCGATTATTCAGGCTGGATTTGCCGATTTACTCGTTTTGCCCTTCTCCGTCTGTGCACGTGTGCTGACGTATGTGTATTTCATATATGCACGCGACAGAGATTTTTATGCTTGCAAGCGAGACAAGTAGACGTTCATTTTTTACTATTATATTTCTCTCTCTTTGTTTCTTTGTTTCTGCTTATCCGAACACACTTGAGATTCTCTTCTCCCGGCGTCACTATGACAAAACGAGATGCTACTGCTACTATCTTAGGGCTGCTGAGGAGCGTCAGGCGTATCAGCTGATCAGATAAGCGAAAGTTCGTGTGCGATGGTTATGTTATTTCGGTGTTGATTAAAGCTGAATACGTTACGATATATATACCGTTACATTTTAATTTTTTCACAGTCAAATGAATAAATCTCTATCTCTCTATCTCTTCGATACGCGTGTCCGTCCAGGTTTCATATGGTGATGTAGCTACATATGAGTATATGTGACCCTGGACACGTGTACCCATATCTCATATTCGGATTCCTGGGAGCGTGACCCTCTGATCGGATTTTATGGGTCGCTGACGCACGCCCCAAACACTAGATCTCTAATTCGTGATATCGAGTACAACCCCTACCATCCACCGTACCAGTGAGGGATGCTGCGATAAGAGGAAGCGGAGTACGAGATTTCGTAATCACTTCGTTGATGCACGATTGAGCCGTTTTTGAATTTTACTTTGAAAATTTGTCTCGCAATGGCTTGAGTGGTTCTCGCGATTTTAATTATTACTAGAATTCGCTAATTGATATAATTGATATTGAAATTGGCAATTGCGGTAAACATGTTGGATGCATAGAGACATTTCGCGGTCCATTGTAATGTAGGATACTGGGTTATAAATTTTTAAAAATATTTTTTATCCATCTCCGTCGTTAGTTATTAATTTTGTTATTTGTTAATTTATTTATTAAATATTAATTAGTATGTCTCTCACGTTAATGGATTCCTTATTAATATCCTTCTTGAGTATTATTATCCTTAACAAGCATATGCTATACCCTGTTTTGCTTACTAATATCGCGAGTATGCCTGCTGTTATACGTATAACATTGTACGTAGGAGATAATGACGTCACGTATGTCGGTGTGTCGCGGGAGATAAGATGCTAGCGGGACTGATAGCTACAGGGTGGAAACTACGTTTTCTCACCCTTGAGCCACCAGCAACAGCGGAGCCGCCACCCTTCTCGAGCTGAACCTTCGCTGCCGAACTACCCTTTCCTTTCTCCTGCTCCGGAGGCATCTTAGCATCCCTTTATTTGCATACAACGGATACATCTCGAAGCGAGATTGTATTCTATTAGCATTCAAGGAAAATACGTACAATTCACTTCGTGCTTAACGACGCCGTAGCGTCGCGACGCCTTTATGTAGATTTTGCTTAAGATTTTTCTATTTAAAAATTTATCTCTGACAATCAAAGAACTCTTCAACCTTTCACGAATTATTTTAAGGACAATGGCGTCCTTGTATCGTAGACATTTCTTTTTCTCATACCCATACTTATTGTACACCCCGTATATCGTCATGTAGGCACGTTGGATATATTGTACAATAGGTTTTAGTTATAGCGTACTACTGTAAAGCATGTAAAATCATATGACAGGAGTGGCTCTGCTGTGCCCACGGATCCACGCTCTGCTGATTGCCTTAAGCCACGTTCACATCGCGTAAACCGTCGACCTACTTTCCGAGCTGGAAGTAGTTGCGTGACTTCTTTGGCCAGACTTAGATTTATGTGGTGCGCACGTTTTATTCGTTACTTGACGATCGAAGATTTTAGTTTTTCATGTATATATGTATATAGGTATTGTAGTTTTACTAGGGATATATATATGTATATATGAAACTAATTAATATTTACGTCACGAGAAATTCGTGTGGTAGACATTGATATTTATTCCATGCTATTTGTACACCTGTTGTCTCTATGTTTCTAAATCGACTTAGACAAGAGCCTTTGTTTGGCGTTCTTTGATAGCCCAAGAATTTCACGAAGAAAAGACGACACGAGATGGCAGTAGCGATAGTGGTAGTAGTAGTCGCTTTAGGTACGTGACGAGAAATGAAAACTCACCCTTAAGCTCAGGGGGATACTCACTGTGGAAATTCTTGCGATTTCGATTAAATCCCGTCAATTTGAATTTCCCTCGCTTTACATTCGTCTAGTTCTTTTATTTTTTCTTGTTTTATCCTGTATATTTACAGATTTTCATTTGGGGATGAGAAAAAGAAAGATCATAGCATTTATATTTTTATCTGTCTTGTTGCAGCTCCTCTTGTGAATTTTTTTACTTGCTTTTTTATTTTATTACGTCTCGTTTACGCTTTATGGGAATTGCTTGTTGAGGATTATATTAAAGAAAGTGCTTTAATTCGAAATTACTGTGACTCCTTAATAATTGCCTTTTGTAAACTGCCCCTATCTTTTGTACTACCTCAAACATATTTTAACAGTGTTATTTTTCTCTTCGGTATTATCAATATCAAATCGACATATCAATCGGAGGCCAAGAAAGCTTCGTTCAATTTCTTATTACACCTTTGATGAATTAATTAAAAAACAATTGTTTCGTTCAATAATGAAATCGTTATTTATTCATAGGCAATAATTATTAATAATAAATATAATTGAATCGTATTTATAAACAACCGTAAAACGGCAATCCGCAATTATCTTACATCGCAAGTAAACAATACTGACAAATGATAACGACTTTAAAATAAGGGTATAAGAATATGCCTGAAATAAGGGTTAGCTACCCTTACACGAAAAAGGCATTTAAGAATAGCCCTGATGTTGAGGAGAAAGCAGGGTTTGAACGGTTAATAAAAGGGCTTTGTTTTATGTGCGAAAAGGGATGGTAAGAAAGAGAGCAACGAAGGAAGAAGGTTCAAGTAAGAAAAGGGCGCAGGTATACCAACCTACTGAAGGGGGCGAATCTCGCCAATGTAAAAGGCTAACGAAGCAGCCTCAAGATCTTACCAACCTTGGAACAGCATTCTCGGACAGGACTGTACCTACCGAGTGTAGCCCGATAGGTTGGCAGACTCTGAGTCTAACTGAGGGAAGGTTAGGAGGAGATCAGGAGGCGAGGTGGGGAGGCTGTGAGATGGTAGCAAGTTGGTGGGTGGTGGGTGGTGGGTGGTAGGTGTGGGGCGCTGCCAAGGAATCCGGGTTCCCTTAATTACAACGACCCTCTTCTGTCCCATTAATAAACGGCCTAAACAAACTGCCGTCATATAAATACTTGGATTTCACTCTCTGGTCCACTTCTCTCTCTGTCTCTCTTTCTCTCTCTGTTAAATGTTAAACAATTGGATTACGGAGTGTGCCCTCAGGGCACGAAAGTCCTAGAGTATAAATAAAACACATCTATCTGTGTATCTTTCTCTCGGCACGAATCCTGCCAATAATTAAATTTCCTCTTTTTTTCTTCAAATTTTGTCTTTTTTAATTTTTACCCTCACTCCAATCCGATCTAATTGTTTTATCGGACACTACCGTTAATATAATTAATAACAAACGTGTCTCTGGGTATACGTAATCGCAGCTGTACTGAATGTCCACTTTGTCTTTCTCTCTCTCTCCCTTGCTTATTAGTAGTTGGTTTTCTCACTCTCTCTACTAATTACAAGATGCTCGATCTGCAAAGCAGTTTCAAGGGACTGTCGACGGCTCTCGCGAAATTCGAAACGTCATGCAGTCGTGCAGTCGTGCAGTCGTGCCTGGAGGCAGGCAGCTGGCTGGCTGCTGTTGATCCTTAACGTTAAATTCGAGTCTCTACAGTCGGCGAGGCTCTCGCGGATGAGGTCGAGGACTGCGAGGACTGCGAGGACTGTGCCGACTTGTGTCGACTGTGTCGACTGTGTCGACTGTGTTAGAATCGCTTTACGGGAAATGGCTTCGCGAATTTCCTTTCAACAATAACCGCAGCTACTCTTGAGGTAAAATCGCGCTGGTCTTTTCTTTAGCGGGAATCGTCCTTGGTTGTCGCGCCGCTGTGGGTTTTAGTCGGTTTACTTCAATTCCGTATAGAGTAATAAACTCCTGGATGGTGGATTTATACAGCCAAAGGACTGTATATATCGCGTTAAATTCGAGCATTGGAAATACAACCTGTGAAACTGCTTGCTAGTGCAATCTTCGGAATCTTCTATGGATTCACCGTAAGACGTGAAATAGGCTTGGTCTTGGAATTGTTTTCTTTTAGAAAAAAAATGTATATATATGTATGTGTGTATGTATATACATACACTTTATATATATATAATATATAGGCGTTGAAGGATTTGGTTGAATTTGAGAAACATACGAGACGGTCCATTGGATATTCTCTGAAGCTGCTTAACTCACAGATCTTCGAATTTAACCTAGACGCAACGATCCACTTGCCTCTTATCGTCTCGTCCTCCTTCCACTCCTTCCCTCACTTTGCCTCTACCTTCTCAACCTATTGAACCTTCTCTCTGCCTCCCTGTCCCTTATCGTCCTCCATCTCATTCAACCCCCTCTGGAATACCGTCTTGCAATTTCAGAAGTGTCGAGACAGCATTCCTATCCTAGACTCTATTAAATATTGAGAAACGCTACCCTTTTCAACCCTCTTCTCTACGTACTAAGCTGCCTATCGGTAACGTGTACAGTCAACTGTGGAAATAGTCACAGATCACGATTTATCGATCACCCCATGCATACAGGCTACTTCTTCTTATAAACGAAGTGGCAAATGAGGATAAAGTAAAAATAAAAAAAGAAGCACAGAGAGTTTTGGAAAAATTTCGAAAACAAAAAATATTAAATAAATGAAGCCACGTAGGAGCGGTAGGACGTATTTGGACCTAAATTCAGGAGGAGATGAATAAAATATAAATCCAGACCAGCCCTAGCGATTCTGCGCGCAGGCTTTTACGCCAGAGAGGTTAAGGGTGGCGGCGGGTCCTTTGTAAATAAATAAAAATTGAATCTGTACCGAATCGCAGCGAGGAACAGCAAATCAAAATGCGCGCATCCTCACAGGGGTTATCACACTGACTGTGTGCGAAACGAAGCGAACCTAATCACTGAGAGATTAAGTTGGTCCATCGTTAGGGTGTAATTGCCGTTGACACCGTAATTGACAACGATTGAGTGAGCGTTACGTTCCAAAGGGATAAACTACAAAAAAATCCAGAGAATAACAGTCCGACTAAAAAATCGAAGCGTCGTCAACAAAGTCGACTGAACGTCGCGGAATATCATTGACATTGTCTCGAGGCTTGAGATAATTGTCAAGGAGGCTTGACATTGACAATGGCAAAAAAAATTCTCAGGTCTCGGCGACTGACAATAATTGACCAATGTTGAAGTAGAGAAAAACCGAGGGAGGCCAGACAGTCGGGTCCATTGATGGGCGTTAGACGAGGTATTACTTGGCGGAGGTGAAATCATGGTGAATCAAACGAGATGGCGTTAGCTGGACCAATAATAATTGTCAGAATGATGGCGACGAGCGTCGAAAATAATTGGATGACGTGGCGAAAGGAAAGAAGAGAAACGTTATAAGCCGATATAACTGGAAGACCCGCTCCATCCGTCGGTCTGTCCATCTATTGAGGGAAATGATGCTGTGATATTGTAGCCGTCAGTTATACCAACCACCTAAAGGAAAAAAAGAAATCGCCAACGGTCTGTGACATTCAACGAAGTGTCACTCTCGCCAAGTGTCTTCTATTTATATGCTGTGTATATATATAATATATAGAAGTATATAAGCATATATATATATATATATATATATGAATTAAAGGGGAAAATAAAAGTAGATACCGAAGAGCCTGGTCAGACAGTACAGGGGGCCTGCCCAGTGTATCGGCGTAACGAATTCAAACGAACGAAGCCACAAGTAACGTAATTAAACTGCAAAGTCAATTAGAAGGAGTTTGTAAGCCGAGGATGCTGGGTTCTGCTGGTCTGGTTGGTTGTCGGTTCGAACCCCTCTGGGCGCACGTACCTAATGCCATAAGACGAAATCCAATCGAGCCGAATCGAATTTTCGCCCATGGAAAAGGTCCGCCCGCCTAACAACAGGGTGAATTCTCATGAAGATAATGGTCACTTGCGCGTACGGGTCTTGGCCTGGTAAACGCACACGTGATCCTTAGCCCGGGTGTGTGTCTACCTTTATTGAATTAAGAAAGGAACGTTTGCTTTAACTAACTTCTATAGATTTCATCCCCCACGCTCGGATCTTCCGTTATCTATTGTTTATTTGCATCTAATGCATTATCGCCGCACCCCTCGATCCTGACCCAGCAATTACATACGGCAGACTCACTCCTCTCTAAGATTGCCAAAGGCTCTTCGTGCTTTGGCATTATGCGAATTTACGGAGGCAGCAACGTTGCCCAATATTTCGCGTTTATAGCGTTGCTAAGCCGCAACTAACCGCCTTGTTAGGAAGTTACTCCTTCCTGCAGGCGTACCAACCCCTGCCCCACTTCATTCTTGGCTAACATCTTCAAGTCCCACCCCCACCTCAGGGTCTCTGTATACGCTCGGTAGGTATCTTCTTCAGCCCGTCCTCTCCCCTTATCTCTCCGCAGGACCACCAACCCTTGGACAGTAAATCATAACTTGAGAAATTCGCGTGCAGCCTGGGACGTCTTTAAGACCTCTGAGGAAACTTACCGACGCTGCGCGAGTATAGTTTCGTGTGTTGGTGTACGTGTGTGTCTCCTACTATCAGGGAAATTACAGGGACGGATCCTTGCAGCAGTGATAGTGACGTGCTGCCCTTGCAACCTTTGATAAGTAGGTTTTTGTCTCGGCGACCTAAGACATTTCTCTTACGACGGGATTGGACGACGCGTAGCTTGTGTCTACGTGCTGGACCTTTATGAGTCCATGGATGCTGTTTTATCTATTATATAATATATAACATATGCTCTGGATTAATGTAAGGTTGCCGAAATATCAAATGATTCTTTTTTCAACTACCTTTTTACTGACATTTTTTTATTCGAAATTTTTTAGATTTTTTTTTTGTTTAACGTTTATAGACGATTTCACTCAGGATTCTGGATTTTATCTATGTACATCTAGCTGTACCTAAGTAGCTACCCACTATCTCATTCCGACTGAATCACTGGTGAAATCAATCTACCAAGTTGGTACCTCGCGAGCATATAGAATATTGAGAGCTTTGCCCTTAGAAAATTGCTGAAATATCCCCAAGGATTTTAATCTTGGCTATGCGGAATTCGGCTTCCCTCAGATATTTCGCCACTGAGAGAAATATTAGAGTTTCGCGTCGTGGAGACTCTCCTTCCATCCTGAGAATGCGGCTTGACGCCGCTATACCGACGCCGATGCCCCTACCGCCCCTGCCGCCCCTCTCGACGCCCCACCCTTGAGGTCCCGATTGCTTCCTACGAGAGTTTCTCTTGGGACTTAAGTTTTAAGTGATTCTAATTAAAACGTAGGATATCCAAAGACTTTTTCTAAGTTTTACCTTCCACCTTTCCCCTCCCCACCTCTCGCTTAGTCTATCGCAAGAAAATTTTAATGATCCCTCGCAGGATCTTTTTCCCGTAAATTTACACCGAAGTCTAAGGTATCTGACTACGAATGACTTTACAGGAACAAAATCATCAGGATATTTATAAAAAAAAATAAAATTAATTAATCCAAATTCTACGTTCGTAAATATTAAACGCTAATGACACTCAATCCTTTCTGTTTTCAGGTAAGAAATTCTAAGATAGAGCATCCTGTACTCGAGCTAAGAACTGCATTCCCATAGAATGGTAAGTGGCCCCTCGAATCATTTAAAGGATCTCGAGAACCCCTATTCAAATCATAGATGGCAGAATGGTCCTTTTTTTTCTTTCCCATTTGTTAGATCGTTTTGGCACGAGCAAAAAAGAATTGCAGACCGGACAGCGAAATTCGATAGTCAAGCGAAACGCAAACTTGCTTCTCTCTCTTCTCTTTTCCACTGTGCGTTTCTCTTCTCGTTTCGTCCTTTTTGCACCGCGCGTTCTTTTTGCGCAAACAAAAGAGCGCCCGTAGACACAGCGCTCTGCACGCCCCTGGTAAGCAAAGGGTTGCTGGGCTTGGCAATCTATGTACACATATATACATGTATGCGCAACGCACATTAAGGATAAGAGAGTCATGGGGTAGATAGATGGTAGGTAGTTCACTAAGTAGGTAGATAGCTAGTTATTATACACGTTGTGTCGCTACATAGAAACGTTCGCCCTTCGACGTATGATGGTTAATTATGCGTACACAAGGGTGTGTCCGACAATGACGTCACTCGGCACAAGGCGTCGGATAGAAATTTCAAAGCCAGAAGTATCGCGAGGGGATCGTTAACGATGCAGAGTCTCGTTGAAAATTTCGAAAACACGGGTTATAGGGTGTTTACCAGTGTTAATATAATGATATATATATATATATAACGCTATTGATGTTTTTTTCCAAGGATTTATCTCCAAAACGTAATTTCGTCAAACTGCCAAATTTTCGCACCACAGCTTCACCGCACCGTATAAATTCATATGATATACACAGAAAATCTTATTGATCAATATCACTCTTCCAATCAATCCTTCCTCACGATAGTGATCGAGTGCTCCTTATAGTCATGACAGGGGATGACAAGGGAAGGGCTCAATGTGTCAGACTACGTGTCCCAGTGTATTAGCGCGAACAGAGTATATATATCCGCAGTAAGAAGTAGCCAGTGAAAAACGTGAAAGAAATAATAGGACAAGTATGGAGTAAAAGGTAGTAAAGAAAAAAGAAATAATCTTTCAATCTTCTTTTAATCTTCCAATTCAAATTTCGATATACGTAATAATTAACAAACGTCCAAATTTGATTCGCAAGGATATTAAGGATTCCTCAATAAAATCTCGAGAGAGCAATGCGAAGACCAAGAGAAGGAGGACTAGCAATAAAGAGCATTATATAATCAGTACTGTAGCGCGGAGCGCAGCCTCCAAGTGTATATATACCTATACATATAGACACTCCATATGGAAAAGCAGCTACAGACAGAAAAGGGGCCATTGGCGTAGTGGTAACGGGAAAAGCTTGGCCAGCCATCGGAAGGTCCAAGGGATGGATGCTGGATGGGTAGACTGGATTCAATTACTTGGAGAACAATTCAGACTCGCCGTCATTGTTTGCTCGACCGCTCGGCTGAGTTTTCCTGCTCCGCAGCCCCTCGAGCATCGCGCGTCCCGTTGCGCTACGATATTTTGTTTGTCGCCATGATTCCCTTTGCCTTCGCTCTACGAGTAGAACACACGGAGATTGTCTCTCTATATACATATATACCACATAGGTGTAGCTGTATATATATTTACATGTATTTATCACTCGTCCATCCGACCCCCCAGCCCACACCTTTCCTCGTCCTAAAACCACACACACACCCCTCACTTGGTCGATCGGCAAACAGATGGTGCCAAAAAATCCGATACAAAAGAATCCAGGATAATGTACGGATTTACCTAGTGTATACCTGGCGTACGAGTTTATACGCACGTAAAAGTGATTGATATGTATACCTAATATATATATACGTGACGCATGCACGTGGTCAGACACCATAACAAACTGTCTGGATACTCGCGAAAACAATGCTGCACAATTGTAGGAATTCGCACGTTTCAAGCGTCAGCGAGGATATTTTTGAATTTACATTGGTTCTCGTATACGATGGATCGGGTTCGTGTTTTTGTGATTATTTAGACGATTTGTTTTTTTCGTATAAACGGTATTCTGGACTTTACGAAAAACAAAATGGTGTAAACAAAAACGTAGAATCATGAATAACTTTTGAGCTTTTTGTTCTGTCCTTTCTCAAGGAATTAATTTGTTCAGTGATATACGTGTATATATGTATACACACACACTCTCAGAGTTTACTTGCGCTAATACCGCGAGAAGCTGAATAAAATTATGACTGCCAGAGGAGGAGCGTGGATACGTATACCGGGTGGGCATACGGTTTCTACGAAAGGAATGAGTTTTCATCGAATCCAGTTGCTGTTTCCCGGTCTGTCCTCGGTCTGCGGTTGCGGTGCTATTGCGGTCGCATGAATATTTAAGCGTTCAACTTTTCCGCGAATCCGCCATTCCGTTTCGGAAGCTAGATGAGGGGGGCTGGGGGGAATACCCACCTGCCTATATAAATAGCCAGGTATAGCCACTTAGAGATAAGTATAGTTAAGTAGACACAACTTGTTTGAACCTCGACGTTTTGAGATCAGCGAGGGAAAGCATTCACTACGGCGAACGTAGTATAGAGCGTCTGAGTGATTCTTAACGGGAGCAGTGAAATTAATTAGTCAAACTACAAGATTCTAGTACTACATATATACCCGATGAAAGGAATAAGTTATGAGCCAGAAGGGTTGTAATGAAATGATGAATAATACCAAAGGGTAGTTTTATGTTTAAAATCCGCAAATAATTTCGCGGTAACGGTGTTCGTAATTTTGATAAAACTGACTTGAGAGAATCCATTGACTTTGGGTACGTAATTTTGTCGATGATACTACATGAAATTGTCTTTATAGTAATTGCTCGCTGGTGAGCACAGGTGAGAGTAGGTATATCTAGAGGACTTTGGTTCAGCAATGTTACCAACGTTAGCCGTCCTGAAAAGACAATGCAGTGGATACGAACTAATTGGCGGATTCACCAGCATCCACTGGACCGGGAAGATTAACTGCCCTTCCAGCGCTTTGTCGACTGCGTCTTTTTGCTCTTTTATACCAGTATTAGTTCGTGTTGACTCTCCAGATGGCGCCACTGTCCGGCTGCGTGATTTTCCCAGAAATACTTCTCTTGGTTTTATATTCTTTTTTCTTTCTTTTTCTCTTTCGTCTAGGGAATTCTTTGCTTCTCTTTTTCTCGCTATATATTATTGGAGCGGCTAGTAGATTGTGGATGCCTAACGCTATAGGTCAGACGGACCGAGTATTACCGTGCGTGCGTAGCGCAAGATTTTTGAGATCCTTTCACGAGCCTGTTTTCTTGCTACGAAGTACAAGTAGAAATATTATACTCGGACGTGGATATGGAACGAGTCTGAGCAATGAGAATATGAAGGAGGGGGCTTAGTTGATATTTAAAAAATTAAAACGTCAATGCTCAGTACGACATTTCATTGTATTTGGAAAAACTCAAATCCACGAAATAGATAGGGGTAGTTTTTCTTTTCCGACAGATTTCTCTTTTCGAAAATCTCCGTTCTGGCCATTTACCGATAAATGGTTTTAACCTCTGATCGTTCGGGGATAACGAGAGTAACTTTATGGGTACCTTAATTGGACGTTTAAGAGCTCATAAACTTGGACTATCGGTATACGCACTGTGATGAGGGAAAGCGAAAAATTGATTCACCCTGTAGAATTTTAGCTGGTAAGAACAAGACCGCGGAACACAAATGCTAAAATTATTTTACGGGATGATTTTTGGATGGTCTTTAGCTAGATATTTTATTCTATTTGTCTGTAATTAAATATCGGATAAAAAACTAAAATCCTCCCTTAACCAGTGAATGTGCACGCGGGGTGTCCGATGCACTTAAACTCAATGATTTTCAAATGGAGAACGAAATCGCACGACCGTTCTCGGGTTAAAATCAGTTTAGCCAGAATCCCATAGAAAATGTTCGACCCCCCCCCCCCCTTCCCCCGTTTCTCATCAAGGCTAATCACGTTTACACTCGAGTTATAATAAACGCAATGTACGAGAACCACTGGTCCCTAGACATTGGGATCGGGTGATGGCGAAAGGACTCGCGCCCTTCTAATTTTGAACCCGCATTCTGCGGTATCACAGGAGGGATTGTAATTTAGCGTCCCTAGTCCTTCCACCCCCTTCGCAATGTAAAGGATGAAATGAAGCCGGAATACCACACCCTGGCCCGCACCTATACTCCGCGCTATAGCTATCGCCTCTCAGCCAGTCCTACCAACTACTGTTACTACCACTGTCTATTACTACCCAACCTACTTCAGAAATCATCCCCTCCACTAAGGGTAGCTTCAAAGAATTCAACCGTTATTGAATCAATATTGTAGAAACCTATCGGACCATCAAACCACCCTTACGCTCTATGGGCTGTATCCTAGGGATTGAGGAAAAGTTGTCTACCCCTATAATCAATCTAGGGGCAAATCTGATGTAAACGCTGATAATACACCCAGTACGTGTGAGTATTCGTGGTTATTTGTCTGCAGAAAGAAATTGAATAAAAGAAAGGGTGCGAAAGTTAAATAACAAGAAAAGAATATAAGGGAGAAGGAGGAGGGGCGACTGGAAGGAGAAATGAAATTGGCGAATATTTGTCTGATTTTGAAACATACACGGTAGTTTAACACGATTCAAATCATCCCTCCAGCATCCCTCAGGAGCATCTTTCAACCCCGTTGAAAGTTCGCGTAATGCTGAATAGATAATGCAAGCGGGTAAATATACAAGTGGATGAATTGTTTGAAATTATTCCTTCAGCGAAATAGAATAGAATGTCTAGTAAACCTATGTACACGAAAGTGGAAAACATGGCTGATCGAATTGTCTACTGAGCGAAGGAATAAAGATGAGAGATGAGGGTGTAAGGAGACGATGTTACACCGATGTCTGATAAAGATAGGGGTTGCTTCCAGCAGTACGCGCTGTTGCAGAATAAACCAGAACCACCAGAGAATCCTTTAATATCTGGGTTTTTTTCGTTAATCCGTTTGATAATTATAGTCCGTACCAATTTGCGATGCGTTTCTATTTTTCTTATTTCTCTTGTTTTTCTTAATTCTTTTCTTTTTTTTTCATCCCCCGAGAATTTTCACGTCCCCTTAAATCAGCATGTACATCCTTTGTGGGTTGGAATTAGAGATAATCCTTTTCTCGCTCGCGAAACCACCCTGTGTAAATTATATTAACAAAGAACATTTGTGGAAAAAGCCCGAGAAGAATGTGAAGATCTTAAATCGTCTTTTATTCTGCACCCCCTAATGCTCTCTTCGCCGAGCCCCGTTTACCTTATTTTGTAGCTGCAGTGAAAGATGCTGCTTATGTAACATTTCAACTCCCCCCCCCCTCCTCTTTTACTTACGTAGCCAGCTCACGCTCTCGAATTATTCCGCGTTACCAGGGAGTCGGCTGAATTTAAATTGTAATTAATTGACCGAAGGCATGAGATTTTATTTCGGTGGATAAATTCGAAATAATATTTTTTTGAATAACCGCTTTCTCCGGATCATCCCCTGCTTATGATTTTTTATTTTTTTTTTCGATTTAATTTTGTACGTATGGCGATATTTAAGGTATGGGTTGCGGGGAACGAGTATTTTCAAAGAACACAAATTATGTTACACGCAATTTTGTACAATATTTTTTTTACAAGTGGATGTGGTGGCTTCAGATAATTTTTTTTCGAAACACAAATCAAACTTTCCTCTGTGCGTTTTTAGCTATTTCCAGGGGGTTTCATTTTTTTTTAAATATTTTTATTTCTCTTTCTACAACTAGACGCCATCGTTATTTCACTTTTTATTCACGATTTCGTTTTATTTCTATTTAATGCATCCCCGCCCAGGGGTACCCACCCCAGGGATGTCGATATTTAAAGCGGCTTTCCATGTCCTTTTGCAAGGGTACATTTTTTCTGTGTGTTTCTCACGAATATCCACGTCATCAGTAATGTTCGTTTTTTAATTGATACTAGTATCTTTTTTTTTATGCATCCCATGCCCCGCTCTCTCTTTCCTTTTTTTTTTTTACGTTTTTCAATCCGTCAATTTCGATTCATCATGCTGGTTCGAAAAATCGGTCACATTTGAATGCTTCGTTCAATATATCTTGTGCCCGGAAGTAATTAAAAATCAATCGAGTGCAATATGATTGAAAAAAAGTACGCTGGCTCAATTCAGTTTTTTGGACAGTTACGATTTTATTTTATTCAATTCCACGAACGACACACCCCTAAACACTCAAGAAAGGCACAAACTCATCAAAACATCCCCTAAAACTTTTCAATACCTTGTTATCATAATTTAATTCCAAATTTCAGGGGGAAAAAACGATTAAAAAATTATCCAATAAAAATCTGGTGTCTTTTTGGGGTTGCTTGATGAAACCAAGAAGAATCTAGTAAGAAACTCATAGAAAGAAAGGAGATTCGAAGAGAGTGCCAGAAGGGAGAGAGAGCTCGAAGAAGGAACATCGGTAGAAGAAAAAGATGGAAAAAGATGGAAAAAGAAGTATAAGTAAAGAAAAAAGAGGAGAGTAGGAGCGCACTGGCTATTAGACGTCGCTGGCTGGTGGGAAACTTTGAAAACTTATGAAAGTGGGATTGGGTCTGAGCACTGACGTAGACGCGTCGGTGGGTACAGCGATGCCTGTGTTACCGACTACCATCCTTGACTCCCTTCACGGCTACCGTGCACAAGAGAAGGACGTCCTATAAAGAGCTTCCGTAGGATATACGAAACATATTAGGCTCTACGGCACGTCCTCGAATTGCTGCAAAGTTTTTTTTTTTCTTTTTTTCCACTTGGTGACATTACCCCGACTCCGCCATCAGCACCGGCCGCACTTTTACCAGGGTGGCGGAAGCAAGTGCCACTGGCAAAATTGAGTCATCAAAAGTTCGTGACTCGTGCGCTGAATTTTCTGGAAAAGATGAACGTTGATGGGGGAATAAGGATAGGAGCAGAGGAGAGTCGAAGGGTTGTAGCGAAAATGAAAGAGAAAAAAAATGAGACGGAAGGGTAGGATTTGGGTGGAAAAAAAAATGAAAAATTTGGGATTAAAATGTGAAATAAGATGATAAGGGTAGTATACTGATCTTCGGACTGTATCGAGGCTCTGGCATTGGGATTACTTCCGGGAAGGAAGTGAAGCAGGACGACAGGAAGGAAGAAAACAGGAATCGAGGGGGTGGGCTTTAGTAAAAGGGATGCTGGGTAGTTTAAAGGGGGATGCTTTCTGCGTGACCCCGTGTTACCCGCAATCGTCCAAATTCTGGCAGGCTATTACGATTAGAAATTGAAATCCTCGCCGTGGCTTTTGGATCCCTTTATCATCGCTTTGCCGAAGGGTTGGTCGAGGGTCGCTACTGTCGACCCTCTTTGCTTGGTGCCTACGGGAATGATGTAGGGAACTCGAGGATACCTGGGATCACGTTTCAAAATCTACTAAAATAATTATCAAAATTAAAAAAAAAATCCCTGTAAAGTATTTTCATCTTCATCGCATCCTCCGCCATCCCGATTGTGTTTCCCGTAAAAATTCCACACTCACACGTCATTCGGCACACGTAGCATATTTTGTCCAAGGGGATTTCACGTTTTACTTTGACCAAGAGAAATCCAAAGATGCAAAAGCGTGTCTTTTCGAAATAACTTTAAAATGGTAAACGTACCGTAAAACGTTCGGAGCTATTTCGCTGGCCTTGCACTGGCTGGTACTGCTGTAGTTTCCATCTGCCCGGTAATACATATTCCGCATTGTTCTCCGGTCCATCTCTGTCTTATTCTATCTTTCTTCTCGCTCGCTCTTTCATACATGCCGGTATCCTTCGTTCTCTATCCGTACGTGCTTCGTTCCTCCCTTGGTTCCTCCTGTCTCTTTCTAGGATCCAGCAGCGACCCCCAGTATTGCATTCGATGCCAGCCAACCCGGTATAGGGGATGGGAACAAACAGGCTGGCCGCGTTCGCTCAAGCTGAAATCCCCAGCCAAACAATATTCAACTAAGTTTCCGCTAAATTCGGCGTTCTACTCTGTCTATATGGGATACGT
>JARPRH010000410.1:150833-163734 GCA_031763665.1 Calameuta haemorrhoidalis | reverse complement strand
AGCCGAGCAATCGCGGAATTGAATAAAATAACTTTTCCACCATTTCCTAAGGATGACTGGCAGATCCTTTTTAGATCAGAGAATTTCACCGTCCTCCAAATATTCTTTTGCCTGTACAAAAAGTCACGATCTACCGACGCAGCGCCAGTTTGCCTCCGAACGCTTTCTATTTGACTTACCAATAATTTACTGTACAGACTATACCGAAGACGCTTAGAAATAATTAGAGCGACGCCAAAGTCCAAGAGGATAAGTCAATTTGGCTGTTGGCAGTCAAATCTGGAAGATCGACTTCGGTTAATGGCGGGCTAAATTAATGAGCCCTACGGGGCTCCTCTAATCAGACGTACCTTCTGATTGGCGTCGCGACGCCCTGGCCTCCTATCGAGGGCTCCGTCCAAACACACTCCTAATTTGTGCCGGTTGCTATCGTGTCTTGGCTGACGCTTCTCTTCCTGCAGCCTGCTAATCATTATGCACACGTCGCTACAGAACTTGTCCCCACGAGGGGGGCTGCTCGATTACCTTGCGATAAACACTGAATACACAGCCCTTGAAACTCCCTATGAACTAGAACTTGGCTGTGATTTGAATATCCCTAGATTCGTAGATACCGAGCAGAGGTTGGTATTCCTTCGTAATTGGATATCCGATAAACTTTGGAACGTCGGCACGTACGAGCTCGTGAAGGAATATTTCAATGAGTATTTAAAGATTCAACCTATAAAATTTTAGCATCTACTGTACCTGCCGCTAAAAATGTACGTTAGAAATGTTTGAGTCGATTAGTTGAAATTTGTCGCGCCGCGCGGCGCTGCCGTCGCCCACGTCTTAGCAGACGCCGTCGTCCTTAATTCGCAATGCACAGTCGCTGCAAATGGAAGTGGGCCACGTCGCTGCTGCGATGAAATATTTTTATTTGCGCTCCTCCGATAAGTAAAAATAGAAGGAAAGATGGCGGCGCTAAGTTAAATGCTAAGAAGGAAGATACAAGCGTCGGATTTGGTGAGTCGAGATACGGAGGAAGCGAGAGAGCAGTGTGTATCGATGTGCATGGTCAGAATATGAGAGAGAAAGAGAGAGAGAAGGAAGAATAAATAAAGAGGTCGTAGGTAGAGAGCAGCAGGGAATTGAAATTTTCTGGCGATTCTCACGGGCGACGATAAAGAAAGCCTTAACGCTTGGACGATATAGAATACGCGACGCTACAAACTCCCACTTGGAACGTATTCAAACGTTGATGGAAGGCGACAGCTGAATCTCGCGACGTTTCGTGCGCATTGCGATATTCCTTACTTCATGTGAGTTTACATGAAAAATCTTTTCACTTGTAATCTCCCATTTTTATCTATAGTCGAGTCATAGCTACAGACTCTCCAAGGGTGAAGGAACTTTTCGAGGTGACACTTTTTATATGATTTTTAACGTTGACTGTATTTCCATGCATTAAGATATATAAAATTCATTTTATAAGCGATACATGCGCACATGTCGATCGCGATCTACGTTATTACACGGCAGCTTCCCCTTTTTTACTGCAACCCCTCTGGTTTCACCCTGTGACTCAACCCCTGCCAAATCCATGACTCACACTGTAATTTGCCAATTAGACAAGTTGCAATAATCAGATAGCGTCACGATCGACATCCGCTTCGCCTATGTGCAGACCATATGTATGAGTGTGTGTGTATATATATATGTTCTTCATGTGTCATTGAATCACCCTTATATATCGGTAAGACAGGGTTCCTCATCTACTGTCCGTCTTTACGAGGCAACCCGAGTCGGTTTGTAAGATGGTTGCGATGATTGGGAGTGATGGGGCTGATTTGGGACAGCAGGGGATGATTGGGGAGGGTAACGATAGATTGACGAAATACTTCGAACTCTGGATACACTTGCTGGATAAGGGTAGGAATCGTACGTAGGGCTGGATAAAATACAAGAGAGACGATCTCGTGCTATCGGTTTATCTTACTTCCTGTCGACGTGAGTCAACTGTTCCGTGACGTCATATCCTTCTTTTGCCAGGGGTTCTTATTTATTCGACAAGAGTTATTGGGGAGTCTAATTTATTTAATGGCGTCGTTACGTCAGAGGGTTGTTTGGAGAATTTATGATTTATTTATTAGATATTCCTCACTGTTCATTTCATGCTTGACGGTTCGCGAGGACTCTGATTTTTCTTTATTTCGTTTTTTTTTTATTCGAATGGCTTTTAGAGACAACAAAAATTTTCTTTACCTATTAACGTTTTTGCCTTTTGACTTTCTGATTATTTTACGCAAATTACCGGAAATCGATAAAGAATTTTATGTTTAATGAAAGTTTTTGTATTATCTTTTTTTGTTTCTCCTTTTCTTTGCCTCTATTTTATCCTTTTTAATTTTATCGGTCGCAATCTTTCTTTAGTGGGGAAACTAAGTGCACAGGATATTTTAAATAGGTCGGTCTTTTGGAAATTTCGAAAAATATTGTAATTCAACATTTTCAACTTGTAAGGGGATATTTTATTGGAGGTACAGACTGTAACTTGTCACTGATAACGCATATCGTGATTGATGTGTTTTATGTGAACAGGTGGCGGAGACTACTTTGTACCCGTAGATATTCGCAATTTTGAAAGGCTTTGTGGACCGAGATTGTTTGTCTGCGAACTGAAAGCTCTTCTCGCGAAAGCGCACAAGCACGAATTACTTCAGTGATTAATTGCACAATTACACCGGAACGACTTATCGCTCGTCAAAGGTCTCCACCGAGCCGAGTAACAATTTAAGCTTAAATTGTTAGTGCAGAAAATTGTAGAGAAATTTCAAATTATTCGAAATCCTAGAAAAACACATTTTCAATATACGATTATCTACGTTTTTATAATTGTCCACAGTCGGACTAAGTTTTTTTTTTTAAACATCCAGCGAAAAACATGGCATATTTTTTCCGTCGACTCAACCGGTCTCGGATCCGGTAGAGGAGGGGGGAGGTGCAAAGTATTGCACGAATACAAACACCTTCTTACGTAAGTACAGGATAGATATAAATCATCCCCTTCTTAGATACACCCGAATACCTACTGTTCATTTTATCGGGACATTATTATTCCGTAAACTAAGAGTCCTGATCCCGTCAATTTACCTCTTATCCCCGGGTACTCGAGGCTTCAGATAATCCCACCTTTAAACTTTAAAGCGGGATTCAAGGATAAGGTGATAAGAACGCTTCGAGATAAGGAGATTCATGGCCCGCCAATCTCAGCGCCATAGAGTTATAAGTGTAACTAAGAGAGATAGAGAGAGACACCTAGATTTTCGGATGACTCAAAATGAAATGCGTTTAATATAGCTACTTGCGAAATTATAATTTCCACTGGTGCAGTTCGAAGCTGCCAGATCGCGGCAATCTTTATAGTCCCTACGCATTAGCTGACCCATTATTCTCAAGCATCTGAAACGGCAATTTTGACTTTTTCCCCCTCTAAATATGGTTTTTTAAGCAAGTTCACGGGTAAACCAAGTTTTTTCTAAGTCAAATAAATGACAGATGACCATTAAAATGAAAATTTATCGCTTTAGAGAATTTAAATGAAAATTGTACTATGCCAGAATGCATCGACCAGCACATCAGTACGAGGACCAGGAATAAATGTTAAGTGGAAAGAGTATCAAACAGATCAGACAACTGTGCTTGGTGAGAAGTTTTTCTGGTATCAGGTAACTTTTGATCTGAAAAGTGTAATCGGTGGCAATGGGATGAGCAAGGAGGATGAGGTTGAAGGCGCAATATTCCCAGGCTTGAATGGCTGTGCGGTTGTGTGGCTGTGCGGTTGTGTGGCTGTGTGGCTGTGTGGCTGTGTGCCTCGAGGGCCGTTAGATGCATTTTTCATGTCTCGTCCAAGATATACAGAGCTGGAAGAGGAAAAAGAGAGAAAGAGAGAGAAAGAGAAAGAGAGGGAATGAGGGAGCGAAGCAAGTACAGGACCAGCCAAAGTATAATGGGTATATATAACTATGGTATCAGGAGGTGGTATCATGACCCGCCATGACAGACTGTATTCAAATGACGTAATTTCTTTCTTATGCTTCTTCGGCCAACTTTGTAGACCGATGGATCGCCAGGCTTTTGCCTTGGAATCCTGGCGTCTTTGCTCTTACTCTTTCTTAACACCCCCCGCTTCCCTCTATCTTTTTTACTGGTTCACCCTCCTTCTTCTTCTTCTACTTCTTCTTCTTCTTCTTCTTTTTCTTCTTCTTCTTAGAACCCCTCCGAATTTATTATTCTCGATAACTTCTCTATACCCAGAAAGATTGCGACGGCAGAGCTTCCCTCGCTACTCCATGGCAGCCTCGGCGTCGCGACGCCTTAACTCGTAGAGTTTCCCGAACGCGTGATACGAATTTTCTCGACAGTTCTTCCCACTTTTCCCTTCGGGTTAAGTAACTGAGTCACTAAGTAACAGCCTAAGTAAGACCCTAAGTAGATGGGCTAGTGGGATACGTTCAATTTTATTAAACAAAAAAATGTATAATAAAAAATCCTTTTAATGGTCCATTGACCGATACTGACGTTAGACGATTAAAATTTAAGAGTCTATTTTTAATTAATTTACCCGTCTGTGAGTACCTGTTAAATATTTGATCAGTCGAGTGATAAACGTTATACCGACAGTAAGTGAATATCTAAGGTTTTATTAGATCATTAATTTCCCCACTTGATCTGATAAGTAGTTGCGATAGGGTGAACTCGAGTGGGCGACCAGTTCAAACACTCGTATCTTACGAGACACCCTGTAGAAAAATCAGTCCGGAAGTCGGAGTGGTGAGATAGTTTGAGTACCACTGTGTATGTCCGTAACGAGGGAGAAGTTGAGACTAAAATTGAGGGGTTTCGACGGTTCCGTGGGTTCCTAAGGGATGGGGGTTGGGAATCGGCCCGTAGGGGTGGGTCGTCGATGGGAGGGAGGGGATTCCTACCCATCTACCTACTTGAGATTTCGGACGCGCGCCGATTCTCCTTAACCTCTGCCTCGTCCGCGTTTTTTAACACAAAATCTTTTGCTCCGTCCCCGACGTCGTTTTCTTCGTTCTCCCGACGTCCCGACGCCCTTACGGCTCCTGAATACCCCGTACCGGCCTCACCACGTTCCTCGGATACAAATCAAATTGGTCAGCCAAGGGAATTTCGACTTTTGATCGACGAGTTTCCAACTTCTTTCACGACCCCGTGAACCAACGATGAACTCCCCTCCTCCCCGCCCTCCCTACATACTCACAAAACGAGTTCAAAAGCTTTTATGAGTTTCCAACGCGACAGATACCCCCTTTCAAAATTTTACCCTTTTTCCCTGTATTTCTTCTTTATTTGCTTTGGATTCTTCCATCTCATTCCCATTGAGTACCGTTTTTTAACATTGATAAAGCTTTTGGGAAATACGTATCTAAGGGGTGTAACGAGTGAACTAAAAAATAATTGTCTCGTATTAAGGTAGATGATCACGATTTCTTTTTTTTTTTAAGGATGATTCGAAAATAATCGTTCGAAATTACGTGGGAAGGATAAAGGTATAGAGGTTAATGGGGGCGAAGATAAGACAAAGTAAGGGACGGTATAAGAAGATGTTTAAAGAAACGCGAAAGAAAAGAAAGGGTAGGTTAGGGTAGTTAGGTTCTACTATGTATGTTAATTGCGGGGGCTAACATGAATCAAGTTCGCCCTGTCCAATCCGCCGGTAAAGTAGCTACCTACCCTTCCGGCGAAAGAGCTCTGAGGTAAAAGCTGTAATTAATTACGCAATTATCCGAGACTCTTTGAAGATAAAAACCGTATTTTTCGGTTCGATGCGTATTACACAGCCAGCTGGGCTGCAGATTTCCGAGTGTTACCCTTCAGGCGATCTCTTTCTTTTTCTCTCTCACATTCATTTTTTATCTCCTGCTCGGCTCCCTCTCCTATCTTAGTCTCGTAATTTTTGTTACACCAACACTCTAAGATCTCCTGATTTTGAGCTCATTTTTACAACCAGAAAATCTCTGCGCCGTATCGGTTTACTGATTGGAACAAATTTTACCCCCGCGTATATCGGGTCTGGTCAGCTAAGTACGTAACTACAGATTGCCCAGACATATAATAAATTGAATCCTAATTCTGTATTAATCGTGAAACAAAAATTTATCTTCACGTGGAAAAAATGATCAATCTTCCAGACGTCCCTAAATAGACCATAAAATCATCCCCTATCTAAGAAAATTTCTTTCTGGCACATTCTTGATTTCTCTTCCACAAATTTTTCCTTCAACCTTCACGTCCTTTTTTCCGTTTCCGGTCAGCTAATCAAGGACGGGACGGGATGCCGGGATTGCTCAACGGATTTAACGGGTCTCTACAATGCGCCAGTAGAGTGCACCCCTCCCTCCTCCCCCTTCGCACCACCCTCCAACAGAAATCTCTAGGTGCGGTGAGAATAGAATCGATGAAGAAAAGTAGAAAGTAGTAGGAAAGGGGATGAAACGGCAGAAAGCTACGAGAAATGAGAGCGCCCTGTAGCATTTCTGATGCTGCCTTTGGTGCACGCCATGAATCTTTCATGCGTCAATCGTTCCATCTCAAGAAAATCCCAAGGAGACAACCCCCGCCCCAAACTATCCCTTACCAAAGTCTCTCTTAAAGTCCCAAATCTTACAGTTCCGCCATTTGTCTTTCAACGTTACCCACGATCATACCTACAGTAAATAACAGATCAGATAGAATTACAAAAACGGAAAAAAATTTATCATAAATATTGATACACCCTATGGTTGATAAAAATTATGTAACCCAATAAATTAATTCCATATATTAATCGTACAAATAATATTTGAAATTCCATTCGTAAGATGTCCTATGCAATATGAATCTTTTTTTTTCTGAATAGATTTTGGTCCAGATGTTCAAGATGTGTATATAGACGCAGTGGATATCCATTATAGATCCAGCCTTACGCGCGTTTGTAACTGCGTTATTAAGATGGCAACATTGGCCAGTCATCTCCTACGTCTGAGGGTTATTGCCAAATCAGAAAATCTAGATCTCCTTAGAGTCTGATCACGATTCCACGGAGGGCGCGCGGACTTGAAATCCGATTCGAATTCGCTGGAACGTAGGTAGTTGGGGTTTGGCCCCAGGGCTCATCGCTCATTCATGGGGCATTTACTCGCCATCCCCGTAAACCGACCCCCCCAGCCTAGCCCTACCCGCAGTTCTAACCTCAACCCCATTCAGCCCCATTCAACCCCATTCAGCCACCAGCCCCATCCTATTCGTTGCCTCACGTCGTTCCGTTGTCCTTTAAAATGGACCAGGATCATCCTAGATATAATATCTTCCGCCCAGGTTCGATCTTCAGTACGTCTGACCGTGAAAAGACGAATTCCACTGAACTCCTTTAAATTGGTCCAGCAGCCATTTTCAGCTTTAAGTCTGGTATCGGTCGTGCCCAAGTTTTACGTAAGATCTACGTTCGGGTAGTTGATGCTGGAATTTATATCTCTAGATGTTATCACTTCTTGGTCTATCTTTCATCAGGCTTTTTTTTATTCTTCAAACCAATCACTGAACCTGGATCACGTTGAGGCAGTTGATCCCGAAGCGAATCGACCTCCGTGAACCTTACCGACAGTTAAATCTCATGTAATGGCTGGTCTAGGTTCAGTTCTGTGTTCTTGGTCCATTATCGTAGCCACGGTTCAGCTTTACGCGTTTCCTTTCCCCGCCGTTCCCATCCGATTCCTCTCGGACAGTTGGATCTGAGGGTTTCTCGAGGATAGCGAAGTGCGTTGCCTGAATGCCATTCTCCTGAATGGCAAAAGTGTGTGAGAGAGAGGGGGAACAAGCGAAGAGTGATAAAAGACAGAGAAGTAGCTGTAAGAACAAGACGAAGAGAAAAAAGATGGCGCGAGTGACCCACCATAAAAATAGCCATTCCTACGAAATAAAATGGCACGAGTCATCCAGCCGTTATCCTATGGGAAAATTTCTTCAAGGTCTCAAAACCGTGACACTTCCTCTATTCCTTTTTTTGCTTGAATATTAAAATGAATTTATTCGCAAAAATTATTAAAACGATTTGCAATCTCAGGGACCGATTTTTGGGTATCCCGAGTACAGCAGGGAAAAAAGTTGAAAAATTTCAGTTATCAATTGAGAGATTTTGGCAACCGTGAACATTTGAATTGAAAAGCGCAATAGGCTCGATGCTAAAGAAAATTTCGAAAATTATCCTCGATTCCAGGGAATCTTCAAGGCTCTCGAGCGCAGCTATTACAAATTCCAATCACAAAGCCTAATCGATAAGTCGCGAAACTTCAAAGAAAATTATAAGTTGCCAATCGTGAATTGGGCTGGATGAACCATTGGACAAGTATAGGAAGGGATGCCGATGCTGCGTTGTATGATGAGCCTGAAGAGATCTAAAGTGGGGGAGAGAGAGAGAGAGAGAGAGTGAGTGAGCGAGTGAGAGAGAAAGAGAGAAGAGCAAATGGGCGAACGAGTTCGTAAAGCCATGAAAGCGTTCCAACAAGGCGGCATTGCAGGCAGCTTTCAAAGTTAATAAATTCACCAGGTTGCTTTGCCCTCTTGACGTTTCTTTTTTTTTACATTCTTTTCTTCTTTCTTTCACTCTCTCTCTCTCGTACGAACCAGCCTCCTCTCTTTATCGAAGGAAGAAATTTAAACTTAGTTTGAGCCGGCGAACGAGGTAACTCTATTTAATAATATCCCATACCAGTAATAAATTACGTTTATATTTAGTGCTTCTCGTATAGCATCTCGGTCGTACAGGAATGGCCTCGATTTACGAAACTATCAAAGTCCACGTTCTCTCCGAGAATTTCTTACATTATTATTATTTTTCCTTTTTTTTTCTGTATCTCTGCTAAACTTTCTCGTGCGCTATTTTGTCCCTTTATACCGGACTAATGTCTGTTTATACTTTATCACGGATAGCGAGGTATTAATGCGGACAATTTTTATTCCTCAATTTTGTTTGTACCTGCGAATAGTTTCATAACGTCACTCAACTTTATGTACTTACTTTATATGTACATATATATATATATATTCGTTTGGCTGTTGCAACGTAGGTCGGTCCGTGACGCTCGTAAAAATACATGAAGCAAATTATACGGCTGGTATCCGTTATAGGCATTGTATTCAAGATATATGACACAGGTCGTGTGCGTGGCTATTACTTTTAGCCAAGGGTGAGAATTGCCCTAGCATCTAGGCAGATAATTGATATGCTATTAACAGTCATGTGCTATAAACACTTTATCCCCCAGTACTAACGATAAGATACCTAGTGGGTTAATCATATCGACAGAAAAGTTTATATCTTTTTGTGCATACGAGTCGTAATATAAATTCGTTATATTTATTTTTCCTATTTAATCAAAAAAATCATTTCGCTCCATTTTAAATGAAGCAATTCAATTATACGTAAGACACATTAATTATAGATTACTTTAATACGATTTTCAAACAGCAGATACGTATCATCGATCTTCCCTTCTTGTATTTGTGGGATGAACAATTCAATTTTAATTAAGTCGAGCATTCAAGCTGAGAATAGTGGATTCAGGTGCATCGTGACGATTCCTTCTTTTTTCTTGTTCACCCCTTAGATTAGATAACTTTCCGAACCGGGTCACCTGTAGTTATAGGATTGAGAGTCGAAGGGTAGTACTGCACTGCATATCTAACACTTGCTTACTAGTTTTTCCCAGTGTTACCAACTTTACTGTGGGCCTTGTAAGTGATCGGCAGTTCCAACGAGTGTGCGAATCTTTTTCGCAATTTCACGAAGAGCATCGGTCGCGTCGATACGCGAAGGCACGTCGTCGCGAATACGTGACTTTTCGCGTGTCCCCTCTGCCTTCTCTGTATTCGCCAAACGGAAGGCGACACGGAAAAGGGTTGTGTGTGTGTGAGGGAGAGAGGGAGGGAGCCACCCTGTGAATCGAGGGTCGTACGCGGAATAGAAAACTAGTGTGAGAGAGTGGGTGGGTGGGTGCTTGAGTACCAGGGGTTGACGGTAGTGGTATATCAAGTGTGGTGTGTGTATATATATATATACCTACCATGAGAGAGTTCATTACATTAGAGTCCAGTTCCAGCGATAAGAGTCATAGTAGCCACAACTAAATGGTTCCTTCCGGCGTCGAAACTTTTCGCTCGGTTTCATCCAGTCTCATTCGTAATGGCTCATTTTTATGGAACTACCGAAGCACCGGTGATAATATATGAAAAATCATTCCATGTAAATTTAATACAGTTTTTCTACTGCGCGAGGTGCAGTTCGCGTATGTCTATTGGACCGTTGTTATTATTCGAGTGAAATACCATGACGTAAGGGCGAAGGGGTGGTAGATGCGTCATATCAAAAATTTCGTGGAATTATCCATTTTCGTGATGCAGGATTTTTCTGTGGACCAGTTCTGGGCAAAGGATACAGGCATCTCTTAGGAATCGAGTGAGGAAGTTCCTGAAAAGGAATAAGGGAGACTGACTGCTCGAGGAAAATCTTTCTTGAAATAAATGCGGCTGAAGACTCGCGAAATCCTTTGTTCTGCATAGAAGCCAAGTCGGAGGGAGCGAGACCCGTTCCGTTGGCTCCTTTGGAGGGTTTCCCGAAAATCCATCCCCGAGGATATAAAACTACCCCCGAGAAGGGGGTGGTACTGCGACGCCTCCCACCCCCCGACTGCCGAAATGCTTTAGCAACAATTTCGGTTAACAAAGAGCGTGTTTCGCTCGAAACGACCATCGGGTGACCGCAGGCTTCCTGACCCCCTCCTCCTCCCCGCACCCTTTGTTATATGATTATTGCTTTATTACCCGGTATCTATTCACCCTTGGAGAACTTCTGGGCATCCCTTAAGTCACGGGTAGGACCATCCCCGTCATCCACCCCTTTTCCTCGGGTTTTATATTCCGACCTCCCTATTCTTCAGCCCGTTAAGCTCGTTACTCTTCGTTCGCGGGGGAGCACATGCACCCCGTTGGAAAGTTGTCACCCGCTTCCTTACAGCCCTTGAAATACAACCCCATTAATATCCAGCATTTTGTATTTCTTCATTTTCGAAAGAGCTTCGCTTTTTTCTTCTTTCTTTTAAAAACCCATCCGTGTCTTTGATACTTTGCTTTTTTTCATGTCGAACGACGGGGGTTGATTTTACGCCAATCGCCGCTACCGAACGCGGCTGCAATTCTTGTTTCTCCCTATCTCTGTGCACTTTATGTACGCGCTTCACGCATTTTATGGGACACCCGGTAGTTCGATCGCGAAACCGAGTAATTAGTTTTCGCCAGGCAGTAATCAGTCGCTTCCGCGTTTTCCCTTTGTTCGTGCGAGCGCGCAGCCCCTGCAGGGCAGCCAGGGCTGGTGCTACCCTTGCGAGAAATTAGTCACATCCTGCCAACCGACGGAAAGTGGCTTTCGATTTTTTTTTCATCCCCTCCATTTCTTTTTCCTTTATTATTTTTTTTAGTGGATAAGTAGCCCGGTAGTGCGGTTATCTTTTTTTTTTTGCGAGGGTTGGTAGCATGCCTAGGATTACAAACTATATATAGATCCAATGCTTATATATATATGTATATACATATGCGTCTGGCAGACTCGACCGCATTTTCTAAACTGGCCATTATACCAACCCTCGAGTTTCGAAAGGGATGAAAGTTTCCACGAATTCGGTTCGCTGTGCGGGAATAAAGTGGCGCACGTTTAGATCGTCTGGGTTGGTAGACATGTAGATACGTGGATGGGCAGGTGGACGGATATAGAGAAAGCGACGAGGGCTGGATTCTCCAGGAGGGTGGAAAAGGCAGCTTGAACTCTTTTCGCTTATGCATTAACCGCATCTGGCGTGAAACGACATTAGTCCAAGGAAATAGAAGGTCTAGAAGGTCGGACTCGCTGCAAAAGCAACGCGGCCAACTTTCCTTGAAAGTTCGACTAAGATTTTAATTAAATGAAATTATTAAATAACAGTTCGCGACCGATCCGGGAATCCACGGGATTGGCAAGATGTTTCAACTGCGGTAAGAATTTATTATTGCCCCTGATGAGAGGCTAAGGGTAGTTCAGCTACCGTGATATTAAATTCATTCGGAAGTTTCACGCTATTTCCTACAGCACTGCCACGACCCTTAAATTCAATTTTGATAAAAAAAAACATTTTTATCGTACCTAACAGACTATGTAATACATTTGCTCGAAACACATTATTTGTCCTAATAAAAATAACAATCCAAATTTCTTATTTCATCCCCAAATTAAAGTTCACGCCAATTTAATGTTACTGAGAAACAAACGAAATACCACTTTTCCCTTAATTACCATAAATGAATAGCAATTAAGAAATAGGATGAAACTAAATGTAAAAATTGTATTAAAAAATCTTAAATCCACCTTCCACTCATTAACCAACTTAACCTCTGACCTTTCAATATTTTCATTGTTATCTCGCTATAGAAAAAAAAAATGCAAAACCCTTGATACATTTTAAATACACGTAACAGCTTCCAACAGCTTTTCGAAATTATGGCAAAATAAATATCAATCGAAATAACAAAAAAAAAAACCAGCACAATATTTTAATTTACTATGTATTCATCTCAAACAAAAACAGTGATACCAACATACTAAACATAATAATATATTTAAAGCAGAGAACAAAGTTACCACTTGGTTACCAACTTTACAACCCCCCACCTATAGACACCAGATACTGGAAGGGAGCAATGACGTAACACCTGTGGTTAAGGGTGACGTACTAGGTACCAAAGATAATGAGAGAGAGAGAGACGGAAACAGCATTATATCATTTGACAAAAGTAATAGCCGTGAGGTATTAATTTTCTTAGCGCCAACATA